>BGPR01001367.1:191813-214487 GCA_013235015.1 Araneus ventricosus | reverse complement strand
TAAATAATTTTAGCCCTTCTATGATTAAATAATTTTAGACCTTCTATGTTTAAATAATTTTAGACCTTCTATAATTAAATATAATTTTACCTCTTCTATAATTAAATAATTTTAACCCTTATATAATTAACTAATTTGAGCCCTTCTATAATTAAATAATTTTAGACCTTCTATGATTAAATAATTTTAGACCTTCTATGATTAAATAATTTTAGACCTTCTATGATTAAATAATTTTAGACCTTCTATGATTAACTAATTTTAGCCCTTCTATAATTAAAAATTAGCAGCCGTTCCATAACCCAAAGCAACGTATCAACTTGGAAAAATAAATGTCATAGCGAAAGCAATTTATATAGCCGAACGTTGCACTGTTCAGAAAGTTAAGTTAGTCAAGAAATCTGTAACTTGTCATTTATCATCAAAATTTCACTTTAACTAATTTATGCGGATGAAGAGCAAAAACACAAGAAGAGACTTCTTTTTCGAAGAAAAAAAAAAGTTGGCATCCGAGGTGGAGTCACCAAAACGTAAATGTCAAGGTGTTGTTCAACGACATTCTTGAGTCGAATTAGGGTAAAAAGGTTATATACTGGAATGTTTTATTTGTTTTGTTCCTGCCTCGGTAATCTACAAAAAAAACTATTTAATTCTATATTTCCTGTTTTATACCACACATTCCTCC
Organism: Araneus ventricosus; assembly: GCA_013235015.1. Classification (NCBI taxonomy): domain Eukaryota; kingdom Metazoa; phylum Arthropoda; class Arachnida; order Araneae; family Araneidae; genus Araneus; species Araneus ventricosus. Next base: position 213,802 of record BGPR01001367.1, on the reverse strand, counting down.
TATGCGATGTCACACCTATGGAGGGCATCTCTGCTTCATCCCACCTGTGGATTTCCTTTGTCTCTTTATGGAGTCTCATTTTAATTCCAGTAATGACTCCTCATTTTTTTTTGTTTTCCAAAATAGAATGCTAATTAATCATCAGCCTTGAAATGACTTCAGATAGTAAGCATCATTAAGAATATAATGGATAAAGTGAAATCGCATTGTTTTTATTGCATCCTGGGATCGTTTTTATGAGCAGGAAAAGAACGTTTTTGCGGCATTCTGGTATTTTTGCACATGCCGCTCAGCCTCTAATCTGAAATTTGAAGGAATTCTTTCATATATACTATTTCATTATGCAGCATAGATATAGAAGAAGAATACTTCTTCACGAGATCAACGACATCGCATGGTATGAGGGATTTTTATTAAAGAACGTTTTACGTCATTCTGGTATTTTTACGCATATCACTGAGCTTCTAAGCTGTCATTTGAAGAAAATGTTTGATAAATACTCTATTTCTTCATACGGCATAGATATAAAAGACTAATACTTCTTCACGAGATGAACGACATCGCATGGTATAAGGGATTTTTTTTATTATTATTATTAAAGAACGTTTTACGGCATTCTGGTTTTTCTGCACATACCGCTGAGCCTCTAATCTGAAATTTGTAGGAATTCTTTGATATATACTCTATATCATTATACAGCATAAATATAAAAAAGAATACTTCTGAAATTTGAAGGAATTCTTTTATATATACTATTTTATTATACATCATAGATATAGAAGAAGAATACTTCTGCACGAGATCAACGACATCGCACGGTATGAGGGATTTTTATTAAAGAACGTTTTACGTCATTCTGGTATTTTTACACATATCACTAAGCTTCTAAGCTGTAATTTGAAGAAAATATTTGATAAATACTCTATTTCTTCATACAGCATAGATATAAAAGAAGAAAACTTCTGCACGAGATCAAAGACATCGCATGGTATGAGGAATTTTTTATTAAAGAACGTTTTACGGCATTCTGGTATTTTTGCACATGCCGCTGAGCCTCTAATCTGAAATTTGTGTGAATTCTTTGATATATACTCTATTTCATTATACAGCATAGATATAAAAGAAGAATATTTCTACACAAGATCAACGACATCGCACGATATGAGGGATTTTTATCAAAGAATGTTTTACGTCATTCTGGTATTTTTCTAAATATCACTGAGCTTCTAAGCGGTAATTTGAAGAAAATGTTTGATAAATTCTCTATTTCTTCATTCACTTCATTCAGCAAGACATAAAAGAAGAATCTTCTGCACGAGATCAACGACATCGCATGGTTTGAGGGATTTTTATTAAAGAAATGTTTTACGGCATTCTGGTTTTTTTGCACATGCCGCTGAGCCTCTAATCTGAAATTTGTGTAAATTCTTTGATATATACTCTATTTCATTGTACAGCGTACATATAGTAGAAGAAACTTCGACGCAAGATCAACGACATCGCATGATAGGAGGGATGTTTATTAAATAACGTTTTACTACATTCTAGTATTTTTACACATATCACTGAGCTTCTAAGCTGAAATTTGAAGAAATTGTATGATAAATACTTTATTTCTTCATACAGAATATAAATAAAAGAAAAATACTTCCGAACGAGATCGCTTGCTATATGGATCATTTTACACACTTTTGCTTAACTTGATTTGTTTCAGATTTGTCTAAATGGAATATTTTAATTGATTTTTCGTTCATTCCTAATGTGTTAAAGTTTGGAAATTTTGTACACTTATGTACTTTCGATGACAGTATATTATTTTAATATTCTCAGAACTTAATTAACCGTTTAATTTAATTGAGTTTTGTTCCAAACATTGGTGCTATCTGCTAATAAATTTGGAAACAAAATGATTTCTCGATACCATAATATTTATTATAATGAATTATAAATTCAAATCTAAACAGTAGAGAATAATTAAAATAAAAAAACTTATTTTTGAGTGAACTAATAAAATGTGTTTTAAAAAGCTTTTCTTATTAAACTTATTTAACTTCACTTATTTCATGTTGTAAATTTTCGATGGAATTTTTTGATCGAAGTTTTCACTCAATGCCTAAATGTGCTAAAAAATTGAAATTCACATATTTTTGCATTATCGATAACAATTCACTATTTTAATATTTTCACAACTTGATTATCAGTTAACCGATTAATTTAATTAAATTTTTATTCCATATGTGTGGAGCCACCTGTTAGTGAGCTTATGAAAAAACTGATTGCAAGTTCCCGTAGCATTTACGATAATTAATTATGAATTAAAGACTAAAACGTAGAACACAATTAAAATAAAAAATTTCTACTTTTTAGTATATTAATAAAAGAGTGCTTTTAAAAATTATTTTTATTAATTTTATTTTTAACTAAGATATGTAGAAGGTTTGCCTAATAAAATGTGTCAAGTTACTCAATTCATACGACTTCGCTATAACATCACAATCACAACTAATCATCTGATCTGCCGCTGCCTCAAGTTGACATGCGATTTCGTGTCCTCCTTCCCTCCTGCAAAATCTGCAGCGGATACCAAAATTAAAATACCGCAGCGCATTTCACGCGCATCGATTTAATATTAATGCATTCGATTTTTTGTTTCATTTCTTTATTGAAAAGTGAGTGGTCATGTGCTACCTCATCGTAAACCAGAGGGGTGGTTGCATGTGGTCCGTGCTGTTTTATATTCAAGAACCATTCCAGGATTGGTGAACAAAGTTTATTTGATAACAAACACACAAGTGGATGGAAGACGATAAACATAAACACTTGACTTAGTGACTCACAAATTGTAATGACGCATCAAGAATAAGCTCTCTCCACATCGAGTTGCATGACTTACTACTTTATGCTCATATGTTCACTAATGGTGCAACAAGATTTGCACTCTCTCACGCTGAGCCACATACTATAACGACGTGACAAGTCAAATTGCGCTCGTTCCTTGAGACAAGACAATTTGGTGCGGGGCAATCTTTCCCCTTTACGGCAAATACTTGAGTATAGAACGAGAGGCGAGTTGGACAGGAGTCTGAGAGACGACAGAACTCATCGCCTTCAGAGGAGGTTCTTTGGCTTCGCTTAAACTTGGTAGGTTGAAGGGATTTCGGTCTGTCTCTGATGGCTGACGATGGTTTATGGGATATTGTGGGATATTTCTCTTGGCGATGTTTGCGTAAGAAAAGTTGGCTTGTCTAGTGTTGAACTTGGGGAAAACGGGGCATCCTTTCCATGCAGCAGTATGACCTGTGTTATTGCAGTTAATACAGGTGGGGTTCGGGAGTTTTTCTTGGATGATGCAATCTCTGGTGGCGTGATTTTTTATGCATTTTGGATTGTGATGGCAATTCTTTGCTAGCAGATTGTAGCAGCGTTTCTTCTTCGTGGGGATTCAACTGTGATTTTAAAATTGCAGAGGTGGGTGAGGTTGAAGATTTTTTGAGCTTGTGGAGATCTTTTTATGTCAACTTGGAATATTGGGTACAGGGATTGCTCTTTAAAATTCTTGAATTGCACAATTCTTGTGATTTCAAAGTTAAGATCTTCAAGTTCTTGCTTGATATATTCTTGGGGGGGGGAGAGTGAATACCTTTAAGGATGGCTTTCACTGGTCTTTCAGCAATGGGTTCGAAGAGAATAAATTCTTGATGTTTGTCCTGTTGTAGTTTGATGTTGTTGTTTCTGTCTTCAGTGGATTGGCCTGAGATTTTGATGTTTCCTCTGAAAAGTGTGTTGTTTGTTCCGGGGAATTTCTTCGTTATCTCTTGGAGTATTGAGTTGTAATTTTCTGCAATTTTCAGGATTATTGCTGGGATTTCTGGAATTTCAGGGGTGAGATTTTGGAAGCTGTTATTAGTCTGGATTGGGACTTGAGCATCATTGGGGGGCTTTGGTTTTGCTGCTTTGTGATGTGGAACTCATTTAAAAGGAGGTTCTTGAATATGGTTTGTCAGAAGTTCTGTGGTGGGAGCAGTTTTCCTCTGTACAGGGACCGATTCTTAAGAGTTCATCCTTGAGAGCTTCAACTTTTAATTCATTTTCTCTAACATCAATCATGAGTTGAGTACATATTGTATGCTGTGGGTTGATTTCTTGGTAGCTGTTTATGAGGGCTTGCTGTTTGGTGATAAAGTTTTCTAGTGCAGGTATTTCTTCTGCCGTGATCCTTTTAATTCTAAGGCAGTTGTTTGAGTCTATTTCTGCTTGTTTTGATTTAAATGGATTTGGGTCAATGTCCATTTGGGAAACGAGGATTTCAGTTTCTTGGTGTAGCAATTTTGATTTCTTCTTTTGTTGAGTAATATCCGGGTTCTTTATGTTTGCAGGGATCGTTGGCCAGGCTGTTGAGGGAGATGTTTCAAGTTTCCTTAATAGAGATTTTACATCATTATCTATTGATTTTGGCGTGTGGGACATTGTAATGCCATGATGAGGGTTGCTTAAGAGGCTCTGACTTGCTATAAGAGAGAGTCTTTGGAGAAATCCTCTGGAATATTTTCTAGACCAGTGTCCGTTTTAAGGAAGTAGTTTTTCCCTTTGCATGGGGGATTATCTTTCTTTCGAACCATATTTCGCAATAATCAACGACGTAAATTATCATAAAGATGTCGCGAGTCAGACGAGGTTTTTGCCAATATTCTGGTTGGCAGCAGCGCCATCTATAGTACAGCGCCACACATAGCAACTCATTAGATTACAACAAAAAGAGACAATAGAGTTGGATCTATATGGGCTCACTTTGCCCTGACTCTATGGAATCAATTCACGTGACACAGTGGCGTAGCGAGGATAAGTGGCGGCCGGATCATAATGTGATTTTTTCTTCCTCCCCGATTCATCATCAGTTATCTTAAAATAGCTTGTTCAAGCGGCTTACGGGACATAGTATTTTTTCGCCCCCCCCCCCACCAAATCTCCGATCGTATTTGGCTTTAAAAAGTGGCACAAACGCATCAACGTTTTGTCACCATGGCCAGTGGCGTAACGAGAACAAGTGGTGTCAGGGAAATAATATGATTTTTTTACCCTAATCACCACCAGTGGCTTAATTAGTATAAACGACGTCCGGAAAAATGGTGTGTTTTTATACCTATATAATATATGCTTTAAAAAGTGACACAAACGTATTAACATTTTGTCACTATCGCCACTAGGGTAAGTGGTGTCAGGAAAATAATATGATTTTTTTTATCCTAATCATCACCAGTGACTTCAAATAAGTATAAACGACATCAGGAAAAATGGTATGTTTTTATACCCCATATTATATTTTGCTTTAAAAAGTGACATAAACGCAGTAATGTTTTGACTCTATGGCACTCCCTAAAACTAGCATCCGGGCACCAATACCCTCCTTGCTACAACCACCCCGGTCACTACGCCACTGACCTGACGTCACAGTCACATGACAAACCCAAATTGCACATATCATCGAGCATTTAGTTGCACGTTGTCTTATGATCTGCTGTGATGCCTTTTCTTTTTTCTTCCTGAAAGATGTGTAATGGTTAATAAATTAAATTTTCTACGCACCATTAACGTAGTATATTTCGTGAGCATGACTTGGCTCCATTCAACAGTTCGAAGATTATCACTATAAAATTTCGAATTATCTTTATCAAAAATAAAAACAAAAATATATTTCTTTTACTGAGATTTTTTTTTAAAGAAAAGCTCAAAAATGTTTCGGAGATTGTCAAAAATTCTTTACTGAAACTTTATTTAGCTTTTACAGTTAAAAATTTTAAATCATTATATCTTTCGGGTGATAAATGGCATTTCTTTTTCCTTTATAAATCATTTACCTTCACGCCTCTTCAATTATGGTGACTTTTTCTCCCTATTTATACCGCTAATTGATTTTTATATACGAGGATGAATCCAAAATAAAGTTTATTTATTAACAATAGACAGACAATAGAAAAGGGAATTAAGAGGCATGCTTGCCGATCACTTTTCCACAGAATCACCTAATGTATTTAGGAATTTATCTGAACGCCGGACCAACTTGTTTAACCTGACTTGGCATAAATGACGTCCCTACCCATTGAGTCAGCTCTCGGAAGTTGTTTTCACATCACTGTTTGAAGAGAACCTTGTTCCATATAAGTGTTTGGAATGTAGATTGGGTTCCAAATCTGGGCTGTATGAAGGGTAGGTCCAGAATTCCCACTTTGACTTTCGCAGCAATTCTTGAGTTTGGGTATTGTCATGCAGGAGGATGACACCATCACTCAACATGCCAGGGCGTTTGCGTCAGATGACTTCACGATGGCCCAGTGACTATTTCCTTTTTAAGAAATTGAAGGAACACTTATCTGGAACAAGGTTCTCTTCAAACAGTGATGTGAAAACAGCTTCCGAGAACTGGCGCAAAGGGAAGGGACCTAATTTCTATCAAGCCAGATTAAACAAGTTGATACTGCGTTCAAATAGATGCCTAAATAGATGTGGTGATTATGTGGAAAAGTGATCAGCAAGCATGCCTCTTAATTTCCTTTTGAATTTTCTGTCTAATGTTAATAAATATATTTTATTACCCTTGGAACCCTTTTTTCAGGATCCATCCTCGTAACAAACTTCATTTCTGTAGTTCAGTATCACATCGAGATAAAAGACTGTAAATCATGCATTTTTGATTAACGAAATATTAATCTTCATTAGTTTTGAATTTACTATTGATACAAAATTAATAAAAAATCCTCCAATGGTTCTTCGAGGATTATTTTTGAGGAGAGGTATAGAAATTCGAATGTCAGCTCTTTCAATTCTTAATTTCTTTTAAATCACAGAGTAGCTTTTTTTCTAAACCTAATCTTTGTATGCCATTAAATTGCAGACGATAATGAAATTCATTTACGCGACATCTTAATCACATGACAAAGGTAGTTAAGGCTCGTCTAGCGGAGCTGCAGCACCCCCTGAAATTATTTTAAAACACTGTTTTTTCGTTTTTATCTTATTTGGTTATTTTTCCACACTGAAGACACGTATCTGCAGCGCGTGACATGGAAGGTTGGACGCAGTTGTTTTAGTTTGTTTGCTAATCAGTCGTGAAGATGTCTTGGCAGCTTCAGGTGTCGTCCAACCTGGAAATGTGTGCACTGGTTCTTTTTTCTGTGGGCAAAAAGGTGTAACTGCACTACGGCAGTTGCACGTAGAGTATGATGAAAATGCGATATCGCAAAGAAGTGCAACATGTTCGTGTGCGTGCGATGTTAACGACACTTACTGCAAGGAAAGACCATCAACTTCGACAAAATGCTGATATCGCTGCTCTGGTGAATGAAAGAATTGCTAACAGAAGACGAAATTGCTAATGAACTGGATATTTCCCATAGAAGTGTGCATAAGATTATTGTTGAACATCTTAGATTCCGTGGCATAAAGCAGAGCAATGATTGTTGGGCATTGGACGGGAATTCTTCTCAGAGGACATAGAAAAACTCACGCCACAACTCAACAAATGTTTAACCCTTTATAAAGCCATTTTTTTCTAGTAGTGCTATAATGAATTAACTTTGGTATTGAGATTAATTTAAGAAAAGAAACTCATTTATCTTATTGAATGACATTATTTTTTGTTAATTAATTGTATTAATAAATAATTAATTACAAGTCAAGACACTTCGTTATGGTTTGAGATAAGAAATTGGAACATCCAGGTTTTTGTTTCATCGAAAAATTTGGCGAGAACTTACACCAGCCTTAAGGAATGCATTTAAAAATTGATGAATTTGGTAGGAAGTATATTCCCACGACTTTAGAAAGGGTTAACTCTATGAGCCCTAATACGCCTCAAACCGCCGCATTCAACAGATACCGGACTCAGGCGGTTTCGGGGGCCTGAGTGAATTTTACGGGAGAAAAGTTGCTCCTTTCTTTGTGTACATTTGATCGCCCAAACTTGGGTGTCGTCCTCCTGGAATTTCTGTAAAGAAAGGAAAGATTTCATTTTCTTTTCGTGAACGAAAATTTATGTCAGTTTTTGAGGTGCTGGAATTCTCACTCTAGCCGGGTTTAGAGAGTTAAAGCAAAGGAGGAATAAAGGAGGTAATTACGTCGGAAGGAGGTAATACGTTTAATTAGGTAATACTTTTAAAGGAGGTAATTGCGTTGAAAAGTAGGTTTTGTATGGAACTTTATTGTACATGTATCATAATTGTGAAATTTCGATCCTGAATTTGTTTTCTGATGCAGTGCAGTTAACCTTCTGTCTAACCTTCGTATATGTCTAAAAATTCGAGAGAAATTTTTACTTTTTTAAAATTTTCATAAACTTTTCCTTTGACACCTCGAAATTACCACTACGAGAGCTGGGATGGAAAGCGGGGGTGTTCAATGATTGTTTTCCTGGCCATCTGTGGCATCGGAAGAGGAATCTGGTTACCATTTATTTCTTACGCCGACCAATTTTACCTAAAGGGTGTGAAGCTTCACATCAGTCGGAGGGAAGAAAAATTTCAATACATATAATTGTATGATAATAATAATAAAATACAATATAATAATTTCAATATAAATAAGATAAAATACAAACAACATCCATTTTGGGCGTAAGGTACTTTCATAACAATAAACATAAATTCATAATTAATAAATAAACATACATAACAGTTAACATAAAAAATATAATGAAAATGAATAAAACAAAATTTATAAAAGTAAACATAAGAAAAAAAATTATAAAAGTAAACATAAGAAGAAAAATTTATAAAAGTAAACATAAGAAGATAGGAAAAAAATTATAAAAGTAAACACAAGAAAGACAGAAAAAAATTTATAAAATAAACATAAAAAAATTTATAAAAGTAAACATAAGAAGAAGAAGGAAAAAAATTATAAAAGCAAACATAAGAAGAAGAAAAAGAAAATTATAAAAATAAACATAAGAATAAAAAAATTATAAAAAGTAAACATAAGAAGAAGAAAAATTTATAAAAGTAAACATAAGAAGAAAAAAATTATAAAAAGTACAACCTCTTCCAACAGGAATTAAGAACAAGAGATACACTCTAAAGCACCCACGAAAAAAAGATCGAGATTACCGAGGCTACATGATAACCGAATCTGGTTACCATGTGCCCTCTTCTCGAAAGCGCGTTCTTTCACCTGTTAGTGAGTAAGTTCGGTATGAAACCACGTTTGCATTGGTGCAATCGCTTGGCACAGTAGGAATTCACCTGATACTGTTGCGATAACGTTGGCGTTGGGACAATGGGGAAGTGGGAAAGCGGATCGAACTATAACTTGTCTCTGCTCCTTTTCACCCCTTCTTGCGCATGAGCTTGTCAGTGATGTCAGATTATCTGCGAGTCAAGTGATGTCGATGGAGTCACGTGACTTCTTATTGGGCCCAACTATTGGGTCAGTTTACAAAAGGTTCTTTATCTGACTTTATCAATTGCTCCTAATCGGGTCCCGCTTCAAAATGCCATCTACTCTCCGCTCAATTCTGTGGCGTACCTAGCTGGGACCTTGCAATTTTGAGGAATCTCCATATTTTATACCTTCTTGATTCTAAAAAATAAAGCATTCTCATTCCAATTATCACAAGTGTTCATAAGCCCATCTCAGCACATCCATGTATTCCTGGCATATAAGTTCTCATCTACATGTATCCTCATTGAGTGTTGGACTGGCGTTATGTTCTCTCTCACCAAACAGGTATATTTATAGTTCATTTTATTTTTCCTTTTGTATTCAGAGTTTCATTTATAAGTGCATATGTTAATCCAGAAATTCCCCAAATGTTCTTCATCGTCAATTTAGTGTGTCTTTAATGTGTTTTTTTCTGTAAATTTTTAAGTGTACTTCGTTTCTTTAATGTATTAAGTGTACTTTGTTCTTATAATGTAAACTGGAAATCTTGTCAACCTGTAAAATTGTCAAAACTGCAGCTGCGCCCTGTGTCATCCCCTTGTAAAAAAGTCCCTTTTTTTGAAAAATCAATAAATGTCAAGAGAGCCGTTCAGGGGGATCCATAGGGGTATGGTTTGCCTTTTCCGCTCAGTGTCCATCCAGACTGTAAAACAGCTGTAATGGCCACAAGGAACAGCGGCACAGGGCGGTATTCTGTCTGCCTATCTGCGAATATCATAGCTCAGCAATACAACGAGCTAAAAGTGCAATATTTTTGTGTAAAAGTGTAGGATTTCTACCAAATTTTGGACGAATTCTGTTTAAGGAAAGTCTCTCCACCTGCCCGTTCATGTGCATGTGGACACGGTGGATCAACAAAGCAGCGAGCTAGATACATGAAATATACTATTATCAGAATTGTAGATATGTACCAAATTTGTAACAATTCTATAAATCAGCGATTCTCAGCCTGTGGGGCGTGCCCCCAGGGGGGTGTGATAACACTGAATGGGGGGCGCGAGCATATAGAAAAGAAAATATAATTTAAAAAATTGATTATTTTAATTAAAGGAAAGTAAAAAAAATACATTCTGACATAATAAAAAATTAAAATGCACGTTTACACTGATATAATACACTCATAAATAGGATTGTATCAGTACTGTACAATGTATTTAATAATTAACTTATCCATACTAAAATAAAAAGTTTAATAATTATTTGTGATTCCTCTCGACGGACTTGTCTCAAGAATGTCCGATATGGTGGACATAAAACAGAGCAATAGAGACTAAGAGAGAGCAATTCTGGTTTTGTCAATGCAGTGGATCGGTGTTACAAAATATCGATAAATTTACTTATTCTTGGTAATTTGTAAGGTTTGTAATTAAGGTCGCAGTGTAGCTTTAGCGTCAAAATACCAAAAATACATTATTATTGTATGAGAGGGAGGGTGCGATGAAAATCATGATTGGAAATTGTGTCGCAAATACTGAAAGGTTGAGAAACACTGCTATAACGGGTTGAAGATCTGTCGGTCTATCTATTCGTGGGTATGTAAAACTACAATTCCGTGAAATCTGTCATAAATTAAATTACTTGAAAAATTATTGCAAACAACAAATTTGAAAGATAAATCAGAAAGCATTAAAAATTTGAAAAAGTGCTCCAGGTTGATATCTGATTAAACTGATTAACGGAGTCAATTTATCCTTACGTGATACACGTCAAATGGCTAACGCTAACTTAATTTTGATATCTACTGCACATCTTATATGAGTAAAAGCGTACGACAACGTACAATTAGGCGTCACATGACATTTACAGTTACGTTTGTCATGTGACAGTGACGTCTCATGGATTGACTCAATTGTTTGTTGAAATATTTGTCACAGTAAAAAAGATTTTGTTTATAAATGCTATGAATCGCACAATTTCATCGTTTGTATTTTATTTTGAATAAAAATGGTTTTTGCTTGAAAATTACTTTCAAGTAAACTGCTTGATCTGTACACAAAAAAAGTGAGGATGTTGATATTTTAACCAGAAAAGTTAACGACTAGTAAAAATGTATCAACTCAATTGGTAACTTATTTTACTGTCAGTAGATGGCAGCAGGATATCTACTCCCATGAACACTCAAAGCATCTGGAAAGAGTAGACAGAAAATAAAGACACTTCTATCGAAGTTAGGAGTGGAATAACATCATAAGAGTTAAAGCTCATTCACACTGCCCAGTTGAAAGTACAAGAGTTAAAAAGTAATTAAATACAAAAGATACTGCAAGAGATAAAGATGTAAGAAACAGTCTCCACCACTGAAAATTAAATTTTTAATTTTTGTTTCTTCTACAATTCAATATGAAAGAGTTTTTAGAGCAGAAAAGGCGGATCGTTTCACGTATTAAATGATTAATGGCTGATTATTCATTATAGCAATTTTATTCATTTGAATTTTAGCTCATCTCAATTATAGCTCTTTTAGGTGTAAATGAAAAGACTGTTTTATCAATTAAAACTCTTCTAGTTGTATTGTTATTCAATTCCCACTATTAGTTTACACTCTCCCTATATATATTTATTTATATATCTTGTTCAAATTTTCAATCGTTAATAAAATACTTTTTATTCATCCACTCAAGTTCAAATACATTTTTTAAAACTTGTAGTGGATGACACTTGATGTTAATACAGTTTTTTCAAATATTAATTCATTAATTAAATTTAATTAATTAATTTTAGTTTTATCTGAGAGAAAAAATTTCTAAAATAAAATTTTTCTTTGTTGACCTAAGTAGGAATTGACTTAATTTTTTTTTATATTACTTGTTTTACTTTAAAGTAAGTAAAATGTCTCGTATATAATATGAACAAGATTTAATGTCAAAAAACACTTGCATTTCATCATTATTTAAAAAATAAAGTTACAGATTTTGATATGCAGCACTGATTTGATCTTAAGAATTTTTACTTTTCTGTGAATTTAAGGATTTACAAAATAGCTTATCCTTATTCTTCAGCTAATCTGTCTGAGGTACATTTCCATTTTCTAATTAATGGATTTCCATTTAAAATATTTCAAACTACAAAATAGCTTATCCCTATTCTTCACATAATATGTCTATTGTACACTTCCATTTTCTAATTAAGGAATTTTCCTTTTAAAGAATTAAAATATTTCAAACTAATTGTAAGCTTTAATTTGCAATAAGATTGACGTGACCACAACAAAGAACAGACAATAAAAATAGTTATCTACTTACCAATACGAGATAATCCTCAGAATTAAAACTTTCATAAATGCATCGTAAATATCTGAAAATTGTAGGTAATCAAATAATAGAAATATAAATGAAAAGGTAAAAAAAAAATTATAAATAAGAAACAGAAGAGTTGAACAGAAAACGATAACAATACACCTTTTTGCGTGCTCAACGCAACAGCATCAAGTGATTGCATCAACAAAAAAATTACAACAATTAATATTTAAAACACATAAAATAGAATTTAGAATGTAAAAGAGATTATTCAAAATGGAAGGAATGGATAAGAACACGAAAGACGAACTTCTAGTTGCATATGCGCCATTATATATAATACTAAGAGTTTTTAATTAATTTTTGACTATTTAATTTATAGTTAATATCTTTGTTAAATTTTGATTATTATAACTGTAGGTAATCAAAAGTAGTCTCAAGTAAAGATAAACACAGGTGCACAATTTAAAGTAAATTGTAGTATCGCCCGTAAGAAAAAGAAATCCGCGGGTCCCAGTCTACACTCCAACTGGACGAAACTTGGCTGCTAACATGTAACAGCAAGCCTTACAACTTCAGTATCGGATGTCAAGCTAAGATAAATAATTTTGGAGTATTTCTTCTGTCTCCAGACTTAAGTTCAGCTCGCTAAATGTTCAATATCATCAACAGATCAGTATATTCACTGCCAGAGTAAATGCGCTAAATATTCAATATCATAAACAGATGTTCGAATGTAGTATATGCACTGCGAGAGTAAATGCGCTAAATGTTCAATATCATCAACAGATGTTCGAATGTAGTATATGCACTGCGAGAGTAAATGCGCTAAATGTTCAATATCATCAACGGATGTTCCAGTTTAGTATATACACTGCGAGAGTAAATGCGCTAAATATTCATTAATATTTCGAATGCCGTTTTAAATTCAACAAAAAAAATTTGACCAAAGCCTGAATTTTACTTCGGTAAATAATTCGAAGCTCATTATCAGTGACTTGCAATAGAGATAAAAGTCCAAGAAAACGATATAACTCGGACAAATAAAATTTAGGTATGAAACTTTTCAAATACAAATGCAAATACATGTAAAAGAAAGAAAAATTAGATGCATAAGCATCGTTTTTTAACTATGTTAAACAGAAATATTGGTAACTAAATACTATTAGTGTTGTACAAGTATATATTCTGTTTTATTTGCGATTGACCCGCTTTTGCCTTAAGATTTCGTAACAGCAGATATATTTTCGTAATTGAATAAAAATTCAAAACATCATTTTTTGTTAGATACAGTTTATTGAAAGAAAGGAAAGCATAAAACTAGTAATTACATCATTGTGTGCTTTAATTAAAAATTAATTAAAGCACACAATGATGTAATTACTAGTTTACATGTAATTACTAGTTAATAATGTAGAATTCCGCCAAATTTCTTACAACCACTCTCTTGGCGACTTGACTCGCGTTTGGTTCACTTGGCGACATTTGCGCCAGATCGCTTCGCTTGGTGACTTGGCTCGCGTTTGGTTCACAATTGACGACATTTGCGCCCGGCTAACGGAAAATCGCTTCGCTTGGCGACTTGGCTCGCGTTTGGTTCACAATTGGCGACATTTGCGCCAGGCTAACGGAAAGGTCCCTAATTTTTTTATAAAATGTGCGTAATCACTTTCCTTTTCTAAATTTATATTTAAGAGTAATAATCATGTCGAAACATTTAATTTTACTGATAAATTCATTGAAGGAAAATAAAAATCTTGGAGTACTTGTAACAATAATTCGTTGCTTAAAAAACAAACCACGTATCTCACTTTTTTGAAATTTCAAGAGGAAGAAAAAACTTAATTGTCCGCAACCAATAACTAATATTTCTTAATTTTTTTAACAACTGAAATGATCTTGAGACCTCATGGCCCTACCAGATGTGAAAAAATTCAGAAATTTTCATTATTCATAGAGAAAAATTCAGTTTTTTCTTCCTCTTTGAAATTTCAAAAAATTGAGATAGGTGGTGTTGTTTGTTAAGCGACGAATTATTAATATATTTTGAATTCAATAATATTTTTCTTGAGTTTAGATAATATGATATAAGATTAACCTCTAGGCTAACGAATGAAAAATTTATCTCAGCTGTATAATAATGGTAAAGGAATTGGTTTTATGAAAGACTTCATTGTTCAGCGTTCTGAAAATACTTTATTAGATAAATCTTTTCTAAAAACAAATTTAAAAATTTAAAATATTACCAATAAACTTCATGATTCTTTGACGATTAAACTTAAAGGTATTTTGGCTTGAAAGGTGTTTTATAAATGGGCCATTGTTTGAAAACTGTTGGCGAAACGAGCTATGCAATTTTCTACGATTAGATAAAATTAAATCATTTAATGATGTTGCTGTTCCAATGCAGTTAAAAGTTCAGAGAAGACAGCGATGCCTTTACATATTCTCAGCTAAGACAGAGATATAATTTGTGTCCAAGCCCATACAAATAAAAAGCAGGACTGTGAATCAAAATAAGTTTTATTATAAATGTTATTAAAATTGATATATTATCATATATTGATAATATGCTTATAAATTATGATTTTAATAGTCTTCTTTTGTTATGCTGCATATTTTTGGACCAAAGCGATGAGACATTTTTCTTTTTATAAATATTTTTTATCAAGACCTTTAAATTTTGCTGCCATTTAGATTATTCATCCAAGGGAAGCGCCTTATCGTGATATTTTTTGTTCTTAGATGGCTTATCATTAAATAAAATTAAATAAATAATAATTGCATAGCTAAAATATGTTTTTCCTGACATTATTAATAAGAAGTTTAACTTTATTTACTTATTCTACTTTCTACAAAAAATCCATCGTGTGGCTTCTCGTTCTCAGACGCGTGTCTTGCCACCCATTACGCGCCGTATGCATTCAAAACTATTGAAAGCGGAGAAAGTTAACTTTTATGTTATATATTAAGGAAACCAGTGGGAGTGATATCCCCTAAACTTTCTCGTATACTTTCTAAGAGGAAATTCGTCAAAATATTGAGTTCGAATTTTTTTAACAATTACAATACTTTCTCTTTGTGCACTTCGTATACGAGAAAGTAAAAAACAGACAAACCTAAAATCAAATATGTGTTGCCACGTTTTAAAAAAATATTACTTTGAAGCAGGTGCGATAGAATAGGCAATGCAATGAATACTAAAGTGAAAATTCTGCTTTGGAGTTAAATTCCCAAGAAAACAATTTATACTCAACAACCGTAACAATTGCAAAAGCGCGTGAATAAAAGATTTGCTGAAATAATGAGATCGGTTTGAATTTCATTTACAACAATAAAAACATTGTACAATTCATGGTTGAAAACATTAGTAATATTCCGAAATATCCCGATGCACAATACGGTGCGTAGTATGAGATTTTACAGACCGGAGAGACAGTCAACTCGTCGACGGATTTGGTCCAAAATTTGATACGGACCTACAGTTATGATAATAAAACTGTGTACCAAATTTCATCCCTCTAGCTTTAATAGTTTTTGAGTTATCGTGTTCACAGACACACAATCATAATTCCAAAGTTGTGTTTTTTGGACTCGGGGAGGTCTAAAACGTGTAGATTCGACAAAATCTCGAGTTCGAATTTTTTGACGATTACAATACTTTCCCTTTGTACACTTCGTTTCCAAAATATTCTTTTATTCTCTTTAGAGTTACAAAATGTGGAGAAAACGCAACACTGGAATAAAGCAGTGCAATTTATTTTCGAATTACGTGAGCTTTAACGTATTTTTCGGATCTGCAACAAAGAATTTATTGGAAAATAATTACTGTTTGGCTGCTACGTTTTTTACAACGTCTCCTTTTGCTACTGTGATTCCTATAAATTATATAGCTTGAGCGATCTCCCTTCATTTTGCTCAAGGATAAACTTTGTCTGCAAAGTTAAGTGTGAAAGAATTAAAATAAATTAGTTCTTAAATTTTTAGCAGAATTTCAAGTCTTTTTACGTCTTCAAAACGCACAGTTTTTTTACACGGAATTTGCAAAAATTATATTTAAAAAAATCCTTAAATTAGTGTTGCTGAAACGCAATACAAGCAGGCAGTGAGTTGAGTTCAAAAATATCAAATTAGATGGACTGCGAAAAAGCAGCGAGATTCGACTCAGAATGGAAGAAACAGAGTAGATGATGAGACAGAGAGAAAGAAAAGGCATTCGCTTCGTTGAATTGAACCGGACTCGTTAAATTTAAATGCAGATAAAATTCCTTCCTTTCCTTTCAGCCTTTCCTTCCAGCAACGCTGAAAGGAAAGGAAGGAATCACTAAAAAGTTAATAATTTATTCAGGAATAGTGTACTGGTAACAATCGAGATTAACTTTTTGTTCGATGACTTAACATAAAATAAAATTAAATAAATGTTAACTCCATAGTTGAAAATATGTATTTTCTGTCATTATTAAAAAGAAGCTTAATGTGTTTTTATTTTACTTTTTCTTTTAAAAAAAATCCATCATGTTCCTCCTTACTTCAGGCCGCATTCAAGACTATCGAATTGGATGGACCGGTAAAGGCAAAAGAGAGAAAAGAGAGTATATTAACTTTTCGTTCTTAAATCACTTAAAATTAAATAAATACTAACTCCATAGCTGAAAATATGTATATTCTGTCATTATTAATAAGAAGCTTAATGTGTTTTTATTTCACTTTTTAAAAAATCCATCATGAGACTCCTTACTTCAGGCCGCATTCAAGTCTGTCGAATTGGATGGACTCGAAAAGGTAGTGAACCTCGAGTGGAATGGAGAAAAGACCGTAAAAGAGAGTTAGCTTTTCGTTCCTAAATGACTTAACATAAAATAAAATTAAATAAATGTTAACGCCATAGTTGAAAATATGTATTTTCTGTCATTATTAATAAGAAGCTTAATGTGTTTATATTTTTTAAAAAAAATCCATCATGAGACTCCTTACTTCAGGCCGCGTTCAAGGCTGTCGAATTGGATGGACTCGGAAAAGGCAGTGAGACTCGAGTGGAGTGGGAGAAAAGAAGGAGAGTGGATGAAGATGCAGAGGGCGTGACTCGAGAGGAGAGCGAGCGCTCCGCCGGTCAAGTTCATTCCTGCGCAGCACGGCGTTCTCGGCAGAAGTTCTCTTCCCGGCCCAGACGGAGGAGCAGCGAGCCCGAGAATGAGTCGCCACACTTCCTGCGGCGATGCACTGTAGCTGCTCTCCCTTCCCCTGGTGGAGCCTGCTACTCCTTGCGACCGCCGCGGCCACCTGTCCCCTTCTAGGGGTCACCGACGCCCCCACCAAGGCCTACCTCTCGCCCATCGTCTTCCACGGCCGGCTGGTAGCCCTGGCACGGCGAGGCCCCGCGCAGCAGGCCACCTTCCTCGTCGACAAGGTGTTCAAGAGCCCGCAGCCGCTCGCGAAGAGCGTCGTCGTCGAGTTCGCCTACCGCAAGAACTCGAGCAAGTGCCGGGGCGCGCCCTACACGGAGGGGGAGCTGCAGCTGGCCAGTAGGTACGTGGTGTTCGCGGCCCGCAGGAGGCAGCACCGGAGCAAGATGATCGCCGTGGCCCAGCCCGAGCCCTACTCCAAGAGGAAGGCCGTCTCCAGAGTGCTGTGCGCGAACTGTGGTGAGTGGATAACTTGTACTACCGGTGCTCCAGAAAAAGATAAGCCCGATTTCTCATTCGCATCTCAATTAAAAAGACACGTGTAGAAAGCTTTCAATCTGCGCCTCATGCAAAAATTTCTTTAATACTGAATAAATCGGTGGGTCTGATTCCTTTTCAATATTTTTCAAGCATATGGAAGTTGCATTCAATTGCAATCTATCAAAAATCTTTTTCTTCTTTTCAGAAAAAACGTTAAAGATCAAGGGATAAAATAGGCAATATAACAGTCGAGTAGCCTCGTTTGCATCTGGCAATAGCTATTAAATAACACGTGGTTGTAGGCAAACATTTGGATTCAGTTAAATTAAAAATTTAGAATAAGAAAAATTATTTTGCATTAAATAAAATAACACCCGCTATATTAACAAAAGGGTGACTTGGATAAAATTAATAAGTTTTCTGATTAATTTTATCAAAGGCGCCGAAATTCCAAGTTACGGTTCTGATGGGGCGCCAAATTATAATGTAAACCATATTTTCGGTCAGAAGTATATTTTAAGTGAAAATTTTTATTATCGACTTCAAAGAGCAAACCCTGCTGTAAAACAAGTTGATAATTTACTCTTTTCGAAAACTGATATTACGAGATGTAACTTCCAGAAGCTTTCAAGAAAAAAGTAAAATACTTGCTAATTTGTATAAAGACGAATGCAATTCTAGCTCGCGAAAATGTTTCGAACTGTATAAGAGATGAGTCGCACTTTCCACGAGTGTGCCTTTATCAGCAAACAAGCTGTGCCTATCTAATCATTCGAGGCAGATTCAGTGTTGCATTTTCTGAATTCAACCGCGTGGCTGGAAACCGGAGTCAGCTTTTCTATCCGAAGTATAAACAATCTGAAAATATAAACCGCTTAAATGCTTCTAAAATTTTCTTGGTTAGGATGGTTTAAAGCGAAAAAGATCGTTGTCGTATGAGCTTCATTTGAAGGTATGCAAAAAGAAATAAAATTATTGAAGCATTTTTATCTTAGCTCCCTTATATAGAAAGTGGAAGTAGCGGGTCCATGCATTGTTTTATAAGACAGTGCTAAAAAGTATCGTTATTTAGTGCAGAATTCAGTTAAATTCAGGGAAAATGTCTGTAAAGTATCGTTATTTATTGCAGAATTCAGTTAAATTCAGGGAAAATGTCTATAAAGCATTGGTATTTAGTACAGAATTCGGGGAAATTCGGGGAAATTGTCTATAGAGCATCTTCATTTAGTACAGAATTCAGTGAAGTAGTCGAAAAAATGTCTATCTGGAGCACTGGTATTATTTTAAATTCAAAAATATTAGAGTATTTTGATATATTTGAAATGCATGAAAACAGTTTTACTATTTAGTGAATGTCCTTACGATAAATCAAATGCTAAATACACGTGTTCTTAATACCGTTTTGTCTTTAATCTTTATTTATACATGTAACTTTATTTACTGTCAGATGGAAATATTTTGAGTTATCATTTTTTTTAAATAACTTTTTTTGAATTTTAGCATTGATAAATTCGAAGTTTGTTTTATTCAGACAAAAAGAGAATGTCTTAAAAATTTTATATTAATCTTCGACTAAGATATCCTATTTTTTTAACGTGTGTTGAGATACGACTGCTTTGTACTTCCAATATTTTTATATGAGAATTAATTAAATAGAATGCAAAATGCCGGAGAGTGGTAGAATGTTTTCTATCGAAATCAAAACATGTTTGAATCATAATAAACTTTCATTTTCTGAGAAAAAAACCCGTTAAGTTTTTTAAACATGGATTTTTTAATTTTCTAATATTAAAAATATTTACTATTTATTTTATTATTTTTAAATACGTGTGTGTGTGAAAAAACACTTTCTGTTCTTTTCTTTTTTTTCGTTATTGTCAATAACTTTTTTAATTGCATTGAATATAAATGGCAGTCATTATTTCAAAATCTCAGCTCGAAAAAAACCTTGCCTTCTGGCAATATAATTACTGAACAACCAGAAAAAAAGTGTCTGGCAGAGCGATTTCATCGGAAGTAACCTCATTAACCCAGAAAAAGATGTCACCAAAGTGTTTGACATTTTCATACTAGCATGTATGAATAGATTACGGTCTGCTATAGATATATTAGGTGTTAGAATGCTATTCTGCGAAAATCAATATAATAAAAAATAAAGCAGCACATAACCTTGTTAACGCCTAAAATTGCCTAAAAGTGATTAGATGTTTCAGAATGAAAGACAAAAAAAGGACCATTTGCTGCTGTGTTGTTCATTAAGTTCTGAAGCAAATTATTATTTGCGCTTAAGTTTACAACAATCTCTAATTATTTTATGCTCGTATCAATACTTTAATCGCAGTACAGATCATTGATAAATAAACTCTGCAGAAGTATAAATTATGAAGAAGCATTGTGTGCGTGTAATATTTTAATTGCACTACAGATCATAGATAAATAAATTTATTGAAGTATAAATTGGGAAGAAGTATTGTGTGCGTATTAATACTTTGATTTCAGTAGAGATCATAGATAAATAAATTGTATAGAAGTATAAATTGGGAAGAAGTATTGTGCACATATTAATATTTTAATTTCACTTCAGATAATAGATAAATAAATTGTATAGAGGTATAAATTGGGAAGAAGTATTGTGTACGTATTAATACTTTAATTTCAGTACAGATCATAGATAAATAAATTGTGCAGAAGCAAACAGCTTTAGTATAGTTGTCCAGAAAAGAGACCCTTTGTTGCTGTGTTGATCGTTAAATTATGGAGCAAATGATTATCAGCGCTTCAGTTCCCAGCAACCTCTAACTATTCTATGCGCATACATCCCCCCTCCCTCTTTTAGCTATTATTAATGTTATAATGATAATGAAAGCAAGAAAATGAATAACAATAGATTATTCAATAGCAGCACTATAATTCCGACGACAGTAATTGCTCTATTGGACAAGTTTTTTCATTTAAAGTGTTTTCTTATAGAAGAATTTCATAAAATTTCACGACCCCAGTTTCCAACAAAAATGTTATCTACTGTCTTAAGTATGCGTATGCATAAGAAAATAAAACAAGTAACTGAATAAAATAAGTAATTTAAATGATTCAGTATCAACTGTATAATTCCGACAGCATTGATTATTCTTGTAACTAATCTTGCATTCAAAGTGTTTTATTACAAAAGTTTGAGAATTGATACGTCAAACTTTGATTGTTGCTTTTATATATTTTATTTGTTGTTGTTTTTATATATGATTTTTTATTCGTTATTCAGTTTTACTTTTCGAAAATTTCACGATCCCAATTTGGGTTAAAAATGTTTTCCAGGGTCATATGTATACATAAAAAAAATAATTAACTGAGTAAAATAAGTAACTGAAATTACTCAATAGCAGCAGTATAATTCCGCAACTTTAATTATTCTTGTACCTGATTCGGCATTAAAGTGTTTTACTACGAAAGTTTGAGAATTGACTCCTCAAACAGTAATTGTTTCTTTTATATCTTTGATATGTTGTTGCTTTTTATATAATATATATTTTTCATTCGTTACTCAGTTTTTCTTTACAAAAATTTCACGACCCCAGTTCCCACCAAAAATGTTTTCCACGACCCCAGTATGCGAATACTTAAGAAAATAAGTAACTGATAAAAATAAGAAGTTGAAATTATT
>BGPR01001367.1:169629-191646 GCA_013235015.1 Araneus ventricosus | reverse complement strand
GCCATTGAAGAATCTGACAAAAAATAAATAAAATAAAATAAATATCTAAGTTATACCGACCCCCAAAATAATCTACATAACTCCAAATATGGTTGTAATCCATAATTGAATTTAGATTGAAGAAGGAATTGAAGATGTTTCTGCAAATATCTCAATCAAGTAGAAAATTTTCGGCACGTTTATATAACCGGTTATTATATGTTTTTTCTCAGTATGTTCTTTAAGGATAAACGAATTGTTTAAGGAGTGTACATATCATTTTGGTGCGATGTAAACAGTTTTTAGGATTGAAATTTTTATTATTATTATTAATAATAATAATAAACTTTATAATGCAACCACTTTTGGGGAGAAAATATATCTACAAACCTAAATAAGATCTCTAAAATAGTCAAGTGAAATATTAATTTCTGGGTAGTAAAACATTCCTGTTAAATACAGTTATTTGAAAATTTCATTGAGATGGTTTAATCCAAAATAGATGCAAATGGATGCGTATTCTGAATGTATAATCTTTTTTATGTATCATATAATTATCTCATTTTGACCCTTTTTTTAAAAAAAAAATGAAATATAAATTCCATTTCGAAACATGAAATTTGATCACGACCGCTGCCAATACGATTTTCTCGGAAAAACTAATAAGTACCTCGGTGTTTCTATTTGATTTCACTGATTTAATTGTGTCACAATGGCAACCAATTGGTAATTTCTGCGTGTTGGTTTATGTCTATCGTTTTCAAACTGCTGAGCATCGATGACACCTATTCTGCATTAAGAACTGGAGTGTCGACATCTTGTAGTGCCCGTTGTATATCGCTTGCCTACTTTCAAGAACGGCTCGTTGTCCTTTTTCTGTGACTCATGGCAGGTTGATAAAGAAAGCTGCTGACTCACAGCAAGTTGATAGTCCATGGAGTGAAGACAAATTTGTTTGGGAACTATCGGTGGAAAATTCATACCAAAACATGATAATCTTCTGACGGGAGAAAACAAAACTGCATTGTTTAAGACAGTATCTGAAACAGTAGGCCTCGAAATTTCACAGTTTTTTCCGAAATTGTAGACCTTTGATAAATTATAATTGGACTTCAGAGTAAGATAGCTGCATATTAATGTTATATATTACTGTAAAAGGTAAAAAATGATTATTTCAATGATATATACATCATTTTACTAAACTTGACTCGTTTCAGCCTACAAAGAAAGTTTTTTATCGATTTTCAAGTGAATTTAATACAGCAGTGTGTTCCCGAAGATGATACACTATTTTAATATTTTCACAATTTAACTATCAGTTATCAATCACTTTTAATTAAATTTTGATGGCGCCATTTTGAATTTAATACGAACTGATTATTTTGGCCATAGTCATTATTATGGTTACTAATTGGGACGGATGGAACCTCGGTCAGATGACGACGACGACACCTGAGCCGGTACCCCCTCTCTAAACTTCCGCACCACACCAACGGGAGGACGTTTGCCCCTCCTACGTATGACTTAACTTGCAACAGGCCCAATGCACGACGGATCGTCAGTGGAACCGGGTTTCGAACCTGGATCGAAAGTCGAGAACTTACCACTAAGCCACCGCGGCCTTCTAGAATAGTGAAAGAGTTAGGCACTGAAAATAATATTATAAAAAAATTCAGCTGAGAGGAGTACCATAGGAAGAAAAATTTCTTTTACGCCTGTTTATTTCTTCTTATCTCTGAACCACTGTGCTGTACACACTTCAAGGACTTAAAGAGAAACGTTTGAAGAGAAGAGATGGTCCCAAACTGTTGAATGGTCATTGAAATTATTTGTCACATGATGAACGTAACTGCGCATGCCATCTACGGCCCGCTACATGCATGCGATTTGTGTCGGCCAAGCCATTAGCAAACTGCCGGAGAAGTGATTAGCGGCTTGAAGTGCAATGTCAGCAGTTGGGTAGCACACACATACCCCCGGTTCTGTTCCGATTCAAGGGGAAAGTGCTAAGAAAAGTGTCGGACAAGTCATTAACGACACTCTTGCTCTGAGGGAGTACGTGTGCAGCACTGCCCAACAGCTATCATTGTACTTCAAGCCACCAATCACTTTTCCGGAATTTTGTACCTAATGATTTGTCCGACACAAATCGCACGTGTGTACCTTGTCAAACTGTGGCGTTATTTCACACCGTGCTGTGATTTCATGCTCATTGTCCTACTGTGAGATGCGCAATGGATTTCAAAATTAAACTGTGCAGCACATAGGATTTCTGTCACGTGAGCATTGTCGAGATTTCATTATAGTTCTCAAAAACTGTCGTTGACTGTGATAGAGCATGTTGGAAAAGACAAAGTTGCTGGCAGGTGAAATTTGAAAAACACTTACGTTTGTTTCTTCGCTAGCCGACTTCGGCGACCAGCTGTTCGCCCGTAGTATTTTTAGCCCGTTGCTATGCTTGCAAAGTAGCGAAATAAATTGACGAAATCGGTCCAGTTGTTGAGGCTAGGAGACTCTTGTAAAAGTTTTATTTTGTGATATCTCTCGGCAATGGAGGACGATAGAGAGAAGACATGTGACCACTAATGTCGTATCTAGGGGACATAGGCTTTCATATGAAGTAAAAACTGGCGAAATCGGTTCAATGGTTGGGGCTAGCGGACTTTGTGAAGACTTTTTCCCATAGACAATGTACAGTGATATTGAGTTTTTCAGATTTTTCTCGAAAACAGTTGATGGTAGGGGGTATGCGACCATTGATGACGTATCTAGAGGCCAAGAGCTTTCACATGAAGAAAAAATTGGCGAAATAGGTACAGTGGTTGGAGCTAGGGGATTCTGTCCAGATTTTCCACATAAAGAATGTACAGTGAAGTAGGGCTTTTGATATTCCTCTCAAAAATGAAGGGTGGTGAGGGACAGGCGATCATTGATGACGAATCTAGGGGTCATGAACCTTCATATGAAATAAAAATTAAAGAAATCGGTCCAGTGGTTGTAGGTAAACGATACACGATCGTTTAATTCTTCCCTTGAACATTTCTGGTTTTGACCTAAGCCTAGCCTTCTTTTTATATTTTTAATGTGTTTTCAAATTAACTTATCTTAGCTTACTGATCTTAACTAAAAGCAACTCTAACTGATGTTAATTAAAAGCAATTGATAGAAACTGAGAAAACTAATTACATTTATTTAATATAAGATGAAGAAGAACGTTCTAAAACTTCCCAGAATTTTAATAAAAAAAGTAGCTCTATTTTGTTCAGTTGTAATTACATTCATAACTGACCTCTAAGTCTGTTTACACGTCACTGTGCGTTATCTGATTCCTGTATCAAAAAGCAGAGTTACATCATAATCAACGAAGTCAAAAGTCAAGCTAGATTTTTAAAGTTTACCTTATCGTGTTTTTTCCATAGCTTGAGAAAGAAAAGCGCTATTTTTACTGAAAAATGTTGTTGTTCATTTATTTATAAATATCTATCCTTAGCCTTAACAACGTCTAATGTGAAAAGTTTTAGCGAAATTATGACCATAAATTCATTTGGTAACAAAAAGTGTAATTCATTTGATTTAAAATACCTGGCTTTTAAACTTATTTTGGCGACCCGTTTCCTCTTCAAAAAAATTTAGTTGGTCCCGTTTTGGCCCTAAAAGTTTTTTTTTCTGACACCTTGTATTGGAGGAACAAAACGCAAATTCATTAAATTTAAAATACCTAGCTTTTAAACTTCTTTTCGCGACCCGTTTCCTCTTCAAAAAAATTTAGTTGGTCCCTTTTTTGCCCTAAAAGTTTTTTTCCTGACACCGCGTATTGGAGAAACAAAACGCACATAACAAACTATAATACGAGTATAAGTTAAACACAAATTAAAAAGCTCGTCTAAATCCAGTTATTTCATAAAATTAGATAAAATATTTTAAAATAAGAATTTTTAAAAATTTTAGATTACGTTTCGAAGAATGTGTTAGAAATACTTGATGTCATAGTTTTCTTATTCTGCAACAAAACTCCGTGCTGAAGAGAACCCATACTTTACTAAGCCCTCCTGTAATCAATACAAAAAGTAATTTAATTTTAAACAAATTTAGTCTCCCACACAAGTATTTATTTTAAAATTTTAACATTACTTTCTAACAAGCATGACAAAAGGTTTCATTTCTAAGTCTTTTAACAGAAAATCGATGAATGACTCCGAATATTTCACAATCTACTTGAAAATTAGTAAAGTGGATTTAATTTTACCGATAATGCAGGGATTTCAATTAAGCTACAAGTATGAACTGAAGTAAATATTGAGTGGTTGCATATAATACTACAAACTTTTTCTATTGAAAATATTGTTGAAGAAGAGTTTCAACGATCTAATATTCTCTACTGGATTAGTTTAATTTAGTTATATTAACGTCCCGTTTTGAAGCAACACAGGTGCTATTTGGGGGCGGGACTGGTAAATTTGAATCACGGTCGATTGGCTAGGGCAACACCTGAGTTGGCACCCCCTCTCCAAATTTCCGCACCACACCAATGTAAGGGCGTTTTCTCCCCTAAGCATCACGGGAAAAACGGGTTTCTAACATGGAACCCACCGATCGCGAACCCGAGATATTACCACTAGGCCACAGTGTCCCAGAAAAAATTCTTGAAAAGGAATTTTATGAATAATGTTTTAAAAGTAGGAACCTTCATAGGTAACATAATAGTGCAGCCTAGTCAAATCCACTTCCCTTGAAATCATCACAACTTTCAGATTTTTTTACTTGATACTTCACCATCGCTGTAGAAGGCTTAGTTGAAGACAAGTTCCGTAGGAATAATGCTACATTTACTCCACATAAATATCAGTTCTTAACAATAAATATATTATTTTCGGTTGAATACGATAGTTTGGATGACGTATTGAAAAAGGTTGGAAGTGGCGTAAAACAGTTTCTTTCTATGCCGTCGATAATTGCAGGTAGTTGTAGGTTAAGTAAAACTCGCCCAGTTTATTTCATTGGTGGATATTGAGAAAAAAAATTTCACGAAGTTTGCGTTGTGTTTTGCGAACAATAATAAGTGAATAGAGCCAAGATTTT
Organism: Araneus ventricosus; assembly: GCA_013235015.1. Classification (NCBI taxonomy): domain Eukaryota; kingdom Metazoa; phylum Arthropoda; class Arachnida; order Araneae; family Araneidae; genus Araneus; species Araneus ventricosus. Next base: position 186,588 of record BGPR01001367.1, on the reverse strand, counting down.
TTGTTTATTTGAAAAAATTTCAATGCATAATAAGATTTCTAGTTAAGTTTATTACTATTTAGTAGGGATCACTTTATTTCAAAACGTTATCTTAATAATAAAAAATCTGCTTGTTTACAATAGATTTTAATCTATTAATCTGCATACCGAATAGTGTAGCACGCATGTTTGATATCGTAAACCCCAATTTTTGCTTAATAAACCTCCATTAAGTATCTATGAGAGCCGAGAGCACGTGGTAGAAAAGCAAAACGAAGAACGAAGAAAACCGGTCACTGATATCTGTTCCCTTCAAGCTTTAATTCAAGAACAGTTCAAAAAGTAAAGCTTATTCACGCTCTGTCTTTAGTGCTACTAGGTGTAAAAAAATCCACTTTTGGGAGGTCTGAATGGATTTTTTAAATTCTTGTTCTTAAGCTTAAGTGCGAAGAAGTCGAATGTCTTAAATACGATATGATAAACTTTTATCTCTCTGTGTGCAATAGTTGCTGAACTGTCAAGGCATTGATGCTGCAATAAAACTCATACATGTAATATTCTTATCAATGAGCTGACCGGGTTTTTTCTTTCATAACCGAAATATATGTATATCCCGATGCACAGATGCGATACACTATATGATCAAAATTATCCGGACACTTTCGGATTATCACATTTTTTACGACTTCTCCAGAAAGCTGCCTTGAACTTCGACCACGTAAACAATAGACTCTAAGTCACATTTTACAGTAAAGATTCGGTCACGAGGGAACTTAGGGCACAATTTCGCCGTTTGTTTTCGCAAAATTAGCAGCAGGGGTGGCGCCAGTGGGGTGTCCGGGGGGACTCCCACTGGCCTGCCTCCCCGTCGGGCAAATTTTTATAACCGTTCCCGCAGCAGGCTATTCAACTAGTAGATAAATAAAGATCTAGCGAAAATTTGATAGGCTCATCATTACGCTCCTCCCCTTGTACAGCAGGTCGTGCCCCATGTTGGGGAGACCTCACTCCCAGTCGGGCAGACTCTAACGCCAATCCTGAAACTCCAACGCAGCGAGATAAGTAGACACTCCGAGGAAACCGAAATTTTTCGCGGAAAAATGGGTGATAAGCGGAGACAACGGAAACCTAAGTATTACTGTATATATTTAGAAAAATTAATGAAATTTTATGATTCTTCCAAGTTTTCTAAAAATAGGTAACCAAGCGTATAAATCTTACATCATTTGATGCCATACGATTTTATTTAACCTCTTAATTAAATACCACCACCATTTGGGATATTTTTTATTATTTCAATCTGTTGAAGATTGTGAAGGATACTTGAGACATTTCAGCGTATCCAGGTGATTTTGTATTTAAAATTATTTGTTGCGTTCACTTAAATACGAATGCAAATAGCAAAAACTCTGTAATTAGATGCACGTGTCCGAGACGTCATTGTATGTTAAGGGGTTGATTGAAACGCTGTCTTTATGACACCCTATTTTCCGTTATCCTGACTTTTCCACGTCAGCGAATTGCAGCTTGGATAATCCGAACTCCTTTAATGTGAACATTTTCGGTTTGTCAGAAGATACGTTCTGGATTAGCAGAGACTGTCCCGAATTTTGAGAGTTTGTCCCATATTGGAAAAGAAGCCCCGGAATAGTCCCGAAAGTTAACGTCAAATTTGTTTACCACATCTTGATTGCATCTGCAGAATTAACCGGATCCTAACGAGTCATATTGAAACGACTCGGAATGGCCGCTTCATAACCGTCTAACTGGTTTTGACTATCTAATTTCTCTATCTACTAATATGTAACTTTCATACAATGAGCTTTGTTGGCCAGTTCGCGATATTACCTTGACAAATCACGATCAAACACCATTCAGAGTAAATAGTAATGTCTTATTCTTCCATATGGGACCGTTTCCAGTATTGCCGTACAATATACAGTTCGTGACCATTTTTTTTTTTTTCGATTTACCATTATTTAAAGGTAGTGTGTGTAATATAAAACAATTTGTTTTATTTTTATTGGTCTGTTTATGTTTGAATGTCAATACTTTGTGATGTAAAAACATTAATAGGATGTTTTGGCAGAGCCCACTGGTCACGTGACCTCGAATATGTATGAAAGCACGAGTTGTTGCATAACAGAGATACAAATAAAAGAGACTATACAATAATGGATCAACAACAAGCCAAGAAAAATCAAGGCCCTACTCACGGCGAAAGGTGGCCCGACTAAATACTAAAAAATTAATTATTATAACTTTTTAGTGTTTATTAAAAATAATAATAAATATTGCTTAAACATTAAAACTTTTTATTATTTATAGCAATTATGTCTTAGTAAGTATCATTCAATAACAAAATGGTACTTAGGTACCATTTAAGTAACAAAAGTAATGAAAAAGACTTTTTATTTAATGCATATATTTAAAATGCCTGGTGCTTCTAATAATTTGGTAAGTGACTTTAATTGTTTTATTACTGTGAGAGAAAAATGTCGAATAAAAATAATGCTTGTATCTACTTAAACAGAATTATAGGTTAAAAAATAAATAAATGTTTAATATTCGTTGCATATATTTAAAATGCTTGGTGCTTCTAATAATTTGGCCATGGACAGTAATTGTTTTATTACCGTAAGAGAAAAATGTTCAATAAAAATAATGCTTGTTTCAACTTAAACGAGAATTATAGGGTAAGAAAATAAATAAATACCTAATATTCTGTTGCCAGTAAATATCGCTTTGAAAATGCATTAATATCAGTAATATTGAAATTACCGAAGTAATAAGTGTTCTTTTAGAGCTCGTTGCATCGCTTCCGAAATCCGTCCCATTGCATCAGCCATCGAAATCAGGTTAAATGTCAAAAGCTCGCTCTCGAGTCGAAGATAATTTTCGCCCTACCGCCGCGAAGGCAAACAAAGTTCAAGCATCCGCCCATCTTCGCACTCTCATCAGGAACTAATTACCCATCTTCGTTCTGATTACCTTTCAGGAACACTTTGCTTTTCTTCCAATTAGTTTATGGGCATAAAATACGCAACAGAATTTTGGGGAGTTCTGTAATTAGTGCAGATTTGGAAATATTTATTTCCAAATCTGTCTATATCTCTATTTAGCAACTGATTCTTGAGGTTTTTTAATTGGTAATTTTAGGAAGATTCCTTATAAGGATACTACCAATTTCAATGGTTTTCATGACATGTGTTGTTTTTAGGAAAATTTCTGCAAATCTTCATCGACCGTGATCGTGGTCCTATTGTATTTGAATCGGCTTGTAAAATATTGTAAGGAGGGTGACAATTTCGTCCGAGTTCGTGGATGGGCCAAAGAAGGTGGATATAATGGTGGTGGAGGGGTTGAAATTTTCATTCTCCCATAACTAACTTACGATTGAAGATAGAAAGAAAATTCAATTCGTGCGAATTATTGCCTCATAATAACGAACAACTGAGTTTTTCGGTAGCTGCAATTGCTTATAAGTTATGGGCTGGTAAATGATTTTCAACCCCTAACCTTCGATTGTATTTTAATCTACGCATGTGAACCTCGTTGGAAAGCTCTCATCAGTTGTATTATTTTCCACCCTCTTTCGCCATCATAGCTCTAACTTTTATGAAATAAGATAAGTAAATGATGGAGGGGTGGGAATGAATTGTTCTTTTCCGTATATCTCCGAAAGAAATTTACCTTCGCCTTCCAACTTGACGACAGAAATTTTGCTTTTAATGCTTTATTTAAAAGCTTTTATTTATAATCTTATATAATTTACCTGACTTTTTTTCTTTCCAATACAGATAGATATTGGTAAAATAAAACTAAGTTATTTTAAGTGACGTAAATTAATTTAAATTATTTAAATTTAAAGCAAAGCACAATAAAACTTATCATTAAGTTACCGCTTAATTTTTTTTAATTTTAAATATTTTAAAATTTTATTGAGTTTATATTAAATATATCTTTTTTCGGGAGGAACTTTCATAATTATCGATAAATATATTTTAAAAATTTTATTCCCATATCGAAAAATTTAAATTAATGATATTTGAATTGTCCAGATCATATCTTGAGAGAGAATTCAGAGGGATTATCGAGATGTGGGAACTTGAAAAGACACGATTTCAATAAAAACCATATCGAAGGCTTGTTGATTTATAGCTATTGGCTGCATAGTCTAAAGGTACAGAATTCATAAAATTTCGCTAATTATTATAAATATGCTGTTATGGGAAAGTTTATTATTTCCCTAGCTATTTTTTCAAAGAACATCTCACTCTTAGTGGTATTATTAGTTTCTTTACAAATGCAATCTGATATTTTACAATGATTTCCTATCGTAGCATCGCTCAATGTTTGTTTGGAGCATTTCGATTTTTTTTTAAATTGTGCATTTTTAAAGGAATTTCGCATTCAAAACATATTTATTAATAAAATTTCTTCAGCTATTGTATTCTTTCTACAATCTTTCTGCTGAATACTATCTGATATATTACAATAAGTTTTTATAGTAGCATCCTCCATGTTTGTTTGGAGCGTTTCGATTTCTTTTTAAAGTGTACATTCCTAAACGAATTCTGCATTCAAAACATATTTATCAATAAAATTTCTTCAGCTATTGTATTCTTTCTCCTTCAGTTGAAAGAAAAAGACAAAAAAGGTGTAGGAAAATATTTTGAAACTCGCAATTCATTCAAATTTTTCAGAAATAAAGAAAAACTTGCCAACATTTTAAGAATTCGGAACATCGAAAGGCGTGTAATTGTCCACTTAAAAATGGCGCTTTTTTCGAAGTAATATTCAACAGATTATTTTTCTTTCCATTAATAAGAAAATAAAATATATATTAACAAATTATTATTAAATTCCAGAATATCCTTGGGAATGTTATTATAGATTTTGTTAAGATTATTTTTCACTGAAAATATAACAGCCATTGGCCATGGAAATTGTAGTATGTTATGCACGGGCAAATAAACTAGTTAACAATGGTACAGATTCATACGCAAAATATTTTTTCTTCGTTAGGTGGCTTGCTCCTTAATTTGATGTTAGGCCATTCACAAGACTTGGCGATTCCCCAGTGTTTGGTCATTCATGAGTTGCCATCTGTTTCAGAGGTTGTCGCTACTATGAATTTGGCATACGTTTCCACTACCATGGCGAGCTAGCGAGCCAATTGTGAGCCATTCTCTCACAATTTTGAAGTTGCCGAGAGTATTCACGTAGTCATAAGAAATGATGGCTGACAGCTCTCAGCATTGCAAAAATCCGCAGCATCGACCAGGAGATTGAACTCGAAAACCTGGGCACATAAAAACAGTGATGGCTCGTCCATAAGGACTGAAGAACCCCTTGAAATTATTTTAAAAACTTGTATTTACATTTTTAACCTTATTTGGAAACTCTTCCACACTGAGATTTTGATGATCAATGGAAATGGGAAAAAATAATGAAAACGAAGGAAGAAGACAGAAAATGAATCGGCAAGCAGAAAAAACAAAGGATTGAGCTGTGCACCGAATTGCGCTGGAGAACATAACATTCGTTCACTTCGTAAAATTGAGTGACAAATCGGAAGGCGAAAAACCATACTTTTCTCTCCTTGAAAGAGGTATGGAGGTATTGAGTTGGGATTTTCGCAGCTCCAGTTTGGCGCATGGCCAACTAATGCTTTTTTTAAACCCAAAACTCGCTTTCGCTCTCTTGTTTTCTTCGCTTTCTATGGTACACTATTTTTTGGTTTCGGTTTCGCCTTCATGTTGTCCTAACGGAACACATCTGGTTCAAATAGCATTCGTTTTCTTTTGTTGAAAGCCAGACATCGAAATACGATACGTCGATAATTTTCTAAAATACATTCAAGTAACTACAGTTAAAAATTTTGGACTACTTAAATTTGAAGGTGCTTTTTCCAATTGTATTCTCTTGAAAAACATTTTTGCAGCACTGCTCGTTTCAGAACTGATGAGCCGCCACTGAATAAGAATGTTATCGTAAGCTCCACACTATACCACCCAGCAATAATAATTACAAAGTATATTTTATATATATATTTTGGAAAAAATCTAACTCTTAACTAAGAGATTTGATGCACGACTAAACATCATGCACGGATACCGTGAGGCAACCACCTGTTATATTCTCGGTTAAAACTCTGGTGGAGACAATTACGGTTTAAAAAATTGCTTTAAAATAAGAATAGAGTTATTTGCAGGTACTGTACCTGCGGATAAAAAGTTATTTTCAGGTACCATATAATAATGAATTACCATATATACAGGTATATATGCAAGTACCTATATACCGGTATAGTACTAAAATATGTAAAGGTTTCATAGTAATTTCTTTTATATTTGCGTCCTAGGCCATTGCCTAGGTTGGCCCTAGGGGAAATCTGGCTCAGAAGCCCACCCTAGACGCCAAACGTAGCAATGTGCTATGTTCGTTTTATCTTTGTATGTTTTATTTTTGAACGAATGAAATAATTGAGGGAAAAAATCAGTCAGATTTGTGAAAAATAGATCTTTGCGGTGAAGAAGTTTGGAGAGGGAGAACCGGCTGAGATGTCATCATCGTTATCTGGTCACGGTCCACAATAACCATCCTTATGCAGCCCACTTCTAACTTCAAAATAGGATATAAAGATAACTAAACTAAACTTTGATTCGTGCCAGCATAGAGTCGGCGTCTAATATTTCGGAAAACAGTAAAGCACTGTTTATACGTCTTTAAAGAGACTGACCTTAAACGACTTATAAATGAAAAGACGTATAATTGAAATTTTACCAAACAACTTTGGTTATCACAAATTTAATGCTATTAATAAAAATTCATTTAAAAGTATTAATTTTAATAGTACTAGCACAGAGTATGGAAAACAATAATTAAATTTTAAAATTAAACATTTATCATAAAAGTGAGGAAAATCATACTTTTATTATATATCTTGAGTACTAATTTTCATATCTTATACGATTTATCTGCGTGCAGGTAGGTATTTAATTAGAAAAAAATCTTTAACCCTCGTCTGATGTGCTAATTATCTGTGAGTATTAAGTAGAGCACTATGAATTGAATTGAGTTCATTGAATGTTGTTTCAATGGAGTCCAATGCATGTTTAAAAGAAATTGAAATAATTTCTTCACATTCTTTTTCCTATTCGCTTAACGTTCGCGCCCTTCATATTGACGTTATCGCATTACTAGGTTTATAAACTAAAATTTAATCATTAATTAACTTTATAATTTCACACAAACATGACGTAGAATCCATAAGCATCCATCTAAAGTATTTTATGCCTTCTTAGATGAATAAAAACGACAGTCCCTTTCCAAAACAAGAGGGGTCATCTTATTAGATAGCAAAAAAAAAATGCAACCCTTAAGGGGTTAAATTAGCACCAGACAATTTGTCTTCCATTAATTCATTAATTGTGAGTAATTTCCAAGTCATGGTATCTTTATCACACTTCATATACTTGAAAGGTAGAAATTTTCGCATTTTAGAATGGGAAGAACGACGTATAAACGAAGCTTTGCGTCGTATAAACGAAATTCTTTATCATTACAATTAATACGAATGAATCGGGACCGTGATGAAACGTCGTATGTAATCGACCTATAAATGAGCCAGGAAGCAGAAAGTGCTTAAAAGTGCGACGTACGTCGCAGAGCAAACGCGGTCTTCGCAGAACATTTCATCCTTAAAAAAACGGCCATTAATGAGCTTGCATCAGAGATCCCCAGATTAATGAAATTTATAGCATCTAATATTTCTATTCCCGTGTTGGAAGCAATTTCTGAATCTTGGGGATCCACATCGACAAAATTTTTCAAAAAAGACCCACCGCAATTGATGGGGATGACGCAGCAGTTGGAACAACTGACAAAAAAAATGTTTATTCATTCCAATGGTGCACCACCTGGCCATTAATCTGTCAAAAAATTGTTAAAAGCGGTCACTGTAGCAATGTATGGACCAAATTTTCATAAACATTTTGTGAACAGTACTTCCCCGTTAATGACGCAGTATCTGACTTCAAAAATCATTGACAGAATTGCAAATTCTGAATGTATGCCTTGGTTTTAAATAATTAATTTTAATGTAATGTTTTGTCATTAATGAGTAATAAAGATTCTACCAGTTAATTAGTATTTTTATGTCTATTTTGCATTTTACTGTGATCCGCCAAATTTAGACAAACTGCCTGCAGAACATTTCCAACTGTTTGAGGTCATGTTGGAGAACACTGGATATAATTCTGCTCCTGGGTAAATGAGAAACGTGTAAACAGTGCTTTATTGTAGTATATAGGCTTGACCAAGTGTAGGTTTGAAAATTCTGACCTATTCAGATCTAAGACGAAAGAGCTTCTGCGCAACGCGCTGGTGGATTTCGTAATTGTTCTGTAAATTAAATAAGGAACAAAACAGCGGATGATGGTGTCTTGAGCATGAAAGTGCATATGTTTCTTCACGGTGTCATTCCTTCTTCTGGTGTCAAACTGGGATAATTAATTCTAATATTTTTATGTCAAAATTTTAAAAATGTGGCTTAAATTAAAAGAATGAGCGAAGGATAAAATGATAGGAGCACTTTATTTTCCACTTTCAGGGACATTTTTTTCCCTAAAAACCGATTTAAATTCTTCTTTAAACATTAGCACGGCATCTAATTTCCTCCTATTATGAAATGCTTGAAAAAGTATTTCAAGAATGGACGAAAAAACTCTATTTCAAATGTAAACTAGTTAGGCGCGTAAATAACATTTAAAAGCAGATGCATCTGCGTTCTTTCAAAATCACCTACGCGATATTTAATTGTAAACTCGTGTAAGAGCCTGTGGTTTATCCTATCTCTTGATTCGCCCACTATGTTACGCTGCCTTGAAAATGATGACATATGTGGGTTCTGTGCAAGTCAGCTCTTTTTCTTGTAAATGTCAAGCCACGAAAAAAAGCTGAAATCTTGATCATTTCGCTTCAAAGATGAAATTTAGTGAAACATGCAATTTTAATATAAAATATAAATAAAACTATACCAAAAACAGCATGTCTTAATTAATTACTCTGTCAAGAAAACTGTATTTTAACTCAATTTTCGAAGTCTGAGTAAAAGAATTACTTTTTTACATTCTTCTACTTTAAATCTCAGAGACAAAATTCTTTCATTATCATATATTGTGATTTCCCTTAAATTAGCCTGTTTTCAAAATTCTCTCATTATCGACTATTGTGATTTCGCTTAAATTAGTCTATTACCTTAGTCTGTTCTTAAAATTCTCTCATTATCAACTATTGCGAGTTCCCTTAAATTAGTCTGTTTTCAAAATTCTCTCATTATCAACTGTGATACTTAGTTTATCGCATGTAGCTAGGGCCTGTGGTAGCTTGTGATTTATCTATTCTGTAGCCATTATACTACTCGGTGTAAATATTGTATTAAGGAGATTGATAATTAAATTACATATTAATACGAAACACTTGTTTTATGATTTTATCCCGACGTTTCACGAAAAATCTACGGCTCGGAACGAACTGCGCCTTTCTTATGTTTTATTTCGAATAGCTTTTGTTGGCGCCATCTGTTGACAGTATATAGAACTACATTTCGCGTATGCGCTGTAAGACATTATTTACTACAAATGCTCATATTTCCCGCAATATTCAAATTTTAATAGAATGTTTCTTTTACGTATTGTCAAGTATTCTGTAATTTTCGTACAATTCGAAAGAAATCTCTACATGTTATAATCAAAAAACATGCGGAGTTTGAAATTTTCAATTTAATACCGATTTTTACTTATATTCTGACAAATATTTTTATTGTCTCACTTTGGGTCCTAGTAATACTTCTCAAGCTCTTTCAAAGGACACCAGAATCAACCTCTTAGCTAAACGCGTTTCCACGCTACACTTATTTATAACCTTACATAAAGCTAATTCATAACAATCACGCGCATGCGCCTACACTGGTACGATGACGTCACAGACAAAACAAACACTATGCGGCAAGCTCTTACAGATATGATCGATCCGATGTGGGGTCAACCATTCTTTTCACATAATTAGTCTTGTAGTTATTAGCGATTCAAGTCTGACGGTATTTTGTCACACAAGAAAGTTCGACAGACTGTCACAGTAACGAGCGGAAAGACGTTTTCACGTCAAAAAAGATAATTTCCTTTTGATGTAATCTTTTTCTTTTTTTTCCAGTTTTCACAGAACGCATCAGTTGTATTACATTCTAGTGAAATCGTTTCGTTTGGAGCCATAAAGCCAGCTTTTTGAATAGGCAGAATTTACTTATAATAACCCTACATATAGATTATATTAAATCTTTCTTCCGATTTGACGAAGATTTTATCCATGGAAAATCATTTTCATTACAAGAAGTGACCAATTTATATAAATAAAGACCTTCGATAACGTGAGTGAAGAGAAAGGGGTATTTACACTTGGGGAAAATCTTTGAGTTAGATTTCAAAGTTTTAATAAGAAGCACCCCCTAGTAATAATATTGATGCAAATGTTTTTTTTGTGTTGTTGTTGTTGTTCTTTTGTTTTTTTTATGAAAAACATTTCTTAAGGGTGTTTTTTTAAGTGTCTTGTATACGAAGTTTCGAAGAAAAAGACGGTAATTGTGAAAAATCCAACTTCCATATTTTCATGAATCATATAGTTTTAGACCTCTCAGAATCTCAAAAGAAAAAAACTTTTTTAGAATTATGTTTCGTTTGTCCGTGTACATTTGATACATTCTCTTTTCTATGCGAACACCATAATTGAAAAGCGGAAAACGATAGATGAATGAAATTTGACTTCCAATTTGTAGATTTGTATCGAAATCACTCGAATGCGTCTCAACGTGAACTGTGAATCCTTATGTGTTCGCCGAAAAGCCGACAGGATTTCGTTTGCCGTGAATTGTTCCCGAACCGTTCGTCGCATCCACACCTGCGAACTAGGTGCTTGCGAACTGTTCGGTCTCAAGTGCACGCATCTTTAGAAAACCTGCTGTTTTTTTTTTAATTTTTTATCAAAATGTTCGATTTATTATTTAATTGGCAACCGTCTTAAAATATCACGCTTCTTCACTCGTTTCGCGAAGTGGTTTATAACGGTGATTGGATACCGTGGTATATGCATTTCATAGCTTATAATTTAATATGCATATCATAGCTTCTAAATAATCGATGTAAGTAGAGGGGATACCAAAACGGTGCCGGTCTACGCTTCTACGGTTGACTCCTTTCCCTTCATTTATCTCACAGTTTTTTATATAAAATCTCTAATTTTCTACAAAGCTGAGATCAATCTTAGATGATACCGCATAGTCCAGTTAAATATAATTTTCACCTCTCTTCTTTTAATCGTAATTTAGCAGTATTAAGATATATATGCATACAGAGTTTTCCCATTTTATAACAAAATCACATTTTGTCTCGCCCTGGAATGAAAGCACTGTTTAACACTTCAAAACCTGAGAATTAGAACTATGGTTAATTATGCTACTGATTAATCGTAATTCTAATTCCAAAGTTGTGCTAGTCGACTAATTTCACAGCTTTGAAATTTTATATTATTATTTGATGCTTTACTTAAAAGCAACATAGTGATACTTGATCAATACTTACCCTCAGATCAATATATTTTAATGTTTATAATTGGAGGTAATCTTGTGTTTCGAATATGAAGGTAAAATTTGAATTGTTTTTGGTACAATTTTACATGGTCCTAGAGCGGTCTTAAATTTGGATTGACATGTTTTGAAACTTTTCTGACGACATTCAATTGAAACATGGCTAACTATCCATGTTCTTTGAACACACACAATTAATTTGGACAACAATACTGGATGGTTTTTTTCTGTTTTATTAAACCTCACAATAAACACGAACCGCAAGATAAAAAGACAACAAAGTGAAAAGAAAATTTTCAATAAATTTCTTCAAATTGAAGTTATGTACTTTTTAAAACACTCCAGTTTGATATTCAAACTCCTTTTCTCTAAAAGTTTGTCTTCTTTGAAAGTCATACACTTTTTTTCAATTTACAATTGATTTCTAGAATTTTGTCTTATTTTAATTAACATATAGACACTTATATTGTCAACCCATCCTTGCAGAGTCGTTACTGACGTTCGTGTAGAAGTTGCCTCTCCAAACAGACAAATATATAGCGGCCATTTGCCACCTATAAAATTTTGAAAAACAAGAAAGATATAAGTAGTGGCGAGTCGGCGGAGAAAATCGCTCTCTCCTATTTTTTGTGAGAAGAATTAAATTTTTGTTTCATTTTATCTGGCTAAAACTATGAATTATAAAATAAGCAATATTGTCCGGGAAAGCTAGCTAATTTTGTAACTAAATTTTAAAATTTGTTGTCAACCCCTATACTTTTACATGTCCCCAAGTACTTTTACATGTTTATAAATTTCTTGCCACCCTAGTTTTTCCACCCAATCGACGCCACTGAGAAAGACAATTAATAAATTTTATAACCTTTACTTTAGCTATTATTTTGAACCTGGTAATCTTAAACGAATAGAATTCAAGTGAAAAAATTGCCCTGTAACTGAGAAGATTTCTCTGATATGAGAAAACTTTTTTTTATAATTTAAAAATAAATAAAAGTTCGACTAAGTATCATCTAAGAAAAAACGAGATATTCAAGGCACCATGAAAAATCATGCAAATTTTTTATATAAGGAAAAAAAGATTCCCTTTGTGGAAGAAAACGAAAGTATTTTAAAATATAACAACCTGTTTCTAACACATTTATGTCGTGATAACTTTCGAAACAACCTTATGTACCTATAATTAGCCGAAATGTCATTTTTTAAGTCAAAATAAATGTCATAATATGAACGATTCCGAATTCCGTAGAAGAAATATGAAATTCAGTCAATAATAGTGTAAACGGCTAGATTTTTATTTTTTATTCCATTGATTGCTTGGATACTCAAAGAAAGTTATCCCTTTTCTGTTATTATTATTGTCTGCTTGTTTGTTTTAAATTCGAACGTCCAATTTACAATTAGAATTTTTGCAGATTGAATGTTTTTCTCTGTACGTTTTTACTTTCTTGACTGAGATAAGCTCTTTATCTCCTCGAAATATGAGGATGGGCCAGCAGTCCTGACTTTCGGCAGGTGCACGTGACTTAGCGACTGGAGAACCAGCTAGGGCGTTTCTCTACGAGGGTAATTCATTGCCGTCGCTCTCCTTCGCAATTTTTTTTCACTTCTTACCTTTTTATCCGTTTCCCACGTACTTTGTTTTGTTCGTTATATTCGATATGCATGTTTGGGTGAGTTGCTTTCGCTTGAATTTCAAAGTTTATTCGGGCAAATAGTTTACCTATAGGTATATACAGAAAAAAATTGATTGTGGGGACTTTTACAATTCTTTACAGATTAAAACAAAATAATTCCATAAGACTTCGAAGGATTAAGTTCTACAATGGTAGGCCTTCCCCATCTCCCCAAAGAAGCAGAAACTGGGATGCCACTCAGAAACAGCCTAAGCTATAAGCTAGCTATTTTATGTGAAATTCTTCATTTCCATTTATCAGCAATGGCTCTCTTAATTTTTCGAAACGACACCACAGGGTGGTTGGAGGGAACGTGAGTCTGAAGTGAAATATGAACTCAATTTTGGTTTAGTTTGGTTATATTAACGCCCCGTTTGGAAGCAACACGAGGGCTAATTTGGGACGGACCTTGTCATTTTGAACTGTGGTCTGATGACGAGGACAGCACCTGAGCTGTCATTCCCTCCCCCAACTTCCGCACCACACCAGCGGGAGGATGTTTGGCCCCCTACGTAAGATTAGCGCAGTGGCAATTCTCGACAGCCGATCGGTTTTTTTGCAGGCGTCGGTACGTGTGCAAGCTCCAACTGTTCTCTATACACTACTAATGGAATGTTGCAGACCGGTTTCAAATCGGTCGGCACGAATCGGTGTGTGTGCAAGGGGCCTTAATGTGCAAGATCCCTACATACACGGCTGCGCTTCGGTGGAATCGAATCTGGAACCAGGAACCCTACGGCCCCGAAGTCGAAACCTTACTAGACCACTGCGGCCATGAGAACTCAAAATGCTTAAACTTAGAAACTTGAAATTCGGCGTGAGTGTTCCTTGGGACAAAGGACAACATCCAACGTCGGCCCCAACAAAAGGCGGGGGATTTTTCGCCCTTTTAGGAAAAACTTGAGCTAGAGACTTGAAATACAGCACAAGAATTCTTCGTTCCTTTATATTAGAAGCTGCTGAGCTTAATTATTTAGCTTATTTAATTAGCTTTATTAAGTTTAATTAATTTTCAAAGAAATTCTACATCTTGCGAATGAGAAAAGAGAACGATTAATGGTTTCCCAACATGATAGCACATACAGTGAAACTTCGATGAACCGTCACTCGTTTAACCGTCAGTTTCCGTGATCCGTCGTCGTCTAAAAAGCAAAAAGTAACGTAGGTTTATAGCAGTGCAATATAGTTCTGTACCTTACTACTCTCGTATTGAAGTTTATATTGATCTTTTTGTAAAATTAAATACAACATGCGTGTATTGTTCACTTTTAAAGGCTTTTATTTTCATTTCCGTCTCTCGTATCGAAGTTTATATTGATCGTTTTCTGATGTACTTCCGTTCAGTTACGTATTGCTTATGGTCAAGGAAACGGTTGGATTGGAGGTTAGAAAGTAATTCTAGTAAAGCACCGTTTAGTACAGTCTCTTCATTTACCGTCGTTTCCATCTCAGTAACGGATTCATTCATTTCATTGTAAATATAATATACTTCGGCTATAGTCCTTTTCCCCTGTTTCTAAAATGGAAAATTTCTCTCCTTCCTAGTATGTGATACTGATAATAATGACTTCATGGTATTATTCACAGTTGATCAATTACCTAATGAAAAGACTTGTCTGGTGCTAATTTAAGCTATGAGAAAAAAATATGGTAAAGGAGTTATTATTTCACTTTCCTTCCATTGAAAATTACTTCGGATACTTGGATACGGAGGTTATTAACTAGTTCAGTAAAGCACCGTTTATACATCTCTCATTTATACGTCGTTCATCTCAGTACCGATTCATTCATATTGAGAATATAATATACTTCGTTATGATAAAAGCTTCGGTTATACGTCCTCCGCCCCCCACCAGTTTCTAAAATGTGAAAATTTCCTTCTTTCTAGTATGTGATACTGATAATATAACTTCGATATTATTTACAGGTTGATCAATTACCTAATAAAGATGAATTGTCTGGTGCTAATTCAAGCGACGAGGAAAAAAATAATGTGAGAAGTTATTTCACTTTCCTTCCATTGAAATTACTTCATTTATTTCTTTTCTTAAAAGACCAGTGAAAAAACATTCAATAAACTTAATTCGATTGATACTGCTGTACTTATACTAACAGACAATCAGTATGTCTGGCGACAATTAAAGTTTTTTTCTTTAATCAAACGCTTACCTGCGCACATAAATCGTTATAAGATATGTATAATTAACACTCAATATATACCATAAATTTATGATTTTTCTCCTTTTATGATAAATGTTTACTTTTAAAATTTAATTATTGTTTTCAGTACAGTATTGTAATATACCAGAACTATGTTTAAAAAGCTTTAAAATTAATACTTTTAAATGAATTTGCTGTAGTAGCATTAAATTTGTAACAATCAAAGTTGCTTGATAAAATTTCGATTATACGTCTTCATTTATACGTAGGGTTACTATAATTTTTTTAGTTGAAACTCCGGACACGAGGATGGGTATAGTGTAAAATTCTAAAATCTGCCTATCAACGACCCTCTTCCTAACACAGAGGTTGAGGAAGGAAAAAAAAAACATTTTAAGGCGACAGGAACTCAAAGAGGATGGAATTTTTTTAAATGATTGGTAATTCAAAATTATTTTAATGAACTACAAAATAAAACAAAACTGCCAAAGCTTTAAATTTTCAGTTTGAACTGGGGCTGAGTAAAGCGAGCTCATCCACTTTCTCATCAACAATGGATATAAAAGTTTAACCAATGAATTTTCTTTCATCGGCAGAATGACTGATTTCTGAATTACAACGAATTCCTCTCGCCGCATTCACTGCGTAAATCCGGACATTTGAGATCCGAAGGTCAGTGATCTTAAATCCGGACTATGGAACTATGCAACTTGCGGGATGGGACATGCATGATGCATAAATCGTTCAAAAGTCTCTACGGGGCAGACCTCTGGACATAGCTACCAGTTAGTTAGTTGCAAAGTAGTTCTTTATATAGAAGGTGCTCACTAAGAGAGTATTTTTCAAAATTTTACATTAGATTTTTAATTAAATTAAAATTAATCGAATTAAAGTTTTCCCTCAATAACTGGAGTTTATTATCGCATCTAAACCATTTTACATCACTTTAAAACGCAAAAAAATTATATTTTAAGTATATCTTCACCAAAATACGTTTCTTTCTTTAGTTACTGCGCTTGAACACAGTACGTTGCGACGATATAATACATTTTTGTGTGCACCTTTCTATAACTAGGAGTAAATTTTTTAGAAAATAATATATCCGCGACAGACGAATCAAACATTAGAATGTTATCAATACAGTGTTTCAGACTGGGTTCGAACCTCCTTTAATTTTTTTATCACCATAATTTCTTCAAAGAGATGACTATGATTATGTTTCGATACGATGGCGTCATGGGTCACTTCGTCTTTGCCAATAAGTATTTATTTTTCGAGGGAACCTAGCACATTGCAGATAGAACTTCGATTAACCGTCCTCGACCGGACAAGGGCTGTGACGATAACCAATAGACGGATAACAGAAATCTTAATACATATGTAAATTAACGTGATTTCACTGCTGTTGGGACGAATGAAAACAAATCCTTTAAAAAATATACAAATTATGCATGTTGTATTTAATTTTACAAAACGATCATATATAAACTTCGATGCGAGGGC
>BGPR01001367.1:128340-167438 GCA_013235015.1 Araneus ventricosus | reverse complement strand
AGGAAATTTTCACATTTTAGAACAGGGGAAAAGGACGTATAGCCGAAGTATATTATATCTACAATGAATATGAATGAATCGGTACTGAGATGAAACGACGTATAAATGAGAGATCTACAAACGGTGCTTTACTATAATTAACTCGTTCATAACCTCCGTATCCAACTGCTTCTGACCATACCGGCGACTTCCAACAGTAAACTGGTCGAGATGGGATGCTAATAATGGGACAGAGGAGAGGATCTCGTAAGTAGGGCGACTTTCTCTCCAGATCTCTTCGTTGGCGGGCAAGATGCGCTTCCTCATCGTCTGGTGGGGCATGCTGAAGGGAGCCGTAAACACAGCTCTGACCTCCGCGCCTGTGTTTACACTAATGAGAGGATCGTTTGGCCAGGCCGCTACCTACTCCCTCGGCTAATTAATCGCCCGCTGTATCTGACCGGAAACGCTTCAATTACCGCACCAGCTTCCCATTCGGTAAACTGTTATCTTTCATCAAAGCGAACGGCCATGTACCGCTGTGTTTAATAATAATACGCCGCCTTCGTGGCGTATTAAACACAGAAGCGCGCCGTTTCGATTTGATGGATGATTTCTTTATTATTGATAAAAGATTCTGCTGCATGCGTGCTTCAGGAAGAAAAAATAATGCATCTTGAAATGAGTTAAATCATAAAGCGTCCAACTATTTGCGCGTAATTTTCTATATTGCTTCCCATTCGGTAAACTGTTATTTTTCATCAAAGCGAAAGACCATGTACCGATGTGTTTAATAAAAATACGCCTCCTTAGTGGCGTATTAAGGTATCCGACTAGTTTAAAATCGTAATTTTTGATAAAATTATCAAAAAAGTTTTTATGACTTAATTTTGTAGCCTGTTTAATAAGTTTTCTAAAACTGTCGCACTTTTTATCTACGTGAATTACAAATGGAGTTACAGCTGTTTTATTACCGAACTGTAAGCATTATTTTATGTTGCATGAAAACTTTAAATGTGTTTTCGGAGAAATGATATTTTTGAGGAAAACTGTCGACCGTAACAATGATTTCTCAAAAAGTTATTCAAGTATTGATATCAAATTTTCTGAGATTGTTTTCTGTAATATGCTTGATGTTTTCCTCTAAAAACGAAGGTCAATTTTAAAATCAAGTATTATTTTTAAGCGCTTAAATATAAACGAAAAGCATTTTTTATATGCAAAATTCCAGTTTAGTAACTATGTTCAGCTATATCTCAAAACTATTTTGAAGTACAAAAAATATTTTAGAGCATAACACTGATAAGTGTCATAAAAATGTACTCCTGCAAGGATTTATGTATATTTAGAATATGATTTTGTCTATGGTTGTTAGCGTAAGGCAAATATTTTAGTCATTTTTCTCCAAATTTCTCAGTTTTTTTTTTAAAAAATATTATTTTGAAAGCCTAATTTTACAATATTTTCATAGTTTTAAAACATATGCAGTTGAAAAATAACATTAATATATATATATAAGTTATTTTTCAAAAAAATGTCTCCGAACACAGTCGGATACCTTAAACACAGAAGCGCGCCGTTTCGATTTGATGGATGATTTCTTTATTATTGATAAAAGATTCTGCTGTATGCGTGCTTTAGGAAGAAAAAGTAATGCATCTCGAAATAAGTTAAATCATAAAACGTCCGAATATTTGCGCATAATTTTCTATATTGTAATCTAAGAATTCGTTTTAAAGTCTAAGAGTCTTAATCATGAGGATCGGCACTACATTTTTCTTAAATTAATAGTTGAAATGCATGAAATTTTTTTATGAATGTATGAGATTGATTCGAATAAGGTCTGCGTCACGATTTTACAAGTTTATTACAGGGAGAAATTTAATATTTTACTATTTCAAATATAAAATGAATTTCTCATTGGTTGGAAAAGAGGATCGCGTCTCTTCTTCAACCTCTTGATCCATGAATGAAACATGATTTATGTTAATAATAACTATTTTTTGTATTGTATAATTATATTCTTTTTCTCCATAAATTTAAACTGGCTAAAGAAATCCATGTTTCGAACCGTAGTCAAGTTTACTACTGTTAGAAACTATAGTATAGATTGTTGGAAACAAACTTTATTTTTTTTTTTCAGTTTTAGTAAAATGAGAACAGCTTAACTATATTCAGCCACCCCCACCCCCTCTTCTCTCAGGGAAGGATTAATCTTGCTTCAATAGAAAGAAGACAAGCAAGAAAAAAAAAATCATACAGTT
This sequence comes from Araneus ventricosus, assembly GCA_013235015.1. NCBI lineage: Eukaryota > Metazoa > Arthropoda > Arachnida > Araneae > Araneidae > Araneus > Araneus ventricosus. The sequence continues at coordinate 165,195 of BGPR01001367.1, read as the reverse complement.
TATATATGTAGATTTTTAAAAACATTTGTTTCCCAGAATGCATTGAAAATACACAGTCAGAAGTTAAGTAATAAAGAAAACATTCAGAAACCATAAAGCTGACCAAAAGCTAAGTTTAATTTAGGTAGACTAACATCCCGTTATGAAGCTGCTTGAGGTCTTTTTGGACAAACCTCATGTGGAATAGTGGTCAGATTATTTTTTTCAATAAAATGGTTCGGGCTTTTGGTTGTGTGTGGGGAGGGGGCGCCGGCTCTGGCTGTGATGTTCGTGCTTCATCCACTTTGTGCCCATTTAAAACCGATGAGGTGACTCTATTAGTCATGAGCATCGGGGGTTCAGGGTGGCGTTAGGTCAGATGACGAAGACCAGGGCCAGCCTTTAGCCGGTTACTCACAATAGGGCCCGCGATTAAAGGGGCCTGCATCAGAATAATATCTACTCTCCGCACCGTTCAGTGGCATAACTAGAGTGAGCTAGGCAGTGAAAGTATCCCGGGCGTTATTACCAGAGGGTGAAGAATTGAGTTTAAGAATTTAAAAGAGTTATTTATAGATTTCAATCTCTCAAACGAAGGATACAAAGACAAAGCATTGTAATTGTCATGAAATTCCACCTCGAAATTTTAGACAAATCCATGTTAAATCGCCCCGAGTCTGAAAAGACCGTTTTTATAATTACATCTGAGTTGTCGGTCTACCTGTAAACACAATAACAAAAAAAATGCTACTAAACACATGAAATTTGGTATGCTATCAGAACACTAACATTTTAGGTTTCAATCAAATTTAGACGAAATCCTGTGCCTGAAAAGTCTGCGTATCCTTGCATATGTAGACACAATAGCATAGAAACGCAGAAAGCTAGAAGGATCAAATTTAGCATATGGTTTTCTCTTTAGAATTGCAGATCTGAATCAAATTTAGGTCTCAATGGAAAGAAAGGAATACATTCAAGATACATGCACGATTTTCTTCACTATGCTACGAGGCACAAACTTCGCCACATTGTATTAATAAATGAGATAGTCAAGGGGATAACAATTCACACAGTCTTTTCTTTGTCATAAGTCCTTAGATTGTACAAAAACTATATAAAAAATGTTAACATTTTTTTTTCAATCGGGCCCTGAACCTCCTAAGGCCGTCCCTCACGAAGACGACACTTGAACTGGCATCGCCGCACCCCTCCAAACTCCATGACCACAACGATGGGAGTAAAAATGGCCCCGAAAGGGTGAGGTGATACTTTAGGAAAGTAATTTAATTTCAAGATTTTCTTTAAACAGAGGACCTTAATCTCTGATTGCTAATATTTTGCTCCTGAATTTCAATATGAAAGATGTCTGATATAGAATCTCATAACTATACAATTTCGCATCTTATAGAGCTAACAATTACAAATTTCGGCATCCGGGCACGTTATAGGCCAGAAAACGAGCAGAGGACGTAATCTTCGACTTTATATGCCAGAAAACGAGCAGAGGACGCGATCTCCGACTTTATATCCCAGAAAACGAGCAGAGGACGCAATCTCCGAATTTTCCGTAAAAATTCTACACTCTTACTGTATTGCAAATTGATTTCAATATGATGAAGAAAAAAATCTTTTCTTTTGTTTCTCTTTCGTTCTTGCAAAGGTCTGATGAATATTAGATAATATGAAATATTTTACCTTCAGGTATAAAAAAAGAAGGCTACTGTTTTACCACTAAATTGAAAAACTGATAGCATTGTCATTTGACACTTAACTGTCCCTCGGAAAGGATCATTAAGAATCCGGCGATATCAGCATCGGATTGAATTCTAATCGAATCCCATTTTTAACGTCAAGACAATCAAAGGTCCTTTCCGAAGCAGTCACACCTGTTCTCCGAACCTCTTTATGCAATCGGACGACCGATTGTGCGCTATGGCAACGGAGGAGAGAGCTTTCTCTTCTTTCTGTTCTTGGCAGGCGAAGAGCTGACGACGCATTTATCTCCACGTTAAGAGGGGTGAAGGTCACTCGATACAGTCGACCAGTTGTGAAAGCTCGAAGACGACCTTTCAGAAGTTCCAACCAATTTCGTGCTTATCGCCCTGCCATCTACATTCATCTCGCCAGGACGAATGTGTTGTCTAATTGAGAAAGGAAACCTACTCGACCATTAAACGACGTCCACTTGCCGGCCACTGAAGGTGTCCCGCCGACGTGCGTGGGGATTTCGCAATTAAAAAGAAAAACCTTCCCTTTCTGTGCCAGCTTCTCATACCTTCGGTCGCGACTCCAAGTAGAGGCGCGAAAATTTTCGATGGTACAATATTTCTCGACACCAATCAATTAGATTTCTAATCAGCTTAACCTGGAATAATTCGATAAAATTTCGTGCGAGGGGATTTCACAATTAAACGGAAAAGTTTAGTTTAGTTATATTAACGTCCCGAAGCAACAAGAGGGCTGATTTGGGACGGACCTTGAAATTTTGAACTACGGTCAGATGACGAGGGCGACACCTGAGCTGCCCCTCTCCAAACTTCCACACCACATAAACGGGAGGACGTTTCGTCCCCTATATATAATTTAGCAATGGGCCCAATACATGACGGATCTTTAGTGGAATCAGGTTTCGAGCCTGAAATGCTCCGGCCCCGAAGCGGAGACCTTACTACTAGGCCACCGTGACCCCCTAAAAGGAAAAAGAAAACCTACCATTGCTGTGCCAGCTTATTACACCGTCGGTCGTGATCCCAAGTAGAGGCGCGAAAAGTTTCGAAGGTACCACACTTCTGGTCTCGAATCTATTAGATTTTTAATCATTTGAACCTATAATAGTCCAATAAAATTTCGTCCGTGGAAATTTTGCAATTAAAAGGAAAAGAAAATCTTCCCTTCCTGTGCCAGCTTCTTACATTATCGGTCGCGATCCCAAATAGAGGCGCGAAAATTTTCGATGATACAATATTCCTAGACACGAATCAATTAAAATTTTAGTCAACTTAACCCATAATAATTCAATAAAATTTCGTGCGTGGGAATTTCGCAATTAAAAGGAAAAGAAAATCTTCCCTTTCTGTACCAGCTTCTTACACTGTCGATCGCGATCCCAAGTAGAGGCGCGAAAATTTTCGATGGTACAGTATTTCTGAGCACGAATCAATTAGATTTTTAATCAGCTTCACTTATTATAATTGAATAAAATTTTGTATGTGACTGTTTCAAACGAAATTTCTTATTTACTTTTCACACTCTCAGGAATCCTTAGATATGAAACCAGAGGACTTCTGAATCATCGAAATCACCGGATTAGTAGAAATCCATTTGAAAACGCATTTTTATAGAAAAAAAATGTGTTTTATGCACAAAACTTTATAAAATTCATCAAACCATAAGGAAATTATACAATATATAATAAATATTACAAAATCTAATTATAAATCCTATTGTTTGCTTTGCGCCAAGGTCACTGAAATCCGCGTGCAGATTGGATTTTTTCCCCTTTAATACTTCCCACTCGCTCCTCTGAAGGCGAAGGACAATAAGGGGACTCAGAGTGGAGATTGCTGAGACTTGATGACGAGGACAGCGCCTGAGTTGGCACCCCCTCACCAAACTTCTTCACCACACCAATGAGAGGACGTTTGACCCCCTACGTATGATTTAGGGTGGAGCAGGCCCAATATACGACGGATCTTCAGTGGAATCGGGTTTTGGACCTGGAACCCTCCGGCCCCAAAGTCGAGACCTTACCACTAGGCCACCGCGGCCTCAAATAATAATGTGTGAGTTTTACGTTCAGAGAAAATAAATGTAAAAATATAGAACAAATCATGGCAGGTTCCGTTTGCTATGGATAAAAATGAAATACTTTTGAAAATAAGAAAAGTATATTTTTCCTTATCCCGGGACGGTACCCCCTGGGCCCGGTGATTTTGCCCCTCCTGCCGTTCTTTCTCGATTGGCTTGATTGTTGTGTCGAGAGGTGACATACGGTCACTTCTTATCCAATCTTGGTGCTTTTCCGTTTGACTCCAAGTGCCCACCGCCCTCATCGGAATGGAGGTACCTCGGCCTCATACCATTGAGCGATTTTAGAATATTTCAACTGCCATCTTGGGAAGATCGGACAATGTCACGGTGTTTCCTCGTGGTGACCTTTGATTGGCCTAAAATAATGAAATTCGAAGCTTCATAACTCAGTTAATTTTGGTCGCAGAAGAGTGGAGCTTTTTATGTCTAAAATGCTAATGTCTCAAAAATATTTTACCAAATATGACTGGGACAGTATAGAAATTTAGTCTTCGTAATAATTTCAGCTGCGCATTTATGCTGAAAACACAAACAACACAAAATATAATTCTTTACGTCATTTGGAGCATTTTACCAATTGGAAGTATATGCCAATATTTAAAGGCTCCGGAATTAGCTGCTGGGCTACAGTTAGAGTGGACGCTCTGTGTATTTTTCGATATTGCTAAATGGGGGTTGTTGTCACATTGGAACTACAATTCCCTTAGGAGTGTCTCATCGGAAGGTCAGTTGCTTCCTTTACACTCTCAGAAACAGTTCTGTCAAATTTCAAGTTCCTCGCAGTGTGAAGCACGAATGTGTGAGGGCTTTCGCATTTAAATATAGAGCTGATAACACCAGAGACAGGATAAATTTTTCAACACTGCTTGTGCGATATAAGTAACGACATATACAAAACAGATGCGTTACCAGAGTCTATTCAGTTGATAATGTCGGTATCGAAGAGAGTTATTGAGGTATTTCGTTAAAAGAACGTTTTAGGCTATCTTAAAAGATTTTGAAATAAAATGTTTACTATTATAATAAGTGTTAGTGATGATCTCTGAGCTAGAAAATGTGTACATGTTGGGAGATTTAATCTGTATTTTCTGTAGATAAATGACGTCATAATCAACAGAGAGATCAAAACATTAGCTAGCGTTGCCGCACTTTGAACTTACTGGACGCCGAACCAGCCGTCAGAATTAGATAGGCATTTCTTGAATGAAGCTCGCTTTATCATAGACGTACCTCAACGGCATTTTTTGTGGCATTCTTCTTCAGTTTTAGAAACTATTTGTATTACTAGAAAATCACCCGTCATGCTATGGCGGGTGCAAATTGCTTCTTCATTCGAGAGATTTCCTGTCAAATTCGACGTGTTTAAATAGATATATATGCGAGAGAAATGTTTAACATTGATTCAAAACAAATAAAATAAACATATGTTTTGTGACAGGAAATATTTTTTTTATTTACATATTTCTTTATTCAAAAAACCTCTTTGTAAACAACATTCCGTGCGAAGTATTTTTCGTTGTTTAACAATTTTATTATAATTCAATGACCGTGAAATTCTCAGCTTGTCAAACGTAAGTCAAAAGTTAAAATTTCAAAGGAATTCTTTTTCGAAATTCTAATCAAAGCAAAGCACTTCTCTGCTTGTCAAATGCTGCCAAAAAATGTTATCAAATAATATCATCACGATTGCAATAAATAATCAGATCGATAAACTATATCACGCGCATGATATACTGCTGACGTAATTTACTACTTTCTATTAAAAAAACGGAAATTAATTTGAAATATGATTAATATAATTTAAAATTTCTCGGGAACTATTGATCATAGTGATACAAATTTTATATCAATCGATAGAAAATTTTATTTCACTATTTTAGAGCTATTAAATTTGAAATTAGAACGACAATTACTTTTAAAATTACTGAAATTTAGGTGCTCTAACAATGAAATAATGCTGTTTAACGTCTCGCAGTGCTATGGCGCGAGGTTTATTGTTGGTGACGTCAGAGCGTTACCGAGAGATAGATCTGGGCTATTATATTAGTAATTTAAACCTATATCCAGCCAACGGAAATGATTTTTTCCTCTACTATCTTATATACTTAGGGTGTCTACGTCATACGTCTCGTATATACTGGACTGTCACCGTATTTCGCTACTCATTCCCGTATTACTATTTGTCCCGTATTCTCCCTAAGTTCAGTCAGTGGAGACAATTAAAACAATTATGATTTGTCATTATAATTTTAAAATGACTTGTGCCCAATTTTATAATTTTGTGAACGAAGAAAATGATAATTAAGAAAATAAAATCAACTTTAAAATATGACTGGGCTAAAAAGTATTAGCCTTGCATCTTTTTTCTATTATTCTTGTTTATTTTATTAGATTGCTTAGACTTTATTCATTTTTCATCAGAGTAAAATAGACCATTACCTAGCCTCTTTTTTTCATGATTTATATATTTAGCACTTAAACGTCCCGTTTCAATAATTGGAAATTTTGGCAACCCTACATATACTTACACAATATGACGCGTTTTGGGTTTAGCTTCGTGGTATAGTGAAAAGCATCATGCAGGATATTTCGGACCTCCCCCTTTGGCGCAGATCTACAATATGGGAGTCAATTTTGTCCCATACTAAAATTCATTCCAAGGTTTGTTACTTCTATAATATCCGCACACTCATGAATAGACATACCGGCAAACGCATTTTCTCCAACATTTGATTACTGATATATCTATAACCCAAATGTCATAAATCTAGTGTTTTGCGTCACTTATGATGTAAAATCACATCATGTCACATTTGCGTTACTTAATTGTCCGCGTCACCGAATACTCAAAAGCACGCTGTCTTATATAGTATTGTAACCTCCCTTTCTTATTTCTCATGTAAAATGTGCAGTTCATTCCAACATTAAAATAGTTCAGCACATTTTGAATTATGAGCGAGTCAAACAATATGTTGGGTAGGTTGAACAGGGCCAGATTTCCCATAGGGACAAACTAGGCCATGGCCTAGGGTGTAACAAACGGAGGGCGCAAATATAAAAGAAATTGCAATAAAATATTTAGAAATTTCATTATTATTTTGAAAAGACCATATAAGATATTGTTTTGTAAGCACTTCTATACATATTAAATAAACTTGCTGCACATTTATGTTGCATATATCTATAGTCGCGGTGTATGAACGAGGGGAGAGTTCGCGGAATTAAGTACTTTGGCCTGGGCATAGAAATATATAAATCCGACCCTGGTGTTGAAGCACGCTGATAAGAAAATTAAAGTAAGCATATTCTTTCAGCATATCAAGATATGTTTACGGTGACCATCAATTTTTTAGTGGACATCCGGACACACCGGAGGGAGGGGGGGTGTCAGAGTATAGTATAAAATTCTAAACCATGCTTACGACTCTCTTTCATAACACTAGCACAGAGTTTGAGGAAGTGAAAAAAAATTAAGATGTCAGGAATGCAAAAGAAGATGCAATTTCTACTAATGTTTGATCATTCAAAATTATAGTGATGAAATACAGAATTAAAACAAAACTGCTTTAAATTTTCAGTTTGAACTGGGGCCTCTGTAAGGGGGCTCATGCACTTTTTCATCAATAATGGATGTAAACGACGAATTTTCTTTCATTTGCGGAATGACTTCAGCTTTTTCGAATATGTCAGATTCTTCCTATTGCAACCAAATTCCTCTCTGACCGTATTCACTGGCGTAAATCCCGACATTCTGAAGATCCGGATACTAGTCCGGACGTGATCTTGAAATTGGGATTGTGTAGACAAAATCCGGACTATGGTAACAATATAGATATATTACTTAATATCTTAAATTGATTTTTTAATGTATTCTACAAAAATTCAATGAAATAAATTAAGGAATTAAAAAATGGTTAAGGCATCGGAAATAAATATGAAAAAATAAACAGAATCTTCTTTTCTTAGCTTTCACCAAAGGAAGAAAAACATGCGATTAGATATTTGAAAGCACAATGAAAACGGTTTAAATTTAATTGCAACAATGAAAAGAAATGCTGCGAATATTGGGTAAAAATATTTTTAAAAATTTATAAAAATTAAGAAAAATATTGATCGGCAATCAAATTTGTATCATTGAAAAGGTTTTGTTTTTTTTTTAATTTTGAGATGATAAAGTCATTTTATGTCGTAATATTAACTGAAATTAACAACGAAAAACGCTAAAATATTTTTTAATTATTTAAAATTTAAAAATCCCTCCAGGTTCACGTTCGCACCTTCCAAGCATTTTTCTATAAAATTTGGTAACTCTAGTTCCAACGAAAAATTGGTCCATCGGTCTGTCCAGATGCTCCTCAGACGCACATTCCCTTTTATGCTTAGTAGAGATGATCTCTATTCAAAATATCAGCTTATAGTACAGGTTAAAGAAGTTCGAATTATCGAATTCATAATAGAAGCTGTAAATGGATGCGAATCTTAAAAGACAACATTTCAATGAAGAGCCAGTCGAATGATGTGCGATTTCCGATGGTCGGTTGTGCAATCTAGAAAATATGAAAGTCGCAAAAATTTATTTATTCTCTTAAATACATGGACGATTCAACGAGAATTGAAATATTGAATTCACAGTATGAATAAGGGCTGTGAAGGGTCGGGAATCTTAAAAGGCAACATTTCAATGAAGAGTTGGTTGAATGAAGTACGATTTCCGATGGTCGGTTGTGCAATCTAGGAAATATGAAAGTTGAAAAATTTTGTTTCTTCCCTTCAATATATGGGCAATTCAATCAGAATTGAATTATTAAATCCACAGTATGAATCATGGGGGCTTAAAGAGGTATGAATTTTCAAAGGCAACATTTCAGGCGATTCAATATAAATTATTGAATCCACGGTATGATTCATAGAGGCATAAAGAGAATACATAATATTTTAAAGAGCCCACGGAGACAGCATTTCAATGAAGAACCAGTCGAATGATATAGGATATGAATGGCTGGTTCTGCAATCTAGAAAATATGAAAGTATCCAACAAGGACCTCCTTTCCCCTCAGCATATATGAAAGTCTCAAAATTTTATGTATCCTCTTAAATATATGGATAACAGGCTCGAATTATTGAATCCACGATGACTCATAGAGGCTGAAATGGTCGAGAATCTTAAAAGGCAGCATTTGAGTGAAGAGCCAGTCGAACGATATACTGTTGTGCAATCTAAGAAATGTGAAAGTCTCTAAATATTGTTTATTCTCTTAAATATATGGACGATCCAACAAGGACCTCCTTTCCACTCAGCATATATGAAAGTCTCAACATTTTATGTATTCTCTTAAATATACGGAGGATTAAAAAAGTCTCGAATTATTGAATCCACGATGACTCATAGAGGCTGAAATGGTCGAGAATCTTAAAAGGAAACATTTGAATGAAGGGCCAGTCGAACGATATACGATTGTGGAATTTAAGAAATGTGGAAGTCTCTAAATATTGTTTATTCTCTTAAATATATGGACGATCCAACAAGGACCTCCTTTCCACTCAGCATATATGAAAGTCTTAAAATTTTATGTATTCTCTTAAATATACGGACGATTAAAAAAGAATCGAATTATTCAATCCACGATGACTCATAGAGGCTGAAATGGTCGAGAATCTTAAAAGGAAACATTTGAATGAAGAGCCAGTCGAACGATACACTATTGTGGAATCTAAGAAATGTGGAAGTCTCCAAATATTGTTTATTCTCTTAAATATATGGGCTATCCAACAAGGACCTGCTTTTTCCCTCTGTATATTTGATTTACAACCTGCACGATTTTCACTGCATTTCCTGGCAAGTTCGGCATCTCCGGCCTTGAACGGGACCGTCTGCTTGGTGCGCTAACCTCATCCACAGCCAACTCTTTTCTTCTCCGGAGGAAGGTGGGGTGGAGGAGGGAGGAGGGGTCACTGGGAAGGTCGGCTCTTTCTTCCGCGTAAAAAAGGGGGACCACCCCACGGGCTCGGGAGATGAGGCTTGTGTTTACTGAAATCTGTCTGCGGTGGCATCTGCGCTTTGCCCATCTCGCCCAGATATCGGTTTTCAGTTCAGTCTCGCTCAAGCAGAGCATGGCGCGGAACTGTGAGCAATTGATGGACGGGATTTTTGATGGAACCGAAACGAATATGTAAACTTTTGCATTGAATATGCTTTGTTTATTATTTTGCATAGCATTTGCTTAGTTTTTTTCCAAGTAGGGACAAAATAGGATCGAGAAGCTGTTCGATTTATTAATTGTAATAATTAGAAAGAACTAGAAGAGATCGAGCAAAAAAATATGCATGTGCTTAATGAGTACAGCGGAACGTCTGTAATTCAAATTTTTATCAGGCCACTTGAATTTCCTATTAACGTAATGTTAAATATTTTCTATAATTCGAATTTATTTTAATTAATTTGAAGTTTAAACTAAAAAGTATAAAAAAATGTTCCACTTCTATAAGTTTTTAAATGTATGGCAATTTGATAGACAAATTACTTGAACTGTGAAAGTAGGCACTCACTAAGAAAGTATTTTTCGAAATTTTAATTAGAAGTTAAATGATTTAAAAATGACTTTAAATTTTAACGTTTTTACGGAATAACTTCGGATCCTATTATCGCAAAAAAAAATTACATCATCTTAAAAATAAAAAAATTAGCTTTTCAATGACACCAATCTTATTTCCAAGCGACATTTTGTTCAATTTTAATTTTAATTAATGAATTGTAACAATGCTTTTATTGTTGTAAATAAAATTCAAACCATCTCATTATTTCAGCAAATCTTTTATTTGAAATTGTTACGGTTGTGATAGTATAAATTGTTTTCTTGGGAAATTAACTCCAAAGCAAAATTTTCACTTTATTATTCATTGCATGTCTGAAATATTTTATCGCACCTGCTTCAAAGTAATATTTTTATAAAGCGTGGCAACAGATATTTGATTTCAGATTTGTTTGTCTTTATTGTGTGTGAGGTACACTTAAATGATTTTCGTCCTTTCTTCAAACATTTAATCTCACGCTTTCCTGCCATTTTAAAATTATGAGGCATGAAAACGCTTTCAAATTTTTGCATATTGCATTATAGGTAATTTTTTTTAAAATATTGCTAAGGCTTAAGAGTACAGTACTACCACCAAACTTGAATTTCCTCAAGCGATAACTCATCAAATTTGATATAAGAAACTAGAAATTATAGCCTGAAACTAGGAATTACAAAAATGCAATAGTATTCGCGAAAACTTAGTAATTTTTAAATTTTATTGTCTACCTCCTATACTCCCGGGTCTTTTAGATGTCTATGAAATTTTTGCCGTCTCACTTTTTGTACCCACTGGTTCACACGGGCCTCCAGTATGTTTGGCTTTTTGAGACCATATTTAGCGTTAATCATTCTACCAATGAGGGATAGATGAATTGAGTGAAAATTAATTGAAACTCAGTTTGTAAGTTTCGTTAGCTGTGATGCATCATACAGAATTGTAATGCTGGCATTTTAAAATTTACGTCTTTAAATATTTTACAATCTGTCAAATAAAATAAAATATTCAGGTTTTTTTTTTTTTTCCTTTTAAAGTTTGGGAGGTTTGCGGGGCCGAAAAGGGGCGGTGCTATAATTAATATAAAATACCAAAATAAAAACTAATTTAAACGGGCAAACAAGCTGGTCGCGGAAGGCAGTTAGTTTATTATAAAACTGTTAAATATTTAAAACAGATTGCCACTGCCATTCTTTGATTTAAAATGTCAGCTTCGAATTTACCAATTTTCTATGAATGTCGGAAGAAAATGTCTATTAAAAAGTATAGAAAATAATTTATAGTTTCAATTACTTTTTCCCTTATCGGATCCATTATCTATTATAGAGCCATCGTTACTGAAATCGAAGTCCCCTTCACTGTATTTCAGTTAAAATATCAGGATCGATCTCTTTCTCTCTCGACTTCAACTTTCTCTTCTTTTAACACATAAATATTAGATTGACGTCACTTTTATCTTCTTCCCATCGAGTTGAGAAATTCCACGAACACGATACTTCCGCGTGCAGGAAGAAAATACAGCTAGAAAATGAATTAATGGTAATTATTGTATTGATTTGTTTTATTAACTTGAAGTGGCGAAATGCGATCATTTCAAATTATATCAATATTTTTAGTGAATTGTTTAAATGTTTTCATGATTATGTGGAAACTAATTCTGTTCTTTTAAAATTTGGACGCTTAAGCCGTTTTTAACCCAAAATATTTTTCATAAAGGTTTAAAACTTTAATAAAAAGGTTTTAACAAATTATTTTTATTAGTGTTTTAAACAGCTGATTTTTTTTATTTTAATTATTTTCGACGTTTGAATGGTAAGTTCTATTGTTTTATAATCTTACTACCAGGTGGCACCACGGGCTTGGAATCAAAATTTAATTTATTTAATGATTGACTTTTAATTAAATTCAGAAATTATTCAAACCTTCCATTGTCTCGGAGAAATAGGACTGTACAAAATTTCAGATCTCTAACACATCGAAATTGAGTGAAAAATTTCTTCTTTACGTACATAAAATAAGTCAAATTAAATTAAAGTGTTTAAGAATGAAACATGAACACTCAAAAATCTCCACATTCTTGCAGCAGTAACACAATAAAATACAAAAATATAATATTTAGTAAAACTTCTTATGGGAAAAAAAGAAAGTGTACTTATCTGTACCTCACAGACAGTCTCGTCTCAAATTCCTTGCCTAGGGACTGAAGGATTAGGAGTTAGGTTAAATTGTTATATTATCACTTTATTTTACTAAAATGACTAACTGTTTATTTATGAACTATTATTATTTATTATACAACTGTTAAATAATAAAAATAAAACTCCACTGCCATTTCTTTGGTTTAAAAATTGCCACTTCCTCTTCAAGTATTTTCTCTATCATTCATTTTCTCTTGTTATACATTTTTAGGCCAAATCGTCTCGTTCAGGACGAAGCCACTAAGTCCACCAAAACCTTTTGACGGAGTAATGTAGTCAATTAGAATTTGCAGTTAATTATTCCACGATATATACCCGTTATCTAAAGATCAATAAACCAACCGTAGGACCTAGAATAGTAAAATAATTTTGGCTATTTATCATAACGACTCAAAATTAATTTAGTTTAAATTGACCACATCTCGAAACTATAATTTTGAACTTAGTGGCTTCTTCCTGAATGACGAAGAAATATTCCTTAGCTCGAATTTTCACAGTTGTCCTGTCAGCCTCAAAATAACCAAGTTGCACTGTATTTACTCGTTCTTTTCCGGGACATTCTTGGCCACTTGTTGCCAAGACCGTTGGGTGCCTGCTCAGCTTCAAGCCCCTTCCCGGATCGTCTGCTTCTCGGAATCGACACTCCCACCCCAGGGTCGGATGAGGAGGATAAGAGAGACGGTCATTTTCCTTCCGAGCAGTGTTCTTTTTCACACCCTGTTACTGATAGCAGAGCATGGGAAATGCTCCCTGCTTTCCGCGGGTTGAGTGCTTTTCGAATCTTCTTGTTGTCGGCTGGCAACAAAAAATAGCAATCAACTCGCACTTTTTTTTCCTAAGTGAAGAGAATGTAGGCGACATTTGATGTGGTAAATATGAAGCTATCCTGCTATGAATTTTTTCATTATATGAAGTTTGTAACGGGAAAGTTCTACTTGCTCGTCGTTGCAATAAGTATATAAAGTTTTTGAAACTTTTATCACTCGTAACCTACTTCCAGCCCTTAAAAAAACCGATTTCACTTATCTATGTTCGGAAATTTCCTTCGTGAGGTCCAAGTGCGTGTGTGCATGCGGAAAATAAAATAGATAAATAAAGCCTTGGTTAATGAAAAACAAAAGAAGCCTCGTTGCGTATAATCATTTTGGAAAATGATTTTTATTTTGATGGAATATTTTCAGTCAAGACCATTGTCTTTGAAAATTATATTTTTAGAAATAATTGCCAATATATTATTTAATTTTCTTAATCAGTTTAATTAATCTTTGTTGATAATTAAGACGCTTTAAATTCACCAAATTTATTTTTATGTCTTAAATGCGCTTACATAAATATTATCGAAATAAGTTAAAGATTTGTAATGAGCTCTTTCTAAGCGAAATAACTTTGCGTATTACTATTGGGTAAACTACAAGGTGTACACAAATGAAGTGACACATTTCAAAAATTAATTTAAAAAAAAAAATAAAAATGTTGGAACACTATTTTTTTTTTAATAAGAGCGCATCTCAAAAAGTTTTTTTTTTTTTTCAGATAGGTAACGCGGCGTTATGCCGTTCTAAATTTGCTACAGCGAGAAAATTCCGTACGCAATGGATACCGATCGGCAGAAGCCGATGCGTGTTTTCTGGTTTCTTTAACTTTTTCTTGAATATCACGAAACATCTTCACTTTTCACGCTACATGTGAATTAACAAATTAAAGAGCGTAAAATTCCCTACAAATATATGCTTTTAGTTTTCGTCCAGTTTTAATATTTTCTCAGAAAATGGCTCTAACCAAATTTTGGATTTACAGTAATTTACGATCCCCTAGACCACCGAAACGGCATGTTACCTATGTGAAAAAAAATTCTGATATGCACTCTTATTTTTTTAAACAAAACGTATTTCCAGCATTTTTAGTTTTATTTTTAATTAATTTTTGAAATGTGTCACTTCATTTGTATACACCCTGTATTACTTCTGCACAACATGAATCATAGAGCTAAAAAAAAAAGAGTAAATTTAACCCCTTCTTGTTCGGCGTCGCATGTCATACGTTCGGCTTTTTTGTGCGACGTATGAAGCGAATAATAGAAAGTTAAAAAACTTTAAAAAAGAAAAACTATTAAATTATGTATATAAGAAACAAAAGAAGTAATCAATATTGATAACAATACACCTTTCACCCCCACGCAGCAGCATCCAGTGGTTGCATCAACTACATTTTACTACAATTAACCAATTAATCACTAAAGAATTAAACAACAAAATTCCCCAATAATAAAATAGTTAAAACACATAAAAGAAAAAATTAGAAAATAAAAGATAATACAATCAAAATGGTAAAATTGGAAGAAAACTCAAATGGCGAACTTTTTCAAAGAGCCCCCCGTCATAGGAGCTATAATATGGACAAACTTTCTGTCGAGGGTAAGACTTACAAAGTCAAGAATATACCTCCTGTGGTTCTGAATTTTAATTAATTCAAAATTTTAATAATTTTTGTAAAATTTTATTAATTGTAGCTGGTATGGAGCGAATGTCATGCGACGAAGAGAAAAATTGCATCGTTGAAAGTGAATTCATCACTACTTACACGTCTCGTTTCACTCTGAGATCATTTTTTGTGTTTCTGATTATTGCTAAGAGATGGCGCAAACAGTCCTACTTTCTTCATGTTTTCGCGGTGAGATTTCCCGCCTTGAATAGAAAACATATGCATTTTGTATTTTCTGCAAAAAAAAAAAAAAAAATGGGGTCAGAAATTCGAAAAGAAATCCGACCAAGAAGAGGTTAATACGAATTTTTGAAACATGATAGAATATGAATGATAAAAATGAAGTATTTTTTTTAATTTACATTTCGGGCGCCCTTTCAGTCTGGGCCCCAGGCGTGCACCTTCCGCACCTTGCCTTTTATCCGCCCCTGTACAAATATTTTAGGAGCAAAATTCATGCACATGTCTCCCCTGGCGGATGGGATCTGTTAGCGAGTTTACATTGGATTAGCATTAAGCGGGGTTTACACGCGAACAGTAAAACCGACAGTAAGAGATGACGCATGCGCAGAATCTTAAACGTTTTAATCGGGCCAAGGCAAGTCTCTGTCCGAACTTGAGAGTGACATCTTACTATCGGATTTACTGTTCGCTTGTAAACCCCGCTTTTGCCGTAGTTGGAAGACCTCGTGACCCCCAGTGAAATTACGTGTTAATCGGTCCACAAACGCTTCAACGTAAGGGTCGATAACTAAAACTAGAAAAAAGAGAGTCTACTTCTTTGGATGACTTCATTTATCAAATATCCACATCAGAATTAGTAAAAAAGCAAGCTCGATGTATAAAATAGGAAAAATAATTGGAGTAAAATGACTATGAAATCTGCAACTTCCATTCTCCTTGATTAGTCGATATTTACAAGTGCAATGCTAATTTTATTAAAATTTTATTACTCAGAATGCTGAATGCATCCTTATACGCAATTTCCAGATACTAAAGAAAATTTCTTCCTTATATTTGGTGTATTCGTTCTAATCAGAAGAAGTTTCTAAAACTAAAACGAGAATAAAAAATAGAATTCGATGGTGAAGACTTCGCGGTGATATTTTAATCTACAGTAATTTATTTATTTAAAATGGACATATTTTATGGCTAATATGAATGATAAAATTGTTATTCGTGCTTCTGAAAGCTGTAATTTTCAATCGTGAATTTAAAAAAAAATCCTAAAAATGAAGAAACGTTATAAAGGCTCGAAATTATGAAGGTTTTAAGATATACGTGTATTTGAAAAGATAAAGTGTTTTAAAAGTGTTTTTACAGGAAGATGGGTTAAAAGATTGAAAACAATATGAATAAATGAAATGAGTAAAATCATACACGTTTACAATAATAAATTAATTAAAAATGTCTATACATCTAAATAGTTATATGTATATTATTTCTAATTTTCCTCTTAAATCTAATTTTACTTTTAATTCAACTTTTTATATTTTCTTCACGTGTTCACTTTCTTTTTGAACTTACAATAATAACATATTAACCGCACATAACGTAATCCCATGGCGTAGGGTGCATATGCAGAAGAAATAACAACCAAATATTTACAAAATTTTCAGTATTATTTTGAAAAGTCCATACAAAATGATATTTTTTAAATTTACATAAATGATATTTTTAATTTATCGCTACCTTAAATATATTGAGTGGTACATATCATTTTGTCTACTGTGGCGGTACAATTTGTCTGTGTGTGATTCTTTGCATTGAAATAAATTTAATAAGTCCGTCCACTTTAATGACCCTTCAAGCCTATTTCATGGACAAAAGCGGGAACGAAGGAGTTTTATTAGGTGTTTCAAACGATTTCAAGAAATTCGATGAGTATTTTTGCAGGTGTTAATATTATGTTATTTAATGAGTAGTGTAATTTTGAATTTAACATTTTATGTGTTTCGAAGATTATAAAGATTAAAAATAAACCATTGTACATTAAACTGAAAATTATGTGGTAACTTTTTTGAGAGAAGGCTCAGGATATGCCTAGGAAGTAGAAATGCGTATAAATCCGGCCCTGGGTACTGGTTACGTATTGTTGAGATGTTCTTATTTCTGATTTCTTAAGCAACTGAGAACGAAGCAATTAAAAAATGCGAGCTTTCACTTTCAAAAAGATTTTTTAAACTTTCTTTTTTTATCCTTGAAAATGTCCTTCAATGTGATGAATATTTAAAATCCTGTAATAGTAACAGAACAGAGAAGGAGACAAAGTAGTATGAGCGCCTCCTCTTTTTTACGTCAGAAGGATAGGCCAGTGAAATTTAAAACGTATATGAATTTATTGGTATATAAATAAACGGGAACATAGTTTATTTTGTGTGACAGACGGGTTTGGCCTTGTATCACAGGATTTCGAGGTTACTTATCGCGTCTTGCATCTTTCTCTACACTCTGTTCGCAGATTGCATCTAGAACTGATTTAGACATTTGTTTCATTGAGTTTAAAAGAGTACCTAGTACATCTTCACCTAGTTCTTGTTTTAAAATCTGGATCTTTCTTCTTTCAACTTCCTCTTGACTTCTACATTAGAATGTGACCTGTAGCATGCGATCAAAAATGATTTAAATGATCTAAATGTTATGCAACTAATTGTCTTCCACTAACAGGGCAAAAATCTTTAAATGTACCTAAACCCATCTTTGCCTCTGAGAATCTGTAGTTTTTATTTAATTGCTTAGTACTTTCGTTACTGTCGCGTACGTAGAATACAAAGCTATAAATTCGTTTCCCTGAGATGCTAATCTTGGCGACAAACTTGGCGACTTGGCGGCAAAGTTGGCGACTTTGGCGACAAAGAGAATTTTCTAGAAGGACCTCAAACTTTCCACCAATTTCTACTGGTTTCATGAACTTTCTAGAGATTACGTCACTTCCTACGTAATGAATTCACTTCCTGTTGAAAGGTATAAAAGCAAGCTCTCAAGCAAAGAGGAATTAGTTGGATCTCATCACGGCAAATGTGGATCGCAAAGTACCACCAATCTGTTATGACAGGAGGGCGGGTAGTCTGTGAAATATGTTGTAACCAAAATAGGAGTTAGTTGGATTTTGATCAGCAAGCAAGCTGGTGAGCTAACAAGAAACCTTTGAGCGCTGTGTTGAAATTTATTGGTAGTCTCTGTTGTGAATTTTTACTAGTGCTGTGCTAATACTTGTGCTACGTTTCTTTGCTTAGAATATTTGTAAAATAAAGAGCTTTATTTTTTAAAATCCTGCTTATTGGACTGCATTCACGTACACCCACAATACAATTTTGTAACAGTATTGTAATCGCCAAAAAATTTGGTCTCTTGGTTTTGATGAATTTCCACTTTTTAGGCCTGACGGAGTCCAAGAATAAAACCATTTCTTGAATCATGTCCGTCTGTAAACAGCATAATTCAAAAATGCAACAGGGTAGACAGATGAAATTTGGTAGGTAATCTTTATCTTCAAATTGTAAATTTCTATCTAATTTTGAACGAAATGTGTATAAGGTAAGTTTGTCTGGTCTGTCTTCCCGTCCGTGTGCAAGTGGACACGATAACTCAACCAGAGGGAGTGGCCTCCCCAAAACTTTCTCGTATCGACCCTAACAAGGGTGGGGGGGAAAAATACACCAAGCGCCAGAAACGTGCGCTATTCCCCAAAAAGCCTTTCTTTTGTGTTGAAAAATGGCGAAGAAACCAAATATGCTATTTGAACGCCCTTTCTTTTCAACCGATTGAAACGAAAATTGGGCACGGAACTACAATTAATGTTAGCAGACCTCATACCAATTTATATTTATCTAAGCCATAGGGTTTAGAAGTTATCGTGTTAACAAGTGTGCGATTCTACAGACCGACAGACAGTCAACCCTTTGACGGATTTGGTCCAAAATTTGATACGAACCTACATTTTTGATGACACAAATATATACCAAATTTTTATTTATCTACCTATTTAAGTTTTTGAGTTATCGTGTTTACATGAACACGGACACACAGACAGTCAGACTTCCCGTGGACGTATTTTGTATAAAATTTGATAGAAACCTACAAATTATGTGTCGAGATCACATACCAAATTTCATCCTAATAGCTTTAACTGTTTTTGAGTTATCGTGTTCACAGACAGACATAATTCCAAAATTGTGTTTTTCGGACTCAGGAAGGTCTAAAACGTGGAGATTCGTCAAAATCTCGAGTTCGAATTTTTTGACAGTTACAATTCTTTCTCTTTTGTGCACTTCGTATACGAGAAAGTGATGAACGGAATAGGTTAGAGCATAAGTTCCAAACCTGTGGTACGCGTATCCCTGCAGGTACGTGGACTACCAGTTTGTGATAATGGTAGTCGCAAAATATAAGGTATTCAAAATAATAATTTTAAAAAATTAGAATTTTATTTCCGAAAGTTCGAGTGAAAGTTGTGCATGTCCGAAAGCCTATTCACGAATTCTTCGCTTAAAAAAACAACACTGCCTTGTTCCCCAAGTTTGAGTGAAAAGTGAAAGTTGTGCAAGTCCGAAAGCCTATTCACGAAATCGTCGCTTAACAAGCAACACCACCTATCTGAATTTTTGAAATTTCAAAGAGGAAGAAAATACTCAATTTTTCGGAACCAATAATGAATATTTCTGAATTTTTTAAACCTCTGATATAAACATGAGGACGTATATTCTAACCGGATGTGAAAAATATTCAGAAATATTCGTTATTGGATGCGAAAAATTGAGTATTTTCTTGCTCTGTGAAATTTCCAAAAATTGAGATAGGTGCTGTTACTTGTTAAGCGATAAAATAAGCAAAAGAAAGGAATAGATTAAGGTTTAATAATTGATTGATAATTGGTTGCCACCAGCCCCGCTTGCCATCAATCATATTGCACAATTATGCATTTGTCATCCAAGAATTAGCAGAAGCTAATGTTATATAGACGGGCAATGTTGCGTCAACGAGTTCCGTGTACACTAGGGTAATGTCACTCGCCGAAAGTTTCTCGTCACGTAGCCATTCAGACAAGATACCGGAAATCGTGGACTGTATTCAATTAGCTTAAAAATGTACACGATAGTGACGGGAAATTGTCAGCAGCGCAAATTCAAACCAATCGGACGTGACTTTGACGGTGACGTAGTTCGCCTTCCACGATACCGAACTTCTGTCTGACCGGTTGTCTCAATGCGTCACGTGACGAGAAACTTTTGGCGAGTGGCATTACCTTAATGCACACGGAAATCGTTGACGCAACGCTGCCCGTCTGATATCGCCTTAACTTCACCAGCCGCCACTGTTGTTTCTGCCCTTTTTATCCAGAAAACTCCCAAATCCTTTGAAATTTCTGGTTTCTACGTTTTTATTTAAAATGCGATTAAAAGCAGGTATGAGTAATTGTTAGATTTTACTATAAGTACTATTCAAAAATGAAATAAAAATTGTGAAATCAGAAATAAATCATACTAATATTATTAAGTTTATTCGAGTCGTTTGACTCTTAAGGGGCACATTACCTTCTATGATCAATATTTTTTTATTTGAAATATTATTGAAATAGTTTTGATACTATTAAAAAAATAGCAATCATATAAAGTCATCTTAAAGAGAAAAAAATTCATTTTGATCTGCTTGTTAAGTTGCACGTTAAATTTAGCACGAACTCAATTTATATCTTGTATATAAAAAACACTAAGCAACTGAATGCTTATTGCATGCACAGTTTTATCATATGCATAACAATAAACAAGTAAACCAGTGGGAGTGGCCTCCCCTAAACATTTTCGTATACTTGTCAAACATTTGTCATTTCCCCTCCCCTTGCGTGGATAAAAAAAAATCGAACCTACTGTAATCCAGAATACAACGAATATCAGAAGGTTTTTCATTGCAGATTATAGTGATTGTAAAATATTTAAGTGAAGAATCACATTAAAAGAGATGCCTATGTATTAAAACTTGGCAATATTTATTTTCCATCACACTCCAGCAAGATCCGCTATTATACGAGCGAGCGAAAACAAAACAGGAGATAAAACATATCTATCACAAACTCCGTCTCAAGGACAAAGTGACGTAATCCTCCGGCTTGGTACCAGAGATTGCTAAGTACGCATGCGCATGGAAATCGGTTTTGAAACGAATACTTCGTGCGTCGATATACAATATGGCGCGTAGTATGCGATTATACAGACCGACAGACAATCAACCCGCTGACGGATTTGGCCCAAAATTTTATACAGACCTACATTCATGACGATAAAACTGTGTACCAAATTTTAGCCATCTAGCTATTCAAGTTTTTGAGTTATAGTGTTCGCATGACTTCGGACATACAGACTTCCCTTTGACGGATTTTGTCCAAAATTTGATAGAAGCCTACAAATTATGTGTAAAGACCACGTACCAAATTTCATCCCCGTAGCTCTAATAGTTTTCGAGTTATCGTGTTCACAGACAGACAGACAGACATAATTCCAAAATTGTGTTTTTCGGACTCAGGGATGTCTAAAACGTGGAGATTCGTCAAAATCTCGAGTTCGAATTTTTTGACGATTACAATACTTTCTCTCTGTATACTTCGTATACGCGAGAAAGTAAAAAAGTTTGAAAGTCCTATCTCAAAAAGGAAAAATCCATGTAATTTTGAAAACATGAAAGTGAAAATAAGTCTTCCATGGAGATAAAGCCAGGTAAAGTTGTCATTCGCGCATTTTTATCATCGGTCATCGGAAATAAAAGCCTAAATAACTTCTATAATATTAAAGGTACAAATCTGAAATTTTGATACAATAAGTAGAAACATAAGATAAACAAAACATTCTTGTTTAGTTTCAATAAAAAAAAATTTGATATTTTGGCCATTTTTTGAGTAAAGTGTCCCCTTTAGCTAACCTAAGCCTTAAAAGTTATTGATTTAAAAAAAAAATTTGCATGGAGGGATGGTTTAACAGTAGGGGATACTCCAAAATAAAAATACTAATCAAAGGGTACGGGAGTAAAAAATGTTGGGAAAAGGCAGCTGGGCTAGAGGCATGAAATTTGGCATATGGCTTTATTACTAGACTTGTATATTTTAGTCAAATTTCGGACCAATCTACCAAAGGATTAACTGTCTCTCCTTCTTTCTCTTCGTTTACATATGAGCAACATTACTCTAAAACGCAAGAAGTTAAATAAAATTCCGTATTATGGTCTTGTCACGAAAATCGTAGATCTGTATAAAATTTTGGAAGCGATCGGACACGGGAAATTTTTTCAGAAAGTAGCTTTTATTTCAAAGGGAATAATTTCAGTAACTTAAATCAGAAAAGGGAAAAGACATTTTTTTTTTCGAAGCTGAATATAAACCGTGGTATCCGAAAACAAATTAGAGTAAATTTTGAATCGTACATAAGAGATGTGGAGAAAAAAAATAATTAGTAAAATAGGAAAAAACAATTCCATATTAAAAAATATAGGGTCTGGTACTTTATCAACGGTTAATACGCTTTATATATCTTTATAGCATTCATTATTAACATTTAATGATGAAAGCTAATCTGATATTAAAAATAAGATAGTACTTATTGTAGTAGCTTAATTATGTAGCTTTTCATTGCAGCTAAGTTTATATTCTTTTCTACGAAATTATGTTTAGTTGCACCAGATGTTTATATTTTGTGCATAAATTCTTTTGCATATAAACAAGCACAATAAAAGTATTCATTTTTTCATTAAAGATTTGTTGTATAGTACGTTTTAGTTATCGATGAAGTTTTGTTTATTACAAAAATTACCTACATGATTTCAACAGAAAAATTAGTGTTTTAACCTTTCTTCTGTTTTTCGCTTTTTCATTTTTTTTTATTGTCATAGTAATCATGTGACTATTTATACGCCTGCTTATACTCTTTTGTCTTATGTATAAAACACATTCTAAATTAGAGAAAACTTTCTAGTTTTGTATTGTGTTAAATAAATGGCCCGTGCCAATGCTTGTTGTAAAAGCGTTGGAAATTGTTTTGTTAAATTAGTTTTTCAACGCTTTAATAATTCAATTAGCTTTTTAATATCTACTATAGCGTCAAATGGCAAATCAGGGAATAAGTCTTAATAATTATTGACAGAGAAAGAACCGTATCCATCAATAAGAAGTCGGTATTCCACAATTCAGGAGAGTAAATAAATAAAAGCAATTTTTAAACAGAGTTGAGTTGAGGTAGTTCGAAAATACAAACATATACGAAGTTCCACACTGAAACCTTTAAATTAAGAACAGAAATTCCCCCAAACCTCAAACGAAACTTTCAACTCGTAAAGATAAAAAATGAAATCGTAACAAAATAAACAATTCTTGCTGAAAACTAAATAAATTCAACGATATGAGTTTGCTAATTAAATTATAACTCTTAATTTACGCGCCATAATCCTAAGTCAATGTCCTATAACTCAAAGCATATCATTAAAATGTTTTATTATAGCCCAGAACAAAACAAAATTAAACATAAGCCGCAAACCAAAATTAATCTAATGCCAAACTTATGCATTAACAGGCAATCGATGTTCTGGGAACAAACAGGTCGTAACGAGCAAAATTGAATCGTCACAAGGATAAGAGAACCTACAAGGATCTTTGCGCAAGGCGGGGGCTTTTTCTGGGAAGCGGCGTCGGGAGCACACTATGCAGACGGGCCCTCGGCGGGCCACACAGGGCGCATCGGCCACCGAGGGAGAAGGATATCTCCCCATCCATTCTTCTGCGATGAGACTCGACAAACCTGTTGCCAGCCCTATTCATCAATCGCCAGGGCGTTGCCTGCCTGCACTCAACCCATTCCTAATACTGTCCAGTCGACCCCATTTCACTAAACATGACCATTTCCGATAAACGACTCTCCACTCCAATGATTCGGGAAGACATCTCTATGTGCTTGAGAGAATGACGCGGCCCACCAACAGTATTGATGAAATGGCTCCTTCTGGAGCTGCCATCTACCTATGATACTTCTACGTAGAGTAATCGAAACGCGAATTCGATCATCCGAATTTTATAATTAGAATTTTCAGAATATAGAGGAGGATATTTCAGAGTATTTTTTTGGATTGATTTTCTCGCTGAAATCCCATCTTCTGAAGCTTCTATCTCCCTATAATCCTTCTAGGTGCAGTAATCGAAAGCCGAATTCGGTAATTCAAATTACATAACAATTTTTAGGATGTGGAAGAAGTATTTTTGCAAAAAAATTTCTGCTTAAATGGCACTTTCTGATCCTGCCATGTACCTATAAACCTTTCAGGTAGAGTAATCGAAACGGGAATACGATAATCCGAATTAAGCACTTAGAATTCTTAGGAGAATTTTATTTTATTTTATTTTTGGATATATTTTCTGTTGAAATGGCGCCTTCTGAAACTGTTATCTACCCATGATCCTTCTAGGCCGACTAATCGAGACGAGAATTCGATAATCCGAATTCCATAATAATAATTTTTAGGATATGGAGGAATAATTTAATTTATGATGTTTTTGGATAGGTTTTCTGCCAAAATTCTGCCTTCAGAAGTAGCCTTTTACATATAATTAGGGTTACCATGGGTACTGATAGTCCGGATCTTCGAGATGTCTGGATTTACGCTAGTAAATACGGCGAAAAAGAAATTTGTTGCATTTGAGAAAATCTGACGTATTCGAGAAAGCTGGCATCATTCCGCCCATGAAAGAAAATACATTGTTTATATCTATTGTTGATGAGAAAGTGGATGAGCCTCCTTGTCCAGACCCCAGTTTAAACTGAAAAAAAAGTTTTGTCAGTTTTATTTTAGTTCTGTTTTTCATTATTATAATTCTGAATTATCAAACATGAATAAAAAATTATAACTTTTTCTAATTCAGACTCCTTAAATTTTTTTTTCACTTCTTCAAACTCTGTGCTAGTGTTTTGAAAGAGGGTCGTCGGTATGCAGCTTTTAGAATTTTAAACTATACTTTGACGCCCCCTCCCTGGCATGTCCGGACTTCAATTAAAACGTTATGGTAACCATACCTATAATCCTTCTAGGTGGAGAATCCGAATTTGATAATTCGAATTTTTACGTTATTTTTGATAGGTTTTTTTTGTTTGAAATGACGCCTTCTGAAGCTGCCATCTTCCTATGATTCTTCTAGGTAGAGAATTCGAAATGCGAATTCTATAATCCGAATTCCATAATTAGAATTCTTAGAATTTAGAGGAGGACATAATATGATTATTTTAGTACATTTTTAGATAAATTTTCGGCTAAAATGGCGTCTTTTGAAGCTGCCATCTTCCTATGATGCTTCTAGGTGGAGAATTCGAAATATAAATTCTGTAATCCGAATTCCATAATTAGAGTTCTTTTAATTTATAGGAGGAGTTTATTTTAGGATATTTTTAGAAAGGTCTTATACTAAAATACCGCCTTCTGAAGCTGTCTTCCACCTTTAATCCTTCTAGGTGAAGTACTCGAAACGCGAATTTGATAATTCAAATTGCATAATAATAATTTTTAGCATGTGAAGCAGTATTTTATTTTTGAACATATTTTCTAATGAAATGGCGTCTTCTGAAGCCGGATTCGATAATGCGAATTATATAATTAGAATTCTTAGGATATGGAGCAGAATTTTATCTTGGGGTAGATAATCTGCTGAAATGACGCTTTCTGAAGGATCGCATCTGTCGTTTTTCCTTCTATGTGAGATAATTGAAACACGAATTCGACATTCCGAATTAGAATTTTTAGAATTACAAGAGGATTCTGTTTCAGATTATTTTTGCGTAGGTTTTCTACTGAAATGGCGCTTTGCAAGCTTCTGTTTACCTATAATTCTTTTAGGTGAAGTTATTGAAATGTGAATTCGATCATCCAAATTCTATAATAAGATTTCTTTTTGGAGAATTTTATTTTAGGATACTTTTTGGATAGGTTTCCTGTTGAAATGACGACTTGCGAAGCTGCTATCTCCCTATAATCCTACTAGATGGAGTAATCGCAACCTGAATTGAATCATCCAAATTCCATAGTCAGAATTTTTAGGATATAGAGAAGGATTTTGTTTAAGGAACTATTTGGATAGGTTGAAATGGCGCCCTCTGAAGCCGTCATCTTCCTATAAGGCTTATTTGTGAGATCTTATAGGTAAATTTTACTGGTAGAGACTGTTTTGAATTCTTTCTTG
The DNA here is from genome assembly GCA_013235015.1 of Araneus ventricosus. NCBI lineage: Eukaryota > Metazoa > Arthropoda > Arachnida > Araneae > Araneidae > Araneus > Araneus ventricosus. Next base: position 138,960 of record BGPR01001367.1, on the reverse strand, counting down.
TGAAATATTTTTCCCTTTTTCTATTTCCAATTTCCGGAATAGGTTCAGAACACAGATGAAAATTTTAATTTTAACCTTAAAGTCTTTTTCCACGACAGAAAACCTATTCCAATTAGAATCCAAAATGAAGAGTGACCTCCGATGACGTTTTTCCAGATGGATTCTTTTTTCCTTGGCTTATTTCAATCGTATGTCGTTAAATTTTTTGCATTTTAATGTCTTTAGCATTTTTGTTTTTTCTATCAATTATTTTAAATCTTTGTCATCGCAATTTTAACTGGATGCAGCAGCGTTTGCGCGCACCAATAAAATTGCTTCTATTTTCTACCTCTTTTAGCTATTACTTTCTGTACTTCCACCAGGTTCTTCGTTAATGTCATATTTAAAGCAAAATATCGTGAAGGGTTGAAGAAATAATAAATACTCCGTCTCGGGAGCTATTTACACTTACTAAATCACTGATGGCAACTGGGGGCAAAATAATCATATTATGCCTCCTGCGCCACTTATTACTCGCTACGCCACTGTCGTCCTCTGACCATTATTCAAAACTATGTTGGTCTCAGACGATCCCCTTGGAGCCCCAAAACTTGGTACTAATCTTATAAATTTATCCATCAACGATCAACGCTAAAAGAGGTATGTTCTTATATAAAAAACGAAACTAAATTTTTATTTACTTTTGAACTTCTCTTTCCACTTAAAGGTTTCCATTTAGAAGCCATGCTCACTATAAGAATTATACAACCAAACTGAATTTAAAGTAAAAATCTGGTTTTAAATTGGGAAAAAAATTCGTAGAACAGAAGCTAAGGATAATATACGACTTACCGACATTACGTATTGTTTTTTGTAAGCAACCTTTCGGTCTTCCCTGAATTTCTATTGTCGTTAGAGGCGGTGAAACAATTTTTTAAAAGTTTATATTCCTTCTTTTGAAAGAAATCCATGGGTTCTAACTGCAATAGGTATAATACTTTTCTTATACGCGAAAATTTTTGTTCTATGCATAAAAATTTTATTTAAATGTTATTTATTTTCTATTGAAAATCCAAATTTCCTATAAAGTTCAATACATAGAAATTTTCGACATATGATGCATCCTCATATCACGAGCATTAGGGTCACCTTCAAGACAAAATATTAGTGTGTTTATCAGTGGCGTACTTTGGCAAAATAAGGCAATAGGGACAAAATTGTTTTGAGGCCTCTCCACAACTCAATGTCCTAGATTGGCCACCATATTGGCACAACGATGAACTTCGAATAGATTTTGAGACCGCCAGGGACACGAGGCACGAGACAAGCACCTTTAGAGCCTGTGCGAAAAACCGCCACTGGCGATTATGTCACTTTTGTAAGTCAAATATGACAAGAGGACAAAGAAAATAATACCATCCCCCGCTAGCAATTTGTCTTCGATGAGCTACTGTTGAGAACTCGGGGTGATAACATCATTTTATGTCCAGGCGCCACTTGCCCTTACTATGCCAATGTGTCGGCTTCGTTTTTGTAAGCTCGCGGGTTCGAGAACCGATTCCATGGTGTATGTCAACTTGTTCTAAGTTAAATCTGTCGCTGGACTTGAAGAGTCTTCATGTCGGTGTGGTATGAAAGTTGGTAGAATTTACATCACTTACGAAAGTATTTTGACACTGAAATCAAAACGGATAAAAATAATTTTAATAGCTTACTTTTTACAGCTAAATTTGCTGTGTGGACGTTTTTTTCATCAAAATTTTTGACAGCTTGAATTTCGCAATTTCAGTTAAATCTCATGAATATTTTGTCAAGATGGTGAGATATACAAAACTACAAAAAATGTAAAAAGTTTAAAATTTCAAAAGTTTTTTTAATGAAATCTTATAAATTCAGTGAAGAAATTTTGAAATAAATCACTTTTTTTCCCACGAAAGTATTTTGACACTGAAATCAAAGCGGATAAAAATAATTTTTAGTAGCTTACTTTTTTCAGCTAAATTTGCTGTTTGGACGTTTTTTTATCAAAAGTTTTGATAGCTTGAATTTTGAAATTTCAGTTAAATCTCATAAATATTTTTGAGATGCACAAAACTACAAAAAAATATAAAAAGTTTAAAATTTCAAAAGTTTTTTTAATGAAAATGATAAATTCAGTGAAGAAATTTTGAAATAAATAACTTTCTTTTCTCAAATTAGTGCATTGAATGACGGGAGAAAATAGCCTGAAATTTGAAGTACACTCCACACAAAGAGATAACCATCTTAGTTTTGTCCATTATTTTGTTTAAACAACAACAAAAGCTTGTTTGTGAGCAAATTTGTATTAATTGTGAGGTATGTGTAAACATATTGAATGAAAATTATTTGAAATCATATACACAAAACAAAAAAACAATAAATTCAATAGCAAAGGGGGAAATGCATCCAAACTAGAACCTACGCATTCAAATTACTTCAACATGATTTCCATTTTCCATAATCAAGATTTATTTTTCTCCTACGTTGTTTGCCATAATTACCTCGATCACGATAACCGCGGTGATGGTTTTCGTATAACTTTTAATCCGATCACCCATCTACAAATTCAATTTTTTTAAATGAAATCTGAAAGTAATTTTGAAATATTTTTTTTAATGAGTGCATTTAATAATGGGGGGAAATAGTCTGAAATGTAAAGTACACTCCACACAAAGAGACAACCATCTTAGTTTTGACCAGTTTCCTGTAACATCTTCTTTCTGTAAGCAACAACAAAATGTTATGTGAGCTAATTTGTATTAATTATAAGATATGTAATAACATGTTGACTGAAAATTATTCTAAATCATATCCGCAAAAAAATTTAATCAATATCAAATTGAAAATGCATTCGAATAGAACCCACGCCTCAATGTATTTCCAATCAAGATTTATTTTCTCTCCCACGTTGTAGCAAATTACAGAATCATGATATACTGGAGGCATTTTCGTCTAACTTTTAATCCATACCCCATTGCAAAAGATATTTTGTGCTTCACACCCTCATTGACTTGTTTGCTATTTGCATGCGCAACTTATTTCATTTTTTGCGAAAGGCGTAATTTTGTATAGCGACTCACTCACTTCTTTGAGGCCGCGGTTCTCTAGTGGATAAGGTGCCGACCCCACGGCACCGAGATCTCCGCAGCCCCGATTCAGTGAGATCGCGTTCCGTGTATGGGGCCTGTGCACGCTAAATCATACGTAGTGGCCAAAGAATCCTCCCGTTGGTGTGGCGCGGGAAGTTTGGAGTGGATGCCGAGTGGTCATACTCTCAATATCTGACCGGGGTTCCAATTACGGGGTCCGTCAATGCAATAGTCTCGTTGTTGCTTCAAAAAGCAGGACGTACTACTTGGCTCTACTTCGTATGTGCTTTAGAGTTTTGAAATTTCACTTAAGCAATTGTGTGATCTCGATGACAATAAGACTTTTAAAGGTTCCGCATCAATTAGCGTAATATATTAATTAAATTTTGATTGCCCATAAAATAGGCACCACTAGTGATAGATTTGATAAAACAAATTTAAGAAAATTCCAAAGGTATTTATTATGAGAAATTATTAATACTAAAAATGAAATAATTTTAAAATCTTCTTTTTAGCTTATTAATAAAAGTGGGTTTGAAAAAAATGTTTTTTATTAACACTTAGTGTACAACCAGTTATTGATTTGGTATTTGATTATGTGCATAACTTATTGAGCAAATCTGAACAAAATTGCCAAGTTCAATTCAATTCTAGTTATATTAACGTCGTTTGGAACATACAGGGGCTATTTCTGGGACGGTACTATAATTTTAGACCTCGATCAGTGAGAGACGTACCTGAGCTGGACCCCTCTCCAAACTACCCACGTGCAACGACGGAGGACACTAAAATTGCAGAACACTTTTTCATTTGAAGAATTTTGCTTTACTCAAGAAAAATCTAATACAGTAGACTCTCGATTAGACCGGATCAGATTATCAAACTCCAAAAAAAAACGAAGCGCAGGTTTGCAGCCTTTGGCGTGGGAGGCAGTTCTCGCGCTCTTCTATTGTATTGGTCAATCCCAGCCAGGCTTGAGATCAGCAGACTCCAGGTTAGACTATCTGAAATGTGGATGAAGAAGCAGTGGAACGATGGATTATAGAAAGATTCGACATTGGAATGTTGCGAGTTTTAGATGACGATGATATTGTGTCCGTGTAACGCATGTGTTCGAGAAGAAAACGAATTTCGAAGAATGTCCTAAAGTGATGAGAAAAATCTTGTGACTCATGAAGAAGTCTAAGTTGCGATGACAGCTTAGTACACACTGAGGCGTTACTTATACTTGAGACAAGAAGATAATGAAAGCACACTGAAAAGGATATGAGAAATCTGCGCTGAAGTATAGAATTCGTCGAAAGAGTAAAATGAAAAACAGCAAAACGAGACTTCTATCCATTTCATTCTTCTACACGAACAGTGAGTTAAACTACATCTCTGTTACAGAGTGTACAATTGTAAATCTAATGCTTTAAAATTTCTTGTTAATTCTTTTCTTTATTAATTAACTACTAATCGTTCTTGCTTAATAATTTTACATTTCTATCATTTTTTCCAAATTTTCATCAAAAATTTGCATAATTGCATTTGGCCGGATATTCGACGCTATCGGGACAAACGATTCCGATCCATCCAGTTGATGGACCCAAGATTTTTGGTTCTTAGTGTTAATTTTATTTGCAGACCCTAATTTTAAATCGCGTAGGTAGTAAGTAATTTACTTCCGACATATGACTTTGGCGGTCGGGTGAGAGTCAAGTTTTGGCAAGAGATTACCGGATTTCAAACAGACAAAAATTTTAAAAAATATATAAACACAAAGGCAAACAAAACTTCATAATTCCAGATCAGATCTTGCATCTTAAGCAGTCTCGCTGTGTCTCTTATTTAAATTTAAAAAAAATATTTATTAGGTAATTAGCATTTAACTTCTAATTAAATTTACAACCCATCTATAAACAGCTTTGTGGTTTTATTTCTTTAAATTATCTTGCCAGACGCGGTTTAGTTAAAGTCAATATCCGGCATTTCGGAGGTTATACGGAAATCGATGATTATGTTTTTTTGCCAAGTGTCTAGCATGATTCTTAATGTTGTCACAGAGCACCTTGTGGGGGAAGATGCACGTCTGGATTGCTATCTACGATCCTGAAGGTGAAGTAATCGAAAAGTGAATTGCTATATTACAATTCCATAATTAAGTATTTTAGGATTTCCAGGGAGTTTTGTTTTTTGGATAATTTTGGACAATTTTCTACTGAAATGGAGCCTGATTAGCTTCCGTTTTGCTACTACATTAATATCGAATGGTGGACGTGAATCATCCAAATTCCACAATAATATTTTAGATAGGGTATTATAGGATATTTTTGAAGGAGTTTTTCTGCTGAAATGCGCCTTATGAATTTTTTTGCACCACCGAACCACCTACCCGAAGGTGTAAGGTCTTCTTCATCGGGCACATGGACCTTCTGGATAACGCCTCTTCCTATAACAATCATTCTTGTGCGAGGATCGAAACCAATCTGATCAGTCCAATTCCAAATATAAATCATTTGACGACTAGGCAAGATCCTTTTTAAGTAAAATTAGTATATTCTGAGAGTAAATAGACCTGAATGCTAGGTTTATTTTTTTTAGAAAATATATATTTAGAAAATTGATTATTTAAATGGTAAAAGGTATTTATTATGATTACATTTATTAACTTCTAATTGTAGGTAAAATGACAGCTATAAACAGCGTTTATGGCTTTATTTCTTAAAAATATTTTGAGAGGCGCAATAAAAACATATAAAATAACCTAAGAATGAAAGGTAAAAAACAACAAGATTGTATTTTACTAATATTTGTGTTTGTTGTTAAATTAATTTCTTTTATTATTAATTATTTTATTGACTAGACGCAGTTTGACAACCATACGTTGCGTGTCTCATTTCCGAGGTTATACGGAAATCGATGTAACTTTTCTTACAGTTAATACACATTAAGAAATTGTCATAGAATGAACAAGGTCGTATTTTATCAATTGCTTTGTTCGTTAAGTGTAATTTTTTTGTGTTATATTTGATGACCAAGGCATAGCTTTAGACAACCGTTCTCGTATCCGGCATTTCTCGAAGGTTATGCGGAAATCGATGCTTAACTTTTCTTACCAAAGGTCAACAACATTAAGTGTCTGAATGACAAGGTTGTATTTTATCATAGTTTGCTCGTTAAATGTAATTTTTTGTATTAAATTGTTTTTGACCAGACGTAGTTTGACAACGTTCCTGTCCGGCATTTCGAGGTTATACGGAAATCTGATGCTTAACTTTTTCTTACCAGGTCAACATTTAAGAGTGTAGAATGCAGGGATACAATGGATTTCACAAATGTATAACATATCGATAGAAAACGTTCTGAAACAACATGCAAAGAATAGTTGTTTAGAATGTGAACTTTTGGAAGATAAATAGAAAACAATTCTTTGTTTGCAAGCCCCGGTTGTTTTAAGAATGGTTTTGCAAACTCGAAATGAAATGTATCGATCCTTTTATTTTCGAAATTTTGCGCTAATTTCATTTACTAGTCATAAAAGTAATAAATTCTTCATGAAATAAAAGAGGAAGTGACAACTGAATGCATCTTGGAAAAAATCGGCGCTCAGTACATCAGTAATGCGTAGATTCCGAAAATATCACATAGAATTTTGTAAATAATGTATGATATTAAAGCTGCATAAAAGACGTTGAAAAAAAACAATGCATGACTTGGAACATTTTAGCATCAAATTTTTTATTATTTACAAATAAAAATACCTTCGAGTTTAGTTAGATTTACATCCATTTAGAACTGACTGAGATTGTTTCGTATATTTGAACCGTAGTCAGAGCTCCCTCTCAGATTTTTCGAGCCACCAGCGGAAGGACATTTAATCCTTGACGTGCACGAATCCATAAACGGTTTCTTTTCCTGGAATCTGGCAATAAAGTGCTTCCCCAGTCCCAAAACCGAGATTCTGCCACGAAACCTCCGCGGTCCCTTACACCGGTTCGAAACTTCAAAGCTTATCACGAATTTCAATGCGGTTTTTTGAGAAAAAATCCTATACAATATTTATTTTGTCGACATCTCTTTTCTTCAACTAATCAAATGGCCGCAGTGACCTAGTGGTAAGGTCTCGATTCAGCGGGGAGCTCCAGGTTCGAAACTAGATTCCATTGAAGATCTGCCAGGTAGTAGGGGCATGGTGCTCGCGAGAAATCATACTCAGTTGATCAAACGTCCTCTCGCGCTGATCGTACGAATTTTGGAGAGGAGGATGCCAGCTCGTGTCGTCCTCGTCATTTATTGCTGTTGATGAGAACGAGGTCCATCCCAACATTGGCCTAATGTTGCTTCAAAACAGGACGTCCTCTGATTGCGGTTGAAGAGGACGAGGTCCATCTCAAAATTGACCCAATGTTGATTACAGAAAATGACAAGAGTAAATAAAATTTTGAGATGATTGTATTTCGTAAATACTCTCCCATCAATAAACTGTCCTTGATACTCTATACTCTTCGCTCAATACTTAATTTCATCAACCCGACAAAAGATTAAATCACTTGCGGGGGGGGGGGGGGAATATGCAAAAATTGAGCACAGGTTTGCTGGTTAATAATTATATTAATGAACAAATTTAGTAGGTGTTTTCTTATTTGATTTTGTTCATTTATTTAAGCTTTCTTAATTTCAGTTGTATGATGATATATTTTAATAATCACGTCATGCAGTCAGTTTATATTTATTTTTTTTAACCTTAAAATTTTTTTTAACTCGTAATATTTTGCTTACTTGGAGAGCGAGCAGAATACGGAAAGTCTCTGTGAAGAGTTTTTAAATGGAAGGCTTGGAATTGTTAGACAACTTATTTCTGTTTCATGCCAAACCGTATAGAGGTTTTAGTCAGAAGTTTGCTGAAACTATAAAGCTTTTGTTCCGATAATCTTAAATGACAATTAAATCTATGGAATGTTTAATAAGTTATGCGTTTTGTTTCTGAGTGAGTAAATGGTGCTTCGGAGACATGGTGGCTTAGTTTACTTTAGTTTAGTTTATTAACCTCCCGTTTTGAAGCTGTAAATGTATTATTAAACTATATTGATTAATTAATTGTTCATATTAAAATGCAAATTAATCAATATTACTTATTTTTTCCCTTTTAGCAGAATTTTAATGCTTTGTTAGTTCAAAGGAACAATAAATATTTTATATACATTTTTTTTTATATTTGTTTTGTTTGGTTATGCATGTGAACATGTAAGTACGAAAAGGTAAGAAGAGCCTTAAATTTTTCTTTGCCTAGGGGCAGTGGCGTAGATGCAATTTTTGTCTCCCGGGGCGAACCTTCCTTTACAAGTTGCATAGGGCACATAAAACTCAAAATAAAAAATAAATTCTAGGATAAAAAGTATCTTAATAGTAACGCAATTCATCGTTTGACGTCCTCGATCTCTACAGATAGGGTACGAAATGGAGCGTCCACCATCAGGTTTTCTTTCATATATTGACATTTCACCGACAAAAGGCGATTTAATCATATTAGTTTTTCTCCTGATTAGTTTTTTTTCTTCTGATTTTGCCGCTGTGTCGAAGTGCCGCCCCCCTTAAGCTAAGCCTCTGCCTAGTGGCGCCATGTACTCCTGCAAAAGCCATAACTCTTGATTCAAATTATGTCCATAAAATTATATCCGATTGTTAGAAATAGCGTTATTATATAGAATATCATATAGAATAGCATTATATAGAATAGTAAATAGAATTTATATTATTAATAGATTATGAATTATATACTATTAATAGATTATAGAATATATATATATATCAATGTCATGAAAATCAATAACAATAATGAAATAAATATATATATATATATTTCATTAATTTTGATAGCTACAGAGTTCATTTACACGTTAAAATCTGAATGTTTAAACTTACCTTTTGTTCTTAGTATCTACAGTATTTTCTATTCTTTAGATTTTGTTTTAGATTTGGTTGTTTTACTTAATTAATGAATTTTTAGTTTATGATTTGCGTCTTGAAATATGTCTTGTTTACTTTGTTTTTGTATGTTCATAAATAACAAGTTATATTTTGGTTTATATATATATATATACCAATGTCATGAAAATCAATTGCGTTTGTGTTATATATTTCTATATTATTTTATCTCTCCCTTTTTTTATATATATTCCCCTTTTGTTTATTTTCTCTCTTTAAGAACTCTCGGCTTTTTCTTACCGCAGATTTTTTTCTTGACATTTTGCTTTATGAATGTTTATGTTGTATACGTTGCTTTTACAATTCTGCTATGATTGTTTCTTATTTGTTATATATATATATATATATATATAGAATAGAAATTATGTCCATATTTAATGTTCATAAATTCATGTCCGATTGTTAGAGATAGCATGCGATTAACGTTTATATTTGATACTCATCATACCTTTACAGAATGCTTCTCAGCTAACTAACAACTTTAACCCATTAATACTCGTCGCCTATTTCCAGTAATATTTTGTATGTTAATATTTCGCGTGAAATCAACTGGGACATAACGAAAAAGAATACTGCTTAAAAAAATTGTATTTTAGTGCACTCCTAAGCCTATCGCCCCTAGCCTATAAAAACCGAAAATTATGTGAAATTCAGAGAAGATGAATATTCGTGCAATTTTATTTACTGATATATGCATTTACTGAGTGTTATTACTGTTAAAATGTATTTATTGATTTTTAAATGCAAGCAAATTCATCGATCAGTAATTGAATAAACTTACCCTTTTCTTCTAGACATTATAAAAAGAAACTGCTTTCAAGTCTGACTTGAAAATAAAAAAGCTACTTTATCAACAGAGCGCTTGATATGTGCTACCGATTGAATATAAATGAAACGGCGGCATAATTTTTTTTTTTTGTAAAATTTATGTTCAAAAAAATTCCTGTGAGTTTATGATGCATTTTTAAAAGCGTCCCTAAAAAGGGACGCTAGGCGTTAATGAATTACTCTCCGCCCTGAGGCCATAGTGAGTACCAAGATGAAAAGCCGGCATAGGTCTCTCTGCACCCTAGTCGGCTTATTAACTCTTTGACTATGTAATTTTTAAAATCACCTAGATGTAACGTTTTACAAACGTGTTAAAATACCGTTGAACCAAGCGAACTGTTATTTATATGCAAGCTTTATTAGCATAATTGATCCAACGCTATAAAGTACTAAGTATACATATTAGCCTGTGAAAATCGTAGGATGCAGCAGAAAATAGACTCGATTCCAACCCGCGGGAAATCGCGGGATACGAAGTCAAATAATTAAGATGCTTGTTAGCTGTCATTTTCCCCTTTCCTGTTATTCACTGGTCATTTCCTGGACATTCACGGACAGCCCGTTCCACGCAAATGGCATAGCAGCACTCCACACCATTCCAGCTTTCAGCCCTTCCATTTAGGTGGGTTTTTAACGGCGGTTCCCTGCAAATGGCGTAGTAGCACTCCACACCATTCCAATTTTCAGCCCTTCCATTTAGGTGGGTCTTTAACGGAGGTTCCATGCAAAACATAGA
>BGPR01001367.1:96869-128330 GCA_013235015.1 Araneus ventricosus | reverse complement strand
AAAAAAAACAAGACGTGTTCATTTACCTGCGAATTCGTGTCCGCCAATCCAGTATACAAAATAAGTCACTAGAAAATATTTTTTCCCCTTTTTTTCTGTCTCGTCTAAAATTATTTCATACCATTTTATCAAGGGATATTTTTCAATTATTTGCATTTGTCGTAAAAATGGGAAGGCGGAAGAATGCCTTTTATCTTACCCGAAAATATCCACCATCAACAGGTAGCGGCACAATAAGAAAAGATGAGGATCTTAACTTTTTAAAGTTTTCGAGTGTTTTCGGCATCCTAAAAATATAATACGAGATCTGCACGTCTCTCTGCCATATCCTGGAACTGTAAAGAAACACCCCTCGCGTTGCGTACCTAGTAATTTAAACTTCATAAACTTCAAATCGAATTATACATCTGATAAATTATCTTTTTAAAATTTTCCTCTTATCTCTTGATTTATTTCGTTTTTCGCAACGATAGCTTAATATCAGGGGAGGGAAGGCGGATTTGAATTATGACGGTACGTTTGTGGACTGCTTAACACCTGAGGTTGTTTACATGCGCCTCAAAGAAAGCAAACTTCCAGTTCGTGTTTGTTTATTATTCTTTATAAGTGAAAAAAATATGGAGCAAAGCAACTAGAGTGGAACATATAACCTTTACAGGGCAAGTTGGATTGATCAATTATCTTCACTTTTTTTCATATTTGCGTGCCCTTGGTTTGAAAAATTTTAGTGGGAATTATTTTTGCCACAGATGAAATCAGTGTTTGGTACAGCACTCAAGAAAATTTTAGTTAATTTTCTCAAGTGTTTATTGTTCCTTATTGTTCTAAAAATGATACAAAATATGCAAAAAAAAAAAAAAAATTCGACGATAAGCTCTCTCTACGTAACGGTCGCTGGATTGAGGGGCGTAGACTTACTTACCTTACTCAACTGTGACTTTCTGTGACTGAAGTAGCTCTATGTGACTATTAAATCTATAGTCTATAGTGACTATTAACTCTGTAATCTATAGTGACAATTAACTCTATAGTCTATAGTGGCAATTAACTCTATAGTCTATAGTGACTATTAACTCTCCAGTCTATAGTGACTATTAACTCTCTAGTCTATAGTGACTATTAACTCTATAGTCTATAGTGACTATAGTCTAGTGTGACTATGTGACTCTAGCTACGTAAAATTCGTGATTTCACCAACTTTGCAGCTCGACTGTGACTAAACCGTAATTTCAAATTCTAAAATTCTTTTTGAAATCTCCAGTGTACCCCTTTCTTTGTTAAATGAAATTAAAATCAACTCCTTATGTTGTTTGGTTGCGGAGCTATAAGCGTTTAACTTGAGCTCGAAAAGCGTCATAATTTTTTTCTTTCCCGACACACCATTAGACCTCTATGGAGTCTATCTAGTAGTATACGTCAAAAAAGAGAGGTAATTATAATCTCTAGTATAGGGGTTTCCGACATTATTTCCCTCTTGTACCCCTTGATTATTTTTTTTGTTTACTGCCCCTTAGTATCATATCCACCCCATCCGTCTATGCAAAGAAGTTTTCATCAATAATGTTAAGGTTAGCCTAAGTTACTTTAAAAGTGAAATGACTAGAATTATTAATATTTTCAGAACATATTTTTTTGTTTTCATTTTATTCCATTTTTAAAATAGTATTAGTTCAACTCCGAAGCAAATGAAGCCAGCACTGTGATTATTCTGCTCTAATTTATACGAATAGCTAAAAATTGTACTCCGTAATAATCAACTATTCACGTGGTATAGTTATAAAATAGCAAGTATTTATTTGCGGGAACAAAATTCTTTAACTTTTTTAATCCATGTTCTCTCGTTTCCGCCATTAACAATTTTGATTTCGGTACTAATTCCGGTGTTTCGTATCTAAACAAACTATCTTTTCACAGTTCTAAACTCTGCTTTGACTTAATTTTGTAAAATATCATGATTGAGAGGTGATTTTCTGAATATTTTTACGATTTTTTGTTCCCGGGAATACAAAAAGTTCCCGGGAAAGAAACCCTAACAGGTAAGTGAAGTTAAATTTCGTACGTGAAAGCCACGATGGAAATAGTACCCATTTAAAGCTCCTGATTTCCGGTTTAGCAGAGTCGGTTGGTTGCGAGATCGGAACTGAATTAATTAAAATTCTTTTTTAATTTATTTAAAGATTATTCAGGGAAACTCGAATGGTGATGATAGGGGAGATTATTAATGGACCGTTACATGTCCGATTACATAGTTCGTTAAAAAAGATATTTTATTTAGATCATTATTATTTTATTTAATATTGTTTCGCGATAATATTCCGCGATTGTTTCGATGCCTTTTAATCATGTAAATCTTTGTAAAATATTTGGTCAGGTTGGCCTAGAATTTAAGTTCCTTTTGTTCAAATCGACAACTTTTCTGAATCAAGCGGGAAAATTACTATAAAATACTTCTCTAATTTAAATAAAATTACCCAAAAAGAGAGATTTTTACCTAAACAGAGAGCCTCAGAACATAGTATATTTTATACCTTTTCTTATATTGATCAATATATGTGTAATGTTTTTTTCTCATTTTAATATGGGCCACGGTGGCCTAATGATAAAATTCGCTAAATGGCTAAATTCGGGGCCGGAGGGCCCCAGGCTCGAAACCCGATTTCACTGAAGATCCGCGCATATGTGGGCCCGTTGTACGCTAAATCATACGTAGTACGACAAATGTCCTCACTCTGGTTTAGTGTTAAAGCCTAGAGAAGGGGATGTTTTCTCAAGTGTCGTTCCTGTCGTCTGACAGTCGTTCAAAATAACGAGGTACAACCCAAAATAGCCCTCGTGTTGCTTCAGAAAGGGACGTTAATATAACTAAGCTAAACCAAAACTCACTTTAATATTCATTTTCTCACGAAGAAATAAAAGGGTAGGGGGAGAACTGCATTAAGGTCTGCATGATTATACAAATTGTACACAAATAAAGTGACACATTTCAAAAATTAATAAATAATAAAAAGAAAACTAAAAATGTTGGAACTACGATTTTTTTTAATAAGAGCGCATCTCAAAAAGTTTTTTTTTTTTTTCAGATAAGTAACGCCGCGTTACGCCGTTCTAAATCTGCTACAGCGAGAAGATTCAGTACGCAATGGCTACCAATCAGCAGAAGCCGATGCGTGTTTTCTTGTTTCTTTTTTTAGTTTTTCTTGAATATCACGGAAACTCTTCAGTTTTCACGCTACATGTGAATTAACAAATTAAAGAGCGTAAAATTCCCTACAAATACATGCTTTTATTTTTCTTCCAGTTTTAATAGTTTCTCAGATAATGGCTCTGAACAAATTTTTGATTTCCAGTAATTTACGACTCCTAGACAACCAAAATATGCACGGTACTTATCTGAAAAAAAAAAATACTTTTTGAGATGCGCTCTCATTATAAAAAAAAATTCGTAGTTCCAACAATTTTAGGGGGTTTTTTTATTAATTTTTAAAATGTGTGACTTCATTTGTGTACACCATGTATTTTGAATAAGCGTGATTTTCTTTAATGCAAATTTAGGATTCGAGTCTATCCAGATCTATCGTCAGATTCGCAAGTATATACTCTCTAGTAGTTTCCGAGAAACTAAGCGCCATCAAGGTAAAAACGCGAAGTTTTTCTTCTTCTGGTCAGAAGTGTGGACACCTGGTAAAATATGAACGAATTTTGAGGTGAAAATCTTGTTGAAGAAATATTTACCAGTATCAACCAGTGGGAGTGGCCTCCCCTAAACTTTCTCGTATACTGCTAAAAAATTTGTCATTTCCCCTCCCCTTGCGTGGATAAAAAAAAATCGAACCTACTGTAATCCAGAATGCAACGAATATCATAAGGTTTTTCATTGCAGATTATAGTGATTGTAAAATATTTAAGTGAAGAATCATATTAAAAGAGATGCCTATGTATTAAAACTTAGCAATATTTATTTTCCATCACACTCCAGGAAGATCCGCTATTATACGAGCGAGCGAAAGCAAAACGGGAGATAAAACATATCAATCACAAACCCGTCTCAAGGACGTAATCCTCCCGCTTGGTACCAGAGATAGCTAAGTAGGCATGCGCGTGGAAATGGTTTTGAAACGAAGGCTTAACAAGTATGCGATTATACAGACCGACAGACAGTCAACCCGTTGACGGATTTGGCCCAAAATTTTATACGGACCTACATTCATGACGATAAAACTGTGTACCAAATTTTATCCATCTGGCTTTTCAAGTTTTTGAGTTATAGCGTTCGCATGACCTCGAACATACAGACAGACAGACTTCCCGTTGACGGATTTTGTCCAAAAGTTGATAGAAACCTACAAATTATGTTTCAAGTTTACATACCAAATTTCATCCCTTTATCTCTAATAGTTTTCGAGTTATCGTGTTCACAGACACACACACAGACAGACATAATTCCAAAATTGTGTTTTTCGGACTCAGGAAGGTCTAAAACGTGGAGATTCGTCAAAATCTCGAGTTCGAATTTTTTGACGATTACAATACTTTCTCTTTGTATACTTCGTATACGAGAAAGTAAAAATGAATGCCTTCAGCATACATGGGTGCTTGCCATGTTTCAGGATGTCAGTATATAAAAACGCAATTAAATATGAAAAAGTGTAGCAATATACCTGAAATTTTAATTTTTAAATAAAGTTTTTGCTTCGATGCCTTTGTCGTTTCAGAGTTTCGATAACGTGGTTAAAGATTTTGGCTTCAAGAGCCGATTTCACTGAAGATCTACCGTATATTTGGCGTTGGTCTCTGTGTGTCAAACGTCCTCATGTTGGTGTGGAGTGGGAGTTTGGAAAATGGAGTATCATCTCAGGTTTTTGTCATCTGACCAAGGTTCAAGATGAGGGACATAATGACTTTCATGTAGCTCCATAACAAAGCTTTAATCTAACAGATAAGATTTGAGGAAATTACCCTTTATATATTTTGAATTAATATGCTCAGTTTGTCTCTGTTTAAAGTCTATTAAAAGATTTTTCTTATTATGGTTTGTCCTTTGAATAATACGTTACTTAGATAAGCCGTTCTCTTGTGGAAAAGAGTAATTTGTAATGGGTATGTGAACCAAATTAATATCTTACTCACTTAATCCATGTCTCAAAATAATAGTTATGGAGAAAATTAATACCTTTGTCACTTAATTAATATCTCAAAATATTACTTATGAAGCAAATTAACACCTTTGTCACTTAAGTAATATCTCAAAATAATACTTATGAAGCAAATTAATACCTTTGTCACTTAATTAATATCTCAAAATAATACTTATGGAGCAAATTAATACCTTTGTCACTTAATTAATATCTCAAAATATTACTTATGGAGCAAATTAACATCTTTGTCACTTAATTAATATCTCAAAATAACACTTATGGAGTAAATTAATATCTTGATACTTAATGCATATATCAAAATAATATGAGTGAGGATCCTTATTTTATTTATTAAATAATAAACTTTTATGAATTACGTATCACGCAGACATGCAGTGGCGTAGAGTCGAAGAGGCAAGGAGGTTTAGTTGCCCCTGGTACCAATCACAGGAGGCGCCAAGCATACAAAACATTAGTGTGTTTGTGGCACATTTTAAGTCAAATATAATAAATGGACGAAAAAATCTTATTATGTCCCGGGCGCCACTTATCCTCGCTACGCCACTGCAAATATGAAATCCTGCATCATTCATGATTTTTTTTCCTTCTGAAATTCTGCTTTTTCAAACTGC
Source organism: Araneus ventricosus (assembly GCA_013235015.1). Classification (NCBI taxonomy): domain Eukaryota; kingdom Metazoa; phylum Arthropoda; class Arachnida; order Araneae; family Araneidae; genus Araneus; species Araneus ventricosus. The sequence continues at coordinate 122,563 of BGPR01001367.1, read as the reverse complement.
AATCTTTTCACAACGGCCCTTTTCTAAATATCCTCTCTTTAATGTCCTTTAAAATTTAGGTACAACACTTCAAGCTCTTTTATAAAAATGTTATAATATACTCACGCTATGTGTTATTGCACGAAGTTCAAATATTGACATCTGGGAGATACCTAGTGAAAGCCTGGTCCCTCCTGCAGTTTTTAAAATTTTACCTTTTAATTAATTCATTTATTAATTAATTGACTTATTATCTCTTACTGTAGTGAAATTTTCCATAGTTAGCTTGCAAGATAATATTAATTAATAAAATAAATGCAATATTTGTACCGCTTATTAATTATCATTAATGACAAGTTCTATTAAAAGGAAGAACACGGATTTCAACCAAGTTTCAAAATCTGTCCCTCGGGGACAGGTCTAATTTCCTCGTAATAAATGAACCCCAGAAATATGCTGAAAATCCCAGCTATTCGGGCAGTCTTGAGATAAATAACTTCATTCGCAGTCACGCAGTAAAGGAAAAGAAAAAAAGGGACATCGTTTAATTAGCAATCAAAACATCATAAATTCGTCATTCGCAGGCATTCAAAGAGAACAGCATTTAACAAACTTGCGGTTCACATTAAATGTATTGCGCAATTGCTGTTACCTTTTTTATTCTTTTTATATTCCTATTTTGCTCGGCAAGTTCTTTTTCTTCTTTCCGCTCGGTGGTACCTGTGTGAGAAAACTTTTCCTTTTGCAGTACCGACTTAAATTATATGTTATCGGGCCTCCGCTTTTTTGGTGCATTAACATTCCGGATTGTCGTCACTTAAATAAGTTTCCGCATCGACGCTGAGAAGTTGGGGGGTAGAGGGGGGGCCGACAGAGGTGAGGGGGAAGGGGGGAGGGGCTGGTAGGGCGTGGTGGGATCACTTTTGACAATGTGCCGAAACCTGAAGGGGAACGGAAGCTTAACTAGAGGGAGAGGAATCACTCATAAATACACAGCTTAATGTTTGCACTGTCTGCTCTTTATCGAAACTAGTTCCGTTTTCACAGCAGTGATTTGACGATTCTGCGATGAAAAGTGACTGCTGTGGCGGGTTTCTCGAATCCTGTTACGTAAATAACGAAACCCACAATTGAGGTTGTCGTGAATACATCTTACTCAACTGACCAGACGCCCTGGATAGTCCCAAATTTTGATTAAATTTCGGTACTAATTCCGACTTTGAATTAAATGTCCGGGACTATACAGTATTTTACTCATCAGTAAATAGTTCCTATTCATTGAATTAAATTAATTGATTAAGAAGATTTAATTCTTAAAAAGCTAATTTTATAAAAGTAAAGTAAAAGTTAACCCTTTGGCCGGAATATCGGTCATAATGACCGTTAAGGTGCATTTTAAGTAAACGGGTATTCAAAGGATCTTCTGGTCAGAGGGCTAATTTTCCTTCTCAACTTCTATCGCAATATATATATATAATGTCATCAAATTTTTAAGATTTGAAGAGACAGTTTAAATGAAATCCACAGGTAATTAAAGTAAATTCTTCTTTATTTCAGGAACATCATTTCATGTTCAATGCAATCAGGTTATTTTATCATCTTAGATGATAATTGAAGCGTCCAATCCATGACCATTTTCGCGAACGGCACCAGCCGTGCACCGTCGTTGCAGTTAAAATCAGAAAATAAAGGACAGTTAACAATGCGCAGAGAGCTTAAGTACCCAGAAGATGGGGACTCCCCGGAAAAGACTCGCGACTCAAAGTAAAAGAGCGATCCTTATGGAAGTAGAAGTAATTAAAAATGAAATAGCGTTAAAAATACTTAAAGAAGGTTTAAAAAATTAAATCATTACATATATAAGTGACCAGACTTTTCAGATTAGCCGCGACATTGCAGACTTACGACTCTTTTTCAGGGATTGGAAAATTGACCCTAATTCAATTGTAATGTTACAGATTGCGCCATTTCAATGGTTATTGGGTTGGGTAGCACTACAATGTTGAAGGAGCATAGCTAGGGCTATCTTATCAAATGGGCTAATTGGGCTGTAGCCCAGGGGCGCCATTGATCCAAAGGCGCCTAAAAATTTAGAATACCAATTTTATTTTAATTTTGAACCAAAATATATATTTAATATGTTAAAAGTAAAGATATTATTAGGAGTTGTGGCTGGAAAGTCATCGATTTTGTAATGTTACATAAACACCCAGGTGGCATAGCATGTTGCACAATATTGTACAATATTGTTCGATATTATATAATATTATATGATGTTGTACAATATTGCGAATATTGTTGAATATCGTATAATATTGTACAATATCTTTGTGCTACTGGGGATCATTTCGAAAAATGTTCATACAGAGACAATCAGTGAGAAAATGCGTGTAATTAGAAGTTAGTACGGAAGCTTTCTTGTGAAATCCCGTTTTGAAAAGATGTTGATTTGCAAAATTGTAAAGCGTTGATCAGAGAAAGGTTAATTTTTATTTATTTTATTCTATTTATTTTGCTCATCAATTATCGTATTGTTAGGTATTTTCGTTGGGCCACAGACTCTCAAATTCTTAGTTACGGTTATGGGGCGCCAAATTACTCTAGCCCAGGGCGCTCAAATTTGTTAAGATGGCCCTAAACATAGCCCAGTAAATTTTCCTTGCGAAAACTTAATGCTTAATTAGATGTTAATAATAAATTTATTATTAAAATTTTCTAACTTCATGAACTTTTCAAGATAAAAAAATTAATGTTTTGTGTGCATTCATGAATGCCGTGTCCATTCCAATGAAGGAAAACAAAAAAATGTCAAGGAATGACAGATCGACAGGAAGACATAATTCCAAAAATGCTTTTTTGCGGACTTCGGAAGGTTTGAAACGCACAGATTCATCAAAATCTCGAGGTTCAATTTCCTTGACAATTAAGATACTTTCTCTTCCTTGCGAAAACTTAATGCTTAATTAGATGTTAATAATAAATTTATTATTAAAATTTTCCAACTTCATGCACTTTTGAAGATTAATAAAAATTAACGTTTTGTGTGCATTCCAAGGAAGGAAAAACCAAAAAATGTCAGGAAATGACAGCTCTACAGGTAGACATAATTCAAAAAATGTTTTTTTCGAATTTCGGAAGGTTTGAAGCGCACAGATTCATCAAAATCTCGAAGTTGAATATCTTGACAATTACAATACTTTCTCTTTGTTTACTTCGTATACGAGAAAGTAAAAACACAATAATAGCAAAAAAATTAATAATTTCGCATTCTTCTCAGGTGATAATATGCTATTCAAAAGAATAAATCCCGAAGACAAATTTGACAAGGAAAATTTAATTTATTACCGTCCCTTCCTCTCTATTGCATTCAGCCACTGCGACACAATAGGAAGCGAGAAGACTAAACAGGATGACAAAAAGCGGTCTGAAGAAGTTGAAGAGGATGTGTGAAAGTGGATTGCTCAAATTATTCCTTAATAAACTATTTATCACGAAGACGAACTAGTCAAGATCTTAATAGTTATCTCTTTCTGTCGTCAGTCAGGGTCGAGATTGCTGCATTTCAGACAGTGTAACTCTGATCTATTCCTCACGTACTTAGTGGCCTTTATGATAATAATATTTACTTAAAAACATTTAACGCCAGATTATTTGAGAAGACGAAATGTATCATTTTAATAGAGCTACTTAATCATTTTAATGCTAATTAATTAGCATAGTTCAATTTAATTAACGTTCCGTTTTAAAGCAACACGGGAACTATTTTGGGACACCCCTCGTTATTTTGAACCGCGATCAGATGATATTTTGATGTTAAAGATAATATGAGTTTAAATACAGTACAACCTCGATTAACCGAATTAAATATAGGGAAGCCGTTTCGGATAACGATTTTTTCGGTTAAACCATGAACATTCATATTGTGTATCTAATTATAATATGTAATTCTGAAATGTTTTGAGCGTAAAACAAATTCAGAATTTTCTTTGTAATTGTAAACTTTTTGGTTTCATGTTCCTTATTAACCCATTGCGGCGTAGTGTGCCAGCTGATGGCACACCTAATTTCACTCGCTTCTTAACCGTTAAATTCAACTATAAATGGAAAATAATAGGTTTAGGATAGGGCTAATAGTTATCCTTTTAGAATGTATATAGCAACCTTATGAAATTTCGTTTCAGAATAGGAATTATTAGAGATAAAGTTTGAAAAAATTCCTTAACTCAGAGATAAGAAATTTTTTCAGTTCTAGATGTTTACAATTTTAGCAAATTAACTCGAAAATTTGAAAATTGTACAAGAATTAAGGTTTATTTACAAATGTGCAGGGAAACACGTAGCACAGGAAACAATAGATCTTGCACAGATCAGAAACGTAAACAGACAACAATTCACAGGTAATAAAAGTTCAGCACTTTGAGATTTAGCAACACAAACAGTCAGAAAATCACTAATAATGACAATAACAGCACTTTCAATAGCGCTCAGCTCACCAGCTTTCTAACTCGCACTGCAGACGGAACTCCAAAGTCGTGCCAGTCGATCGCACACACCTCTCTGAGCGCGGCCCTTATATATTCTCCCCGACAGGTCGTGACGTCACATGGAGTTTTCTCGTACATTCAAGCGTATTTTCTTTCCTAATAGAGATATCGAGAAAAGGGTCCCATTTTCCTCGCCAGGGTTGCCAAATTTGTCGCCAAAGTCAGGGGTCCAGGCCCGGCAATCCCATATACTTACCCCTGTAAAACTCTCTTCCCAAACATAAGACTAGTGAGGCAGGAGAGCGACATTACACTATTACACTTTTGCAACAATACGATAAAGTCCGGGGGAGAACAATCCCAGGGGTGTAGTGGAGCCGGCACTGCTTTTTTTGCGAAAAATAAATAAGAAAAAAATGTGTAAACTTCCTTAACCCCTTCTTGGTCGGATTTCTTTTCGAATCTCCGACAAAACAATTATATTTTCCGTTCAAGGCGGGAAATCTCACAGCGAAAACATGAAGAAAGTAGGACTGTTTGTTGCATTTCTGAATATTTCCATTTCTTGGCAATATTCAGAAATACAAAAAATAATCACGGAATATAATGAGATGTGTAAGTAGCGACGAATTCACTTTCAACGTTGCGATTTTTCTCTTTGTCGCATGTCATACCTTCGGCTCTATCGTGCCAGTACGCTATTTAAATCCGTAATTAAGTCAACGTAGCAGATAATTTTAACTACAAAACACCTTTTGACGCTTAAATGCCTCAAGTGTCCTTTATCATCTTAAATAGATTGAAATTATAAAAAATATATCAAATAGGTGGTGGCATCTAATTAGGAGGTTAAATAAAAACGTAAGGCAAGGGGTTGAAACAGCGCGATTTTTATCACCCAGGTTAGAACGTTTCGGCACTGCTTTTTTTGCGACTACACCACTGAAAAGTATTTTCACGAAATTTCCTCCTTATTTACTTAAAATGAATTAAACTATATTTTCTAGGCCACTTTTAGGGGTCTATTCTGGTACCCCTGGTTGGGGTGGGGGTCTTTTTGTTAGCAGCGGACCCCACCCCAACCGGGGGTACCAGAATAGACCCCTTACGCCGAAGACCGTATTTTATAGTTAATTAAAAGTGTTAACATTCATGCGCGATGAACAGGAAAAGTAATTTCAGACATCTCGTCCCACCTCGCAAGAACAAAACGTGGAAGCTGATTGCTATCCCCATCCATCTTACGCGCCAATTCACATCAGATCGTGAGAGAAACTCAACGCCGCAAAAGAAACGTAACAACTCACGGAATTACCGAATCGCTCATCAAGAAAGGACTTTTATTTAACGGCTCCTTCGTAGTGGGGTGTCTTGTTCAACTGACAATCCGCGTTCGGCTCATTGTTTAGATTTGGTTTTTTAATTTTATTTTTCTCCAACTGGCACAAAAATTACTAGGTAATAATTGAATTTATTAATTACAAAGAGTGTATAAGAATTATCACGAGAGAAGTAGAAGAAATTGATTGGGAAAAAATTAATTTTCAATATTTGCTTCGTTTTTAATTCTGTTTATCAATTAACCCCTTAACAGTCGCTCCCGCCATATTGACGTGCATCGAATTATCGCATTTGTAGGCTTATAAAATAAATTTAATCATTAATTAGCTTTATAATTTGACACAAAAATTATGTAGAACCCATAAGCATCTCAAGTATTTTATGCCTTCTTAGATGAATGAAAACGTCAGCCCCTTTCCTAAACAGGAGGGGTCGTCTTATTAGATAGCAAAAAAATGCGACTCTTAAGGGTTTAATGAAAACATGCTTTATAATTAATTCGACAAGCATATTTCAAGCTAGAGCACTTCAAATAAATCTTTAAAAAACAAAAATAGGCACAAAATAAGACGATGAAATTTTATAAATTTCAATCTTGGGTATTCTAGATCATAATTTCTTAAGCGATGGGTCGCTATCCCACTTGGGGTTGCACAGAAAAATATCAGAGTCCCAAAAATTCTCGCAGATCTTTTATTTTAGACTCATTATATCTAAGATGAAAAAAAGTTTTATATATATATATATATATATCAATGTCATGAAAAACAATCAATGTTGAAATTAAATGGAAAGACTGTAGTTAATCGGTTTTGCGTTTGTGTTATATATTTTATATTATCTTCCCCTTTTTTATATATATCCTCCTTTTGTTTATTTTCTCTCTATAAGAACTCTCGACATTTTCTTCCCGCAGATTTTTTTTCTTGGCATTTTGTTTTATGAATGTTTATGTTTATTATGTTGCTTTCACAATTCTGTTATGATTGTTTCTTATTTGTTATATATATATATATATATATATATATATATATATATATTAAGTATTTAGTTATATTTTCTCGTTCTTATCTTGAAATACTTTGGAGATTCCTATACTTTTTGCTTTTTCCAACAATTGACTTTCGCAGAAGATTGGCGCCTTTAAAATTCGGATTTAATGCGATATAATCGATTCCTAAGATCGATTGGCATTTTATTGTTGGAATTCCAATTCTAGGTTGTCTTTTTCATAGTAATAGTTTATAATCTAATTATCTTTCTATATTTCATTGTATGATTATTAATAAGGTAATATTATTTTATATTTAATTTTAATTTTTGGTTTAATTTTAATAGGTGTATATACTGAAAATGTTATTTGAGTTTTAATTGTTTGTAAAATATTTAACTATATATATATATATAATATTGGCATTAGAATTTCCCAAATAATTATTTTTGAATTTAATTGTCTTTTACTTATCAGTAATTAATGCTTCATTTTTAAATTTATTTTTCAACTTTGTGGGGGGGGGGGGGCAAAAGCTTTTCGGACAAAAAATGGGGTTGCGAAAACTTTTTCCATCCAAAAAGAAATTGCTAATGAAAATTTTAAGAAAACCTTGCTCTAGTTATTTAGAGGGTGGATTTAGAACTGGAAAACGAGACAAAAATCAGGACTGTCCCGTGGTTGCTTTACCACTAGCACTGATTTTTTCAATAATGTCTGATAGCAAGGCCCATTAAAATGTTCAAGATAGAAATCTAGAATATTCAAAAATTATAATTAACAATATTTAAAATAGTAATTAACAATATTCACAATAGAAATTAACAACATTCAAAATGATATTAAACAATATTCAAAAGAATCATTATCCTGCATCGTCATTATTCACTAGTGGGCATATTCTATATACAGTTGAAGTCGGTGATAGGAATTCTTAAGCAATTAATTTTTAAAAATTAAATACAGTTATTTCTTATTACTATTTTTAATATGAATCATTTACATATATGTCATTTTTTTTTTTAGGCCGGGAACAAGAATCAAAATTTGGGTCTGTTGCGATTAATTCGGGACGTTTTTTCATTTAAATTATTGCCGGTAGCACACTGATATTGTACAATATAGAATGATATCGAACAACATCCGCAATATCTTATACCATTACTCCATATCGTATAATATTGAACAATATCGTGTAGCATGATCTGCTACCTACGAAATTAATATCTCAGTTGAAAAATGAGAAACTGAATGTGAATGTATGATTTGTAAGATATGATGAGGTTGTAATAAAATATTAATCAGTATAATTTATAATCTCTCTTCGTTTCTTTTGAAACAGTGTACTCCAACGAGATGAACCTGAACATCAGTCAAAACAACAGACTCTTCGGGATGAGTTTTAAAACCGGAACTAGCTTATTATTACCATTTCCTTGAAACTAAAGTAATAGTTAATGGTATAGGGAGGGAAAATATTGTTATTCTGTGAAAATCTCGCTGGTTAGGTTCGCAGTATTTAATTGCTTTAATTTTTGTTTAAGATTTTTTTTCAATCCTAAATTTTACATGTCTACTATTTTTATCAGATTTTCCCTCTTCATCACTTATTTATGTTAATTGCAAGATGACTTAATAAAGGTTAACTGATGTTAAAGATAAACGGATTGCTCTGTTAATGGAATACAAAATGTCTAAGTTACAATAATCTTAATAAGATAAAACCCGACTTAGCAGCATAAAGTAGTCATTCAAGTATCCAAAAAACAATGCAATAATTTCCTTTCAATGAGCATTTAAAGTATCCGACTAGGTTCGGAGAAAAGTTTTTTAAAAAGCATGCACAAAAAAGACATACTGAGTCAAATAATAAAAATAGGTTTAAATCATCACAATTAGAAATAAAAATTCATATTTCATCAGTAGTTTTTGAAAATAATGATTTTTTTCCAAGAATTTTAATAAAACTTTTAATGTTAAGAAAAACAGCATAATTGAAAAAATATGGGATATATTTCATTTTAATTTCACATGCATAGTTCTCAAACTACTTAGAATGTAATATACTGCAAGATAAAATTTATTTTTAATATATAAATATTTTATGAACATTCAAAGTTGACGTCATTGATTTTTCGCCAAAATTATCGTATGTTTCGAACTGAAAGTGACTCTAAAACATGACTCAATACAGCTATCATAAAACCTGCGATCTATTACACCTTCAAAGGTTTTTTGACACATGTGTACCACATTTCAATAAATTTTAAAGAATTGTTTTGGAGATATCACGTTTTTCGTGGACCAATTTTAGTGATTTTTTCATTTTTCGGAAAACGCATTTAAAAAATATAATAACACATTAGTTCAAATAAATATCAAGGAATAAAATACTCAAAGAATAAGAATAAAATGAAAACTATTTTAGAATCTTTGAAGTTGTGGCATTATTTTTAAATCATAAGAAAGTTTTAGAATTTTTTTTTCGAAAATCGCTTTTTCAACCTAGTCGGATACCTTAATTGTTTTTATGCGTGCAAATTGAGAAAAGTTCTGCGGCACTACTATGCGCAAGGCCGGATTAAGCTATGTAGGGCCCTTAGGCAAGTTTAGGGGGCCCATCCCATACTCAATTTCCTAAACCATAAATTTCTTATTGATTTTAATTTAATTTCTGTATAAGTAGTTTTTAAGAAGCAAATATTATGACAAGCTGAGCTAACGAACTATTTAATTGTAGGCCACGTTCAAGAGAATTTGTTTCAAAAAATATAAAACATTATATTCATATAAAAAAATCAATTTTAAATAAAATGGTAAAAACATTATAAAACCTTTTTACCACAATCTAAATACTCTAATTCAAAGTTTACCTGGGCTGTTGATTTGAAAGTAACGATTGCAAATAATAATAACGATAAAAAATAAAATAAAATAATTAAAAGATTACACTGCGGAACAAACATTTAACATTTTTTCTAGGATTTTTTTTTCTTTCATGCTTCCGAATTTGGAAGCATGAAAGAAAGAAAAAATCCTAGAAAAAATGTTTTGAACTTTTAACGATAATTGATTTTAATTTGTTTAAGTTCGATTACATGGCAGTTGTAAATCACATGAAACCAAAAAATTTAATCACCATGGAAAAAAAACACAAAAAAATCTCGAGACCTTGAGGCCCCCTAAAGTTGCGGCGCCCTTTGGCCGCACAATAACCCGCATCCCTAGTACTATGTAGCAAACAGTCTAATTCAGTGGTTTCCAACCTTTTTCCCCTAGCGTACCCCTTGATTAGTCTTTTTATTTTTGAGTGCCCCCTACTGTTATATTTCTCCAACCATTCTTCAGCCCAAAAAATTTTAATAATAGCTCCAATGGCTTAGGTTAGCTTAAATATCAAACGACTCTAATGAACTTAATAATATATGTAGGATTGATTTTTGACTTTACATTTTACTCCAGTTTTTAAAATAGTGTTAGTCAACGTCAAAAGAAATGAAAAAGCATTGGAATAATTTCGCATTAACTTACGATAAGAGCTGACAATTATTCAATTACAAGATATTAATCTATTTCTTCTTTTCTCTTACTTCGTGAATAGGCCTTCGGTCTCGTACACTTTTCACTTTCATTTAGGTAGATTCCTCATAGGAAGTCTATTAGGTAGATTCCTTATAGGAAGTCTACCAATTGCAATGGTTCTCATGACACGACTTCCGGAAAATTTCTGCAGATCTTCACCGATCATGGCCCCTAGAACACAAACCCACCCTTCACTCAAAAGCTTATATTTTGGTTTGATTTTAACCGTCGTGGTACATGTCGTATGGATAGTGCAAATCTCGGCTGAGTTCGTAGATGGGTCATCCAACTCAAAGGGGGTGGAAATGGTGGGAGTGGAAACTTTCATTTCCCCATAAATACTTTACAATTGAGGATGGAAAGAAAATTCAAATTAGCCGAATTATCTCCATATCATAACGAACAATTTTTGTATTTTTTTTTTTTTTTTTGATAGCTGTAATTGCTTATAAATTATGAGTTGAAAAGTGATTTTCCCTCCCCCCCAACTTCAAGTACCTTTCAACCTATGCATGTTACCCCTTGTTGAAAAGCTCTCGTACCACAGGTTTGGAACGTCTAATCTAATTCCAATCATTAATACCTCTCCCAGCAGCTCCCGCCCGTGACCGATAAATAGCCGGGAGTAGGCAAGGAAACGTTTACTAACAATCCGCGCGGCACCTAACAGCTCTGCAAACAACTTCATAAACGAAATAATAGAATATTCTTATATTTTGTGTTTTCCGCCATTACAAAATTCACTTTCGCGTACCCCCAGGGGTACGCGTACCACAAGTTTGGAACCTCTGGTCTAATTCCAATCATTAATACCTCTCTCCCAGCAGCTCCCGGTCCGCGACCGATAAATAGCCGGGAGTAGGCAAGGAAACGTTTACTAACAATCCGCGCGGCACCTAACAGCACTGCAAACAACTTCATTAACTAGCCAGGAGGTCTCCATTTTTCCAACTCAATTTTTGTTCGACTCGCTTTAATCTTGTCCCTCGGGGAGAAGTGTTGCGTCACTGCGGGTTTCTGTTCTTCTTCACTCCGCCTAACGGAATGCCCACTCTTTTTGTTTTCGTTCCCACAGACTGATAGATACTGGGGGTCGCACCATCCCTCCCTCCCGCGGGCATTCCATAAAAACTTTCGTTCCAATGGGGGGGCGCAAGATAAGTGACACTATCGTTAGTTGTGTTACATGGATTGTTTATAGTGCATAAACTATTTGTGCAATAAATCTCGGCAGGGTCAAACAGAAAGCGTGTGTAATAGATGGCGGTGGCGTTCGTGGCATCGGTGGTTGACGTGGCAGATCGAAATTAAGAAATCTGTTGTGCAGAGCTGGGGTGTCACTTGAGCCCTGTGGCGTTAAGCCTAAGGTCCAATTAATTTATGCGCTTTCTTTTCAAGAGTTCAAATGGACAAACCGTTTTTATTTTCCAATGATTTATTTGAGGAACATAAACATATAAACGAACACAAACGAATTACACATAAACACATAATTTAGAATAATAACTTTTAAATCCGCAAGTTTACCGATTCCAATTATTTGAACCTCAGTCGTCCTTGGTTTTTTCCAGACTTAGGGGTCTATTCTGGTACCCCTGGTTGGGTTGGGAGACGTCACTTTTTCCGTAATTTAACAACGGGAAAAGTGACGTCTCCCAACCCAACCGGGGGTACCAGAATAGACTCGTAACTGAATTCCCCATCGGATAGGGAAATAATACCTTTTAAATCGGGAAGTTTACCGATTCCAATTCTTTGGACCTCAGTCGTCCATGGTTTTTTCCAAACTAACTGAATTCCCCATCGGATGGGAAAATAGTAACTTTTAAATCCGCAAGTTTACCGATTCCAATGCTTTGAACCTCAGTCGTCCATGGTTTTTTCCAGACTAACTAAATTCCCCATCGGATAGGAAAGGTGCATGATAATAATTTCCCTTCTTAGGGATTACTGTGGCCCAAGTTGCCACAAGCCCACTTTTCATGAGGAGAAATTAAAAAAAAATATTGGTGATCCGAAAATAGGAAGGAATAAGTAAATACTGTATTGCTTAGTGACATATTGAAAAATTCAGTACAGCTCTTTGGTATAATAAGGCCCTTTAACTTTTTCCCATTCGTAACCCTTTCAGTGGCGTAGCTAGGTTAATTGGAACCCGAGGGTGTAATATAATTCTTTGACCCCTATTCTTTATCAATGGCCTTGCAAGGATAAATGTCCTTTAGGACTGTTGGTATGTTGTGAGTGTCCTTAGCAGAATGTACATACCAGGTAATAAAATAACATAAAAACTTTAATGAAGTTAAATAAAAACACGATTATATACCTTCTGCTGCTTTTCTTACAGCCTTTGCAGTGATAAAAACAAGTTAACAAACAATATAAAAGATGTGGCAACCAATTTCAGTAACTCTGAATATCGCTAGGGTTGCCATAATATTGCCAAGTATTAATACGGGACGTTTAAGTGCTAAATAAATAAAATATGAAAAAAGTGGGTAAGTAATGGTTTATTTTGCTCTGATAAAATAAAATCAATATTTTTTTTAAGAAATCTCATTACATGAATACGTAGAATAATAATAATAAAAAAAAGATGCAAGGCTAATCCTTTCTAGCCCATTCATAGCTTAAAGTTGATTTTACTTTCTGAATTACATCATTTTCTTCTTTCGCATAACTATAAAATTGGGCACAAGTCATTTTTAAACTATAATGACAAATTTAAATTGCTTCAATTGTCTCTACTGACTGAGTTTAAGGAGAAAACGGGACAAATAATAATGCAGGACTGAATAGTGAAATACGGTGACAGTCCTGTATATACGGGATGTATGACAACCCTAAATATCGCCGTTCTTCCGGCTGAGAAAGAAATAACCAATAGGAACACGTTTCAGTGGCCGACCAATTTTATTTGCATAGCCCACAAGGACATGGTATTAATTTTTCGCTCCATTATCAAAAGTATATAATAACCGGAATGATTGCACTAATGCTTTGTCACAACCGCCTACTAAGACTATTGCCCGAGGATCTTTTACCACCCCCCTTCCATTGCTACGCCACTGAACCCTTTATCATCTGAAAATAAAAATCAACGACTTCATCCACGCATGAGAAATGTTTCCGCGACTCTGAAAGATGCGCGCGAAAGAAAGGAAACATAATTAGTCGATGTATAAGTTGGTTAGTGATTAATAAATATAATGTTACACTGAAGGTAAGTTACACTAAAGAATCTGTCTATGCGAAGGAAGCACTCATGTTGAAAATGTTTTTCATTGTCTATCAATATTTAAGAAACTCTGGGCTAAATCAAGATTTTCTCTGCTATTTTTGCTTTGAAGTTCGAAAGAATCTGTCGAAAGTAAGTGACAATGTTTCCATAAATACGAAATTCTTATGTGCAGTCGCAGCCGGGGCCGGCTTAACAATTTTCAGTTCCCTGTGCTAGAGTAATTTGGTGCCCCGTCAGAATCGAAACTATGAATTTGAGAGCCTGTGATCTGACGAAAATACCTTACTAATATAATAATTCAGTAGGAAATAAAGGTCACATATTCTCTGATTTATGCTTTCAAATTCTGCAAATCAGCATAGGATTCAAAATTCTTCTCAAAATCGGATTTTAGAAAATCACTTTTCGCTACCCCTGACATGATTAATTTAAACGGCTGAATTAAGAAAAAAGTATTTTTTCTGTTCTATTCCACATATTTATTTAATCAAGAATAAAACAATTGAAAATTAAAATAAAATTAGTATAGTAAATTCGTAAATCTTAATTAAAATTAAATAGTAAAGTATAGTAAAGTGTCTTTAGGTCAAAGGCGCCCCTGGGCTACAGCCCAATTAGCCCAATGGATAAAATGTCCCTGGTCACAGCTGGGCTTGCGACTGCAAAGAATGATCGTATTACAGCAAATTTACTCTATTAGTAGCACTTTTAGATCAGAGAATGATCGTAATCAGCGATGTAGTGGAGCGGAACGCCTTTTCGGCACTTTTTTTTTCCCACGAAAAATAAATAATATAGTGAAAATGTCCTTAACCCCTTAAGGATCGCTTTTTTTTTTTTTTTTGCTACCTAATAAGATGACCCTTCCTATTTCGGAAAGGGGCTGTCACTTTCATTCATCTCAGAAGGCATAGAATACTTGAGATGCTTATGGATTCTACGTAATTTTTGTGTCAAATTACAAAGCTTTAATGATTAAATTTTAGTTTATAAGCCCAAAAATGCGATAATTCGATGCACGTCAATATGACGGGCGCGAGACTTAAGGGGTTAAAACAGCGCGATTTTTGTCACTCAGGTTAGAGAATTCGGGCACTGCTTATTTTGCGACTATATCACTGATCGTAATATAGCATTTTTACGGACTCGGGACTGCAGAGTTCCGAGCAGTGCAGTTGGTATGCGAAATATTTTCATTCTCAATATACCGGCAAAACCTGAACCCAACTCATTTCTATTCTTCTGTAACAACAGAAAAATATATGGAAATAAAAGTGAGTGGAACTTAAAAGTTGCAATAATACTCGGTTTGTTTGAGAAAAAATACCCTGTTTTGAGGTTCTCCGACGAGTCTGAAACCAGTTAGTATTATATTATTTTGCATGATTAAGTGTATTGTGTTACAGAAAATTCCCCAACTTTTTTTCAGTTAAAAATAATTTAAACTGTAGTATGTTTTTCAATAAATGATATGTTCTTTTCGGAAAACAGTCTATTAACATCAAACAAAAACAAATATGTTAAACAGATGAGACATAATGTTGAAAAGAAGACGTAAAAATCCAGACGCATAAACTATCCGCAGTTGTGATTTTAATACATTTTAAAACAAACGAATTAATTAGGGAACTTTCGAATTTTCCTTCAAAATCGTAGTGGTGAGGATCGTCATAAATTTGCTGTTTTTTAAAATTATGTTTCCGAAAAATAATCTCAGGGAAGAGTCATAATTGAGTTATTGTTCGTAAAAGGTTTATTAACCCCTACTTTGGTCGGCGTCACATGTTGTGCGTTCGACTCTATTGTGGCCGTGCGCTATTTAAATCCGTAATTAAGTCAACGTAACAATTAATTTTAAACACAAAAATCACCTGGTCACGCGTAAATGTCTCAAGTATGCTTTACCATCTTAAATAGATTGAAGTAATAAAAAAATATATAATATGGGTGGTGGCATCTAATTAGGAGGTTAAATAAAAACATAAAGCAATGGGTTAAATAAATGTTTATCAGTATTAACAATGCGTGACAGCAGATGCGCAATAATAAATCAAAA
Source organism: Araneus ventricosus (assembly GCA_013235015.1). Classification (NCBI taxonomy): domain Eukaryota; kingdom Metazoa; phylum Arthropoda; class Arachnida; order Araneae; family Araneidae; genus Araneus; species Araneus ventricosus. Next base: position 106,889 of record BGPR01001367.1, on the reverse strand, counting down.
CTTCTTGGCAATTAGGGTAAAATACAAAATCTGTAAGAAAAGAGTCGTCTGCAGAAAAAAAAGAGCCTGATTAAGCACTGAAGGGGTCCTTAGGCAATTCAAGTTTCGGAGGTCCCTTTTCCCTCTCCAGTCACCAAAACCAAATATTTTTATATTTATTTTAAATCAGTCTCTATGTAAGCAATTTTTAAGTAATAAAATTATGACAAAGTGAAATATCAGAACATTTAATTGTGGATCTTTTTCAAGGGAGTTTATTTCAGTTTCTTAGGCAGAAAATTAATTTTAAACAAAATGGAGGGAAAAAAATAGGAAACTTTTGCAATACAATCTAAATCAATGTTTCCCAAACTTTTTTGTGCCATGCCCCACCTAAGCCTTTCGAAAATTCTTATGCCCTTATGTAACACAGATTTTCCAATATTCAAAAAATTAATTGTTCACTGTGAAGAAACATAAATGATAGGTTTTAGGAAGAAAGCACTGGGATATTATTGAGATAAGCAGAAAATTAATTTCCAAACCATAAATGGGTAACTGAAATTCAAGTACGAAATAGTTTTTCGTAATTTCACCTTTCATTTATTTATTTATTTTGAAAAGTTGTAGGGGTTAAATTTTATATATATGTTACCGGCAAAGTTTGAAATCCGGCATTCTATAGAATGCCTAGGCATTGTATATAATGCCTAAAACTAGCCGGCAATGTATGAAACGATTTATATTTCACACATTTCCTCTATAGAATGCCAAATGACAAACCGGCAAAGTATGAAATAAATCGCCGATTTGATTATATAAGGCCGGCAACATATACGTTTTTTGGAAAATTTTTCAGCGAGTAGATCCTAAAAAGAAATGTGCCATTTCGATCTGACAACTTATATATACTTAGAGTTACCATACTTTTTTTGGTTGAACTCCGGACACCCCGGGGGGGGGGGGCCCCCGGGCCTCGGGGGCCAAAGTATAGTATAGAATTTTAAAAGCTGCCTACTAACGAACTTATTTGAGAAAGTGAGAGTTTGAGAGAGTGAGAAAGAATTTAAGACCTCAGAATGCAAAGATGCAATTTTTATTAATGATTGATAATTCAAAATTATATTAATGACAAACAGAATTCAAACAAAACTTCTACTTTTCAGTTTGAACTGGGACCTGGGTAAGGGGACTCATCCATTTCCTCATCAACATTGAATGTAAACAGTGTAAAACAATGGATATTCTTTCATTGGCAGAATGTGAGCTTTTTCGAATACGTCAGATTTTCTCAATTACCACCAAATTTCTCCCTCACCGCATTTACTGGAGTAAATCCGGACACTAGTCCGGACGTGAGCTTGAAATCCGGACGTGTGGTAACCCTATATATACTGGTCAAATCACAGTAGACAGTTGCTTTTAAACTCTGGGCGAGTTCATTTTCGAATTGCCTCTCTGAGAGGAATGGGCCCCACGTTGGGAAACACTGATGTAAATAATCTAATACAAAGTTCCCCAGGTTTAGTGGTTTGTGAGTTAGTCAGTTAACTGCAAAAAAAAAATTGGACCACACTGATCTGCAAGCGAATTTTAAAGCACGAAAACACTAAGAATGGTACTCTGAAATTAAAATGATATTTGATTTTAATTTAAAGAACTTCGAACACGACCCTTATAAAATCAAATTAAAGCACAGATTTAAATACGAGGGGAAAACTGAAGTCCTTTGCTCCCCCCAAAAAGTTGCGAGGTCCCTAGACAGTTGCCTATTTGATAATCCAGCCCTGGCGAAAACTAATCTTTCTTGAGTTTAGTCACTTATAGAATATCGCCATCAATAGAAGCACAACAGTAGCGAAAAGTGTTAAGTGCAGAAAATGGCGAAGGATGCCTGCTACACAAATGTATTCGGTTTTATCTGTGACCCGTACGGATTCAGCCTTTCTCAATCTTGAAACGTGCCGAAACTACACAATGGTAGAGTTAAGTAACTTACGGAAACAGCCGAAAAGTTTTCCTAGCCCAGTGTCCCCTGACAGGCAGTACTTCAGGAACGGATAAATGACGGCAAGCAATAAAAACCTTCTAATACCTTGAATGGGAATCGGAAGAAAAGTGAGCGATTCACAAAACCGAGTGTAAAAATTTTCCATTGCCCAATAGACCTCCTGCACCGCCCCTCCGCTTTGGGATGAAAAGCAAGCATTCGGGTAGCCTTTCCGACACGGATTAACAAAGCGACAATGGCCGTGTCGGGGAGCTGCATCAATTTTCTTCGGCAAAGGGTTCCTTATTATAAGGAGGCAGGCGGAAGGCACTGCGTCCACCTTTGATGCATGCGCAAAATGCAGAGCACTTGGGTGGGCAACGCGTGCGGCATCTCGCTCAGGTGCATCCACTTCTTCTTTTTGGACCGCAGGTAGGGAGAAATAGGGATTTCGGCGGGGGAAAAATTGACATGCGGGAAAGCAGAATGGTCGTTAATGAGGTCTGACCTCTCTATTACGGTTCGAATGGGAGCCAGGTTGTCATCGGGTTGATATGCTTAGCTGATTTGAGGAGTTCATTTGTGGGAACGCCGGACTCCTTTGGCTTTGCGGCTCACTTTTTCTTGAGAGCGCGCCTCCAGCTGTTTGAAGGAAGCGATTCCTTGAGGATGAGGAATGCATTATTAAACTTTTTCCCGTCACTGGCACTGATAGAATACGGTTTGCGGAGAATAAGCCATTTATAACATCAGAAATACACGTAACCCAACCTCAGACATAAACAAAAATAGAATGCGTTTTATCCATCAGTTATATGATTACTTTTATGCGTGAAGATTAAGTTTATAATATTTTATTATAGTTAAATCATTTCGGAAAATATGATTAATTTTTCTCAGATATTTCTGTTTAAAATTTCCAATTCTTTTGTCTATAACTGTAAACGCCAAAAGGTACATTAAAATTTTTTTCAAAATATGTCCACCATTTTTATTATGATTGATTTAATTGGAAAATTGACTATGGCCAGTGTAAAATTCCTAAATAATTTATGACCATAGTAACTCCGAAAGTTTTCGAGCGTCGGTTCATGCGTTTTGATTTGTATATCGTTTTCAACTTCTGATGAATCTATAAAATATACAGTAAATCCCCGTCTATACGTTTCTCATTTATACGATTCATTCCTATCCAGTGTAATGATAAAGTGCTTTGTTTATACGACGAAAAGCTTCGGTTATGCTTCGTTCTCCCGTTTCGAAAATGTGAAAATTTCTTCCTTTCTACTATGTGAACATCATGACTTCAAAATTATTCATAATTGATGAATTAATAAAAGACATATTGTTTGGTGCTAACTTAAGCAATGATGTAGAAGTTATTCCACCTTCCAATGGACTCCATTAGGAAACTTCGAACTTATTTCTTTTGTCAAAAGAATAGTGAACAATGAATTGAATTCGATATATAATGCTGGACTTAATACTCACAGGCAATCAGTACGTCAGATGACGGTTGAAGAATTTTTTAATTAAGCGCCTACCTGCATGCACATAAATTGTATAAGATAAGTGTAATTCGTATTCAAGATATCCAATAAAGGCTTGGTTTTCCTCACTTTTAAGATGAAATTTCAATTTTAAAATTTAGTTATTGATTTCCATACTATGAAGTATTATATTCTAAAACTATCTTAAAAAACTAAAGTAGCATTAAATTTGTAATAATCAAAGTTGTTTAGGAAAATTTTGATTATACATCTTTTCATTTATATATCGCTTTGCGTCAATTCCTTGAAAGACGTATAAACGGTGCTTTACTGTACATATATATATTAATTTTTATATAATACTATTTACAGGCTATATTATATTATCTATGCATTGCGTATTCCGACATGCATGATGCAAAAATCGTTCAAAACACTCTACAGGGCAAACAGTTGGACTTACAGTTACCGAACTTGTCACGTAGTTACACTGCAAAAAAAAAATATCCGTCAAATCACGGGAAAAGTGCCGGCAGCAGTGTTGCCGGCAATATTCCGTTTCGTAAAACATTTCTCCGTTTTTCTACAGAAAATTCCGTTTTTGGTTTTTCCGTTTCTACTTTTACCGCTTTCGAATTCTCAGTTTTTTCACAGAAATTCCGTTTTTGATTTTTCCGTGTTTTCAAGGAAATTCTGTTTCTGATTTTTCTGTGTTTTTACAGACATTTTTTTAAGGTCTCCTTTAGTGTCGAAAGATGCGATTTTTGAGACAAATAACTTCTTAGGCAGTTGGTGCTCATTAAGAAAAAATTTTTGAAAATCTTAATTCGATTTTTAATTAAAAATTTAATTGTAAATTTAACGATTTTCCTTAATAACTTTGCGACCTAATTATCGTAACTTTGAAATTTATTGATTCCTTTTTGTCTTCTTTTCTTTCTATCAATTTCTTTGTTCATCTAACTCTCAATGTGAAAAACAGCTAAATAAGATTAAAAGCGTAAAAACAAGTTTTTAAAAAAATTCAGGGAGTGGTGCAGCCCACTGATTAAGACTATATTCAGGTCTAGTTAATTGGCCTAATTAGACATTGTTTAACAAAACAAACGTCAAACTTTTAAATTTTCTTAGACTATAGTAGACCTATATATAGACATTCCAGTTATAGAATGATCTAATTAATTAATTCAGATCATTATAAATAAATCGTATAAGAATTAGCGCCAACTGTTGCCATATTAGAACAATGACAGATGTGATCTGTAGTTGGTTTACGTCTAGACTGCGATAGTGCCCGTGTTAAAATATAACTAACAAAAAAATCAGAATTTAGGTTTTTTTTAAATTATCTAAATTATATGAATGAATGAAATTTAGGTATCTTAAAAATATATTTATATTAACTATTATCACTAACTGCATTTATTAACTTCCATAGGGAGCTACTTGGTTTCACGGTGGATAAAAAACCACTATTAATTCCTTGTGCATAGCTTCAGTATCCGGTGTTTAACTTCTGGCTGTGGCCACTTCTTCGAAAAACCATTGCAAAGAACAATAAGGCGTTGCTGTAGACATTCTAATGGCAGCCGCAACTATGTCGTCTGTACTCGTGCGTTTCTCTTATTTTATTTATGTAAGCAAGAAAAAATCTTACACATTTATTAGCTTAATAATTACAAACTTGCTTTGAAAAATGGAAATAAATCTGATCACTTGCAAAATTTCCTTTGCGGTATAATAAATGAGCTTCACTTTTGTCAGAATTAAACAAAGATTTCACAGGAAAGATTTAAATATGTTATAAATTTTAGATTTTTACATATATTTAATAGATGAGTCAGAAGGTTGAAGTTAAAATGCTTCTGACAACATTCCCGCATGCTTCAAAATCTTTTCAAGATTTGACAGTGAGAAACTTCATCCCGCCACTACAGGAATTTATTTTATGCTCACATAAGAAAAAAATCTCCCACACTAACAGGAATTTTATAGAATTTATCCCCTTAATTTCTTCTTCAAACCTGAAAATATAGAAAAGGGAAAATTATATGACGGTCGATACATATCTTTAAAACTTGTTTATAAATTCTTCTGATCATCATAATTACTTTTAAAAATTAAGAAAAACACTGATGACATTATGAGATTTAAATATATGTCAAAATTGCTTCTTAATAAGCAAAAGCAATTTAGTACTCGAACAATTCATCAATAAGAAAAGTTTTCGAGGAGAACGGCGTTATTGAAATGTACGTAATATTATTTTTTATTTAATATAATTGTTATTATCCATTATTATTATTTTATTTATTTTTATTTTGTTATTTGATATTTTATTTTGGTCATAGAATTTGCTTCAGAGTGCAGTCGCAAGACTTTTTTTTATTACCGTCATTAATAAAATTATCTATTCACTAACGTATAAAATAAACAAAATGAGACACAGTATACTCGTTTTTAACCGCTTTTTTAATTAGTAAAAGAGAAATTGAATGCTCGAACAAATTATTATCAAATTTCAGCATGAAATCCTCGCATTTTTAAAAAAATACAGTAAAGAACCGTTTATACGTTTCTCATTTATATGAGCTTTCATCACACATTCGCAATCAATGTAATGATGAAGTACAACTTCGTTTATACGACACAAAGCTTCGTTTATACGTCATTTTTCCCCATTCTAAAAGTGAAAAATTCCTCCTTTCTAGTATGCGAACTGTAAGGAAGATACAAAGTCTTTGAAATTATTCGCAATTGATGAATTAATAGAAGGCAAATTGTCTGGTGCTGATTTAATCGGTGAAGTGAACGTTATTCCATATTTCTTCAAAGACGCAATGGACTCCATTGAATTCAATTCGAACTTATTTCTTTTGTCAAAAGAATAGTTAAAAAACATTCCATGAACTTAATTCGATTCATAATGATTTTCTTAATACTCACAAGCAATCAGCACGTCAATCAGTGGTTCAAGACTTTCCAAACGCACATAAATCGTATAAGATTGTATAATTGATACTCAAGATATGCAATAAAGGTATGAAGGTATTTTCTCACTTTTATGATAAATGCTTAATTTTAAAATTTAATTATTGATTTCCATACTATGCAGTATTATCTTAAAAAAAAACTTTAAAATTATTACTTTCAAATGACTTTGAATTAGTAGCGTTAAATTTGTAACAATAAAAGTTGTTTGGTAAAATTTCGATTATACGTTTTTTCATTCAAACGTCGATTACGCCAGTCCTTTGAAAGACGTATAAATGGTGTTTTAATGTATATTTTTTGAGTTGAGATTTCCGTTTAAAGTTGCTATCTTTGGGCTTTCAGGAATTTCGTAACTAAATTTATTTTTTACCATAATTTATACAGCCACAAATATTCAAAATATAAGCACATAAAATGCAGTCAGTAATATAAAATACATTTGTGGAGAATGCTGCAAAAATGTCGTTTTTTTTCGGTTAAATCTTATATTTTTTAAAGAAGAAATTAGTTCATTGTATCTTATACGAAACAGGGACATTCAGCTTCCTATACTACAGCTTTCATGTAAACTATTCGAGGAAAGTTTTCAGAAAAACTATTCGAGGCATTTTAACAATATATTTTTCAAAATCATTAAATACAATATCATTTATGAGTGCTTCGGATAAGGTTTTATACAAATTTTTGGTTAAGGAATATCTCAAAATAGTAGTTTGTAGAATATCTGAAGATAAAAACTGATATTTTTTTTTCTTTGCTATATCTTATCCATGTTATATTCTGCTGTTAATAGTCTCATTAAAATTGATTCAAAATAAATTTTTGTGGCCCTTTTTTATTCTTTAATTCTGAAAAAATTACCTCAACGAATAATATTCTAATATCAATGAAATAGAAATGGGCAGATTGAAACTTTTTTTTTCTGTTTGATAAAGGAATTCAGCAATCATAAAAGGTCGTTCGCTTGTTTATTTTAACATTTTGCTTAATATAAATTGAAAAGAATATTTTCGAGTATCATTTCCTGTTCCACCAGCTACAGAGTTCGTTTATTGTTTGTTCTCTGTTTCTTAGTATTATTAAGGTAATTTATTTACTTATTTTACTTTAGATGAAATTTTAGATGACAGGAGAAAAAAAAAAAATAGCGAAGAATAATTTGATCCAGTTTAAAGTTTAGGTCGATATTTGAACAAAATAACTACTATTTTTAGAAATACCATTCGGGGTCAACATATTGATTAATATTTCAAATTTAATCAACATTTATGTCTAGATTTGTTGACTTTTTCACTTGGGTCATAATATATTTCTTTTTCAAATTCTAATGAAAATAATTTCTACAAACTAACTTAATTTTTTATAGTTAATATTGTATAGTCTTCCTGATTTGAAATACAAAAGAAGTAAACTGGTTTAAGTTGCCAGATTTTCGAAATCCAATAATTTAAAATATCTTTTGTCACATCGTAATTGTTTGGTTTAGGTACATTCAAGATATATGTATGAGATTGAACGATTGTAAAAAGAAATGAAAACAAACCGAATGAATTTGTTTAATTATGTCTCCTTTTTAAAAATTATTGCTTATATGTTGATCATAAACAGAACTGAAACAAAGCTTAAAATTTTATTTTCTAAGCTCTTTTTCTCTCTTTTTTTTAGTTAGATTAACGCCCCGTTTTCAAACTATCGAAGAGCTATTTTAGAACATACCTCATAATTTTGAATCGTGGTCTGATGACGAACACTCACGAAACCTTCACTAAAACATTCCTTATGTTTAGTCACAGTTGTTGAGAACAAAATTTGAATAATACAGGGTGACCAATAAAGTTCCTTACCACCCTTTTAACTACCGAATGACTACAGCTATCTTCAAAAGAGTGGTGTCTAGGCATGGTAAAGTGACTATGCGCTACTGGATAAAACCAATTACAGCGCCACCTGGTGGGAAACGGTGGATTTAGCGTTATTATCTCTAAAACGGTACGAAATAGAGAAAAAAAGCGAATTACAAAGTTGTGGAGCATCATCTATTTAGTACAAAAACACACCTTGCGGACGTAAATACTTAGAACAGAACGCTTACAACACGTATTTGTTTGTTCGCGATTTCCTACGCTGACACGTGACAAAACGTTCGTAAAAAGAAACAAAAAAAACAATTAGTTATTCCAAGATACCTTTATTTTCGATCTTCAAACTTCTCTCCGTCAGCTACAATGCACATCTGGACCCTTGCTTGAACTTCACATTGCACACGGTGTAGCATAGCGGGTGTCACGCTGGCATAAGCATCCGTAATGTGCATTTTAAGCATTCATGACCATAAGGTGTCTTTTTGTACTAAATCGATGTTGCTTTCTCTTTTTTTCCTCTATCTGGTACCGTTTTAGAGATAATAATGCTAGATCCACCGTTTTACACCAGGTGGCGCTGTAAGTGGTTTCATCCAGTACCGCATAGTCACTTTATCATACCTAGACATTACTCTTATGAAGATAGCTGCAGCCATTCGGTAGTTAAAAGGATGGTAAGGGACTTTAGTGGGCACCCTGTATGTATTCAAGTTTGGATTTAAATGAGCAATTTTGAACCATGGTGTAATGACGAACCCTCATGAAACCTTCATTAAAACTTTCTATTTACTTGACAATAATTGTGAGCAGAATTTGAATAAAATCTATTCAAATTTGGATTTAAATACGTAATTTTGAACCATGGTCTGATGATGAGGGGGAGCCGGCTCTGGTTGTGATGTTCGTGCTTTATCCACTTTGTGCCCATTTAAAACCGATGAGGCGACTTTATTAGTCATGAGTATCGGGGGTTCAGGGTGGCGTTAGGTCTGATGACGAACCCCTTCACGAAACCTTCAATAAAACCTCCCTTTATGCTTCACAGTATTTGTGGGCAAAATTTGGATAAAACCCGATTCAAGTTTGGTTTTAAATGAGTAATTTTGAACTGCGGTCTGTGATGACGAACCCCTTCACGAAACCTTCAATAAAATCTTCCTTTATGCTTCACAGTATTTGTGAGCAAAATTTGGATAAAATCTATTCAAGTTTGAATTTAAATGCATTATACGACACAGAAGGCTGAATCTTTCTTTTCCTTGAAAAGGAAAATTATCCATCAGAGGGTCGAACCTCAGATCCATAACCTCGAAGGCGGATGCTTTACCGATTGAAACAAAATTCACCTAGGCTTTTCCACTTTCTGTTCAACATCAAATGCGATTCATCATCGGGTTTGGATTTCCATAGTATGCAAACTGTTTTTATGTTTCACTTTTATTTATATATATGCTCCATAGATTTGAGAGCAAATCTTCAAGAAAACCTATTAAGTATTTTGGATTTCTATAGCGTATGAAAAAAAATTGGCGTTTTGGTTTTATTTATATGTATTATGTCCGTCATCCAAGGATATAAATACAAAATGTTTAAACAGTATATCGCCTCTCTATGCCATCGGTTTCGATCCCTTTTTCTAAACTTAAAAACTCGAACTTAAAGAACTCGAAAACGTGAACTTAAAGAACTCGAACTGAAAGAAAAA
>BGPR01001367.1:79503-96859 GCA_013235015.1 Araneus ventricosus | reverse complement strand
TTTTTCTAACGAGGCCGCCTGCAAAAAAGTGAACTTAAAGAACTCCAACTGAAAGAAAAAGCAAAACCACGATAATTGTCTTCGCTGTTTTAACATACGAATATCTTGGGTGGCCCCGTTCATCCCATTTTTCTTTTATTTGCTTGAAAAACTTAACTTAATCGTACCTACCGCGTGCAGGGCGACATTTCAACTGGATGCAACAGATTGGGGCAAATATTTATGTAAAATTACATAGCGGGAAGCAAAAAAATAAAGAGAAGCATTGACCAATACAAATCTTGCACGCAATTCCGCGCAGAAATCTCGGAGAAAGAAGAAAAAGAAGTCGTCCTGGACGTATGGGGAAAGGAGAAGTCCTCTCTGCAATCATCAGGACCACCAAACGATACGGCGGTGTGCGTAAAGGAAAACTGCCACGGGGAGAAACTAACCTCACCTGGAGAACAGTAGAAAAAGAAGGGCGAGATAGTGTGTGTGTGTGCAGACAGACCTAACTAGACTGCGTGACGACTTCAGACCGCTCTATCTATAGGTGTAGGTATAGAAGGTACTGCTCTGTGATCGATGGTGGTCACACACGGCTCTATGCCGCCCTTTCTGTTTTTTTAATTTCTTTCCCCGCTGGAGTGGTCCCCCCCTCCCTCCCTGCTGCAGCTCTTTGAGTCTCGCAGCTCAAAATAGGTGGTTTTCTTGGCTGTGTTGGCAGGCTTTCATACACGTGATTGTTGAGCGTCCCATAATGAGAAAGCGCGATGTCTTCTTCTCGAGGAAAAGAAAAAGGGACACTCCCTCCCAGCCGGGAAAGAGATGACTTGTTTTATAGGTCCTTTATTAGACTGGGGAAAGGGTGGGGAGTATAGTCGGTCCAGTTTCCGTTTTGTGGTTACGAATTCCTGTTAAATTCATTCCGACTGTCTGTTAACTAACTGCGTGGTTATCGTTATTTTTTTATTATTTATACTCGAAGAATTAAAACAGTTTTTAAGAAGAAGATTCGAACCTACAGCACGTAGCGTCTTCATATTATTTTTGATAATTTACAATTGATTATAGCAAGCATAAATTGCTCATAAAAGATGTGTTTCTAAAAGTATCAGAAAAGATGTATCTTCGCAACGCGCGTGCAGTAACTGAAACAATGAAAAGTATTATTGTAAAAAAACTTTTCAAATATTTTTAAAAATTTATTAAAATTAGAGAAAAGATTCTACGGAAATAAGATTGATTCCGATTGTTTGCTAAGTCGGAATGAATTTTATTGCATGTTTATTATTATTTTTTATTATTTATACTCGAAGAATTAAAACAATTTTTAAGAAGATTCGAACCTACAGCACGTAACATCCTAGCGTCTTCATATTATTTTTAATAATTTACTCTTGATTACAGCAAACATTAAGTGCTCACAAAAGATGTATTAAATATCTTTGCAACGCGCGTGTTGTAATCGAAACAATGAAAAGTATTATTGTAAAAAAAAAAAAAACACTTATTTTTTTTTAATTTATTAAAATTAGAGAAAAGTTTCTACGGAAATAAGATTCATTCCTTTTGTTTGTTAAGTCGGAATTAATTTTATCGCATAACTGCATGTGTATTATTATTTTTCATTATTTTTACTCGAAGAATTAAAACAATTTTTAAGGAGATTTCAACCTACAGCACGTAACATCGTAATGTCTTCATATTATTTTTAACAATTTACTCTTCATTACAGCAAGCATTAAGTGATCTCAAAAGATGCATTAAATATCATCGCAACGCGCGTGCAGTAACTGAAACAATGAAAAATATTATCGTAAAAAAAAACCTTCAAAATATTTTTTAAAAATTGTTAAAATTAGAGAAAAGATTCTACAGAAATAAGATTCTTTCCGATTGTTTGCTAAGTCGAAATGAATTTTATTGCATTAGCTGCATGTTTATAATTATTATTTTATTTTTTTCCCGAAGAATTAAAACAATTTTTAACAAGAAGATTTGAACCAACAGCACGTTACATCGTAGCGTCTTCATATTATTTTTAATAATTTACTCTTGTTTATAGCAAGAATAAAGTGCTGACAAAGGATGCATTAAATATCTTCGCAATGCGCGTGCAGTAACTGAAATAATGAAAAATATTATCGTAAAAAAACCTTCAAAATATCTTTAAAAATTTATTAAAATTCCCCCTCCCCCCCAAAAAAACCGTTATCGGAGACAAAGATTTCATAAGTGCTGTTGGTCTAAAACTGCTCTTTTTCGAAAAAAAATCTTAATGCACTAAACAACCCTCTTATCGGGACAAAAATTTCATAACTGCTGCTGGTCTAAAATTGCTCCTTTTCAAAAAAAAAAAAAATGCATAGAAACAACCTTTTCTTGGAGACAAAAATTTCAATTTTGCTTCTAGATTAAAATTACCCTTTTTCGGAAAAAAAAGCAAAAATCAACCCTCTTATTGCGGACAAAAATTTCCTAAATGCTAACATTATTCCTTTCCGAAAAAAATTGTAATGGAATAAAAACCCTTTTGTCGGAGACGAAAATTTCAAAAATACTAAAATAGCTCCATTTCGAAAAATTTTGTTTTCTCCCTCCATCACTTTTTCTCACTATCCAATAACAAACTTCATCAAAATGACTTTTCACCTTTTTCACGATTGTTCGCAGATGGAGAAGTAAAGACTTTATTTTCATATTTTTATTTATATAAAATTTCATACCATGGTGTGGTATTTCAATCAAATCTTGTGTTACCTTTTCTGTTTATTTGCATTCATTCAGTGAAATGTACCTCTTAAAGGTTGGTTTAAATTCTCTTGTTTAAAATGCTTTCAAATGTCATAAGTGATGTCCTCTTCAGTGTTTATCATTTATTTCATATCAATCCCGTACGGATTGTTCTCTCGTTAATTTTCAATTCATTATTTAAACGGCATCGAAATATCTATGTACTTAAAATAATTGGCAAAACCAGAGGAACCAGCCCCCCCAGCCACAACCACTGTACCGATTTCGACAATTTTTTTTTTCATATGAAAGCTTATGACGTCTAGATATGCCATCAGTGGACGCCTGTCCCCACCATCCACCATTTTTAAGAGAAATAGGAAGAACACTACTCTACTGTACATTCTCTATGGGGAAAAACCATGAGACTGAACTCCAGCCCCAACCACTGTACCGATTTCGACAATTTTTATTTAATATGAAAGCTTATGACGTCTAGATATGCCATTAATGGACGCCTGTCCCCATCACTCTTCTTGTGTTTTAGTGTTCTTTCGATTTCTCTTCTCTCTGGTGGATGGCGGGAGACAGGCGTCTAGTGATGACATATCTAGACGTCATAAGATTTCATATAAAATATAAATTGACGAAACCGGTCAATTGGTTGTGGCTGGGGGACTGGTGCTCTGGTTTTGCCAATTACTTCAAATACATAGATATTTCGATAAGTCGTTTAAATAATGAATTGAAAATTAACGAGAGATCAACACTTACGGGATTGTATGAAATAAATGATAAACACCGAAGAGAACAACACTTACGAGATTTTGAAAGAATTTTTTTTCCCTTTAGAACCAATGAGGACGTGGGTGACCTCCAACAAAGGCGTGGGAACTATGTGACTATCGATTTTTTTCAGTATAAGTAAGGTGTTTGAGTTAGCCATTTGGCTTAAATATCATATTTAATAGAAACTTAATAAATTAATATATTAAATTAACATCATTTCGCTTGATCGTTAACTATTGCCCTTTATGCCTCCATCTTGCGTAGAAGTATTTCGCTGATAGATGGGTCAATCTTGGGTCTCAACTTGAAAGGGACCGCTAGAAACTCTGAACTGTAGAATCGTAAGACACTAAGTTTATATCTAATTTGTTTAAAACTTTTTTTTGTGATTGGACGATGCAGACTCTACACGAGCTAATAACATATTTCACCATTCCACGTGCTCAATTAAAAAAGATAAAATATTAAAAATCGAATCTTTGGTTCTTTTATTAGCGAAACTATCTGACACATGGCAGCTTGTACTCCGGTGTACGTTCATTACAGAAAAAATCTCATTTATCACTGGCAGATTCAAACCTTGATAAAAACCGCTCGGTCCTCCTGACCGTTGAACTCGAAATGTCCATGCGGTCTCGCCGGACTTTGAAGCCTGTTAGTTTTTCCTCAATGATCCCGCAGTCCGATGATTATTTGATGGCGATCGCAGTACTGATTGCTCCGCGTCCAAGGATGATCTCTCTAGCTCTTATCGTCCACGAAATGCCAGTAGAAGATGTTGATACAAATTGTTTTTGCAATATGTATAACTCCATTCGTTTTCGTATTCGACGGTGGTGTGTCCTTTCCTTTACAGACGGGCCGGAAGTAAGCCCTACAGGGTAGTCCGGATTTCGACCGGACATTACGGATTTCAAGCTCACGTCCAGACTAGTATCCGGATCTTCAAATATCCGGATTGTTGCCAGTGAATGCCGTGAGAGAGGAATTTGGTCGTAATGAGGAAAATCTGACGTATTCGAAAAAACTGTCGTCATTCCACCAATGAAAGAAAATTTATTGCTTACACTTTTTACATGCATTGTTGATGAGGCAGCTTTGCTTGAATTCTGCTTTTCATTAATATAGTTTTTAATTACCAAACAATAGTAAAATTATATCTTCTTTGCATTCTGACGTCTTAATTTTTTTTCACTTCCCCAAACTCTGTGCTAATATTATGAAAGAAGGTCGCTGGCAGTAAGTTTTTAGGATTGCATGCTATACTTTGACCTCCAAGACCCTTCAACCCCCCTACGGCGTGTCCGGATTTCAACCAAAAAAGTATGGTATCTCTATACCACATATGGCCTACTTGCAGGCCAGAAAATAAAATAGGCCCCCACAACTTTGGGGGGGGGGGACCGTAGGCATCCCTGAAAAGATTTTGTTTAAAATTCTTTTAAATTTAGATTAATTTAAAAAATTCATTTTTTATATGCGAGATATTCAAACCAACTTTCCTGAAGATGACCTGCAGCTAAATGTTTTGTTACTTCTGTTTGCCCTGCTATTTTTTACTTAAAAACTGTTTATATAGATATTAAATTAAAATCAATAAAAATATCTGGTTATAGAAGAGGAAAGGGGGCCCCCGAAATCTGCATTGCCTCAAATCCCTACAGAGCTTAATCTGGCTTTGCCTATAGGCAGTAGATCTCGTTTTGAAACAAATCACCAATTTCAATGTTATTTTCTAAAATGTTATTTCTCTTGTCGAAATGTCTTTTGAAATTAATGCGGCTTTGAGAAATGTAATTATATTTAATATAAAAGTTGTTAATCTTCTTCTACAAAATAAAATTTACTTTGCTTTTACTGAATTCAAAATTCTTTCTCATTTTGAAAGAGTCCTTTTTCTAACGAAATATGTTTTTATGTATAAAACCAAGTTTTTTAAAACCTTACTCATAAGCAGGTGTGCGTTTGTTGCAATAAACAATAGGAAATTAAAAAATGTTAAAAACAACAAAATGTTTGTGTTTTTAACATTTTTTAAGTTTTCTATTGTTTGTTTTTGTATTCATTAGAATATACTGCATATGCGCCATTCTGTAGAATATAAAGGGTTTAATTAATTTTTAATTAATTCAAGAAAAAATTTTAATAATCTGTTAACTTTTATTAATTGTGACTGCTGTTGCAGTAACACATAATTTAGAAGAATCAACATTGCAAATAGACCTTATAAATAAGATAAGGTTTTTCTTCTTAAATGGTTTAGTTTTAAAATTAAGTCAACTGAAAATGAAACACAATAAAACAGAAGCTGTTCTTTTGCCCTTTGTCAATAAAATCTGTTGGGGGGATGTTGTATTATATAAAACTGCTGTACTTATATTTGTGTGTAATGCACAAATATATGTGCTAAAAGGAGTCATGTTTCGGGGAAAATAATATCATCCTAATTATAAACAGAAGCGTAGGGAACTAAATTGCAATATTGTTGCATCTGATACATGAAACATATTTTATGTTCGTTATTTTATGTATCTGATACCTAAACACTTTTTTATTTTTCAACTTTTTTAATACCATGAAATGAATATTCGTTATGAATACCATTAATTGAGTAATAATAACCGGCTAAAAAATCAGATTAATGCTTATCTTAATTGGGGTTTTTCCCGGAGTTGCATTATAGAAAAATAATCTAAAAATTGTAAACCGGGAAGTATTTAATCATAACTAGAATTAATCATGATCTTTTCAAAAACTGAGAAAAAGGTTTACTAATGGAGTGTCGGTCACATGGCTATTTTGTTACAGTTTCAATTATATTACCGTCTCGTATTTTGGAACGAGCCTCGTCATTTTGAACCGCGGTCAGATGAAAGACGACATCTGAGCCGGAACTTTTCTCTCCAGACTTTCACACCACACTTGGTCGCACGACCAGAGAATTGGGAGATAGTCTCGATTTTCCAATACCGAAGTCCAACAAATGAATGAGGCCGCGGTGGCCTAGTGATAAGGTCTCGGCTTTGGGGCCGGAAGGTTCCAGGTTCGAAAACCCGATTCCACTGAAGATCCATCGTGTATGGGGCCTGTTGCACGCTAAGTCAAACGTAGTGGCCAAACGTCCTCCCGTTGGTGTGGCGTAAAAATACCCACATTGCCCCGGCCTACCCAAGAAGGGTGTAAGGCCGGTAGAGGACCAGCGGGGAGAGAGCCGCTCCACCAGCATGTGGAGGACGGGATTTATTGGGTACAATAAGATGATACAGGCATTGCCCGAACAGGGGCAGTAATTTTAAATACAAGAGAGCTGGGAATGTGAACATGGTTCGACCCACCTCGGTGGGGAGAGAATAGCTTGATTTACTGCTCGGGCAAGCAAGGAACAGTAAAAACATATAAAAAATAGATAAGTAGAAAATAGATAAGTATTGAAAAAGAAACAAACAAATAAACACGGAAAAAGCAGTAAAAATCAGATATATAAATAAGTCAAAGATTGAAACTCCATAGTATAAAAACAAAACACACACAAACAATACTACACATCAAACGACACACAAAACACAAATAAAAACTGTACCAAATATAGAATTAAAAATACATAAATTAATAATATTAATAATAATTACTTCTGAGATAGAAAGGGAGAAAATACGTTAGTCAACGGTAATCCACGTCCCGCGTATGAGGGAATATCAAATTATCTATTACAGAATGTGTTTTTTTTTTCAGTAAAACTGCGCAAGTTAAAAATTACTTTATGTCCTATACAGGATAAAAACGGCCAATGGGAGAGGAAAAGGAATGAAATTTTGTAGTCTAAAAATAAAAGCAAGGTCAAAAAGTAGAATGCATAGCCCCATCCCCCCCCCAAAAAAAAATTAAACAACCATTAGGACATTTGCCAGCTTTTTTCTCGTCATCTAACCGAGGTTCAGAATTACGAGGTCCGTTCCAAAATAGCCCTCGTGTTGCTTTAAAACGGGACGTCAATATAACTAAACTAAACTAAACCGACAAATGAATGGATTGACTGACAAGTTCCATTCTATTCATATGTTACAAATAGAATACGAAACATGACGAGTTGTTTCGGGCTCCATGAAGTTCAATAACATTTGTGATCGAACGTTAATATAACTAAACTAAACTAAACCAACAAATGAATGGATAGACCGACAAGTTCCATTCTATTCATATGTTACAAACAGAATACGAAACAGGACGAGTTGTTTCGGGGTCCATGAAGTTGAATAACATTTGTGATCGAAATGGACAAAAAACCAAATAACGTGGACAAGGAAGGAAAGGACTTCAAAGACAAACTCTTTTCAAGGACGTCTTAACCCTCTGACTGCATAATTTTTTGAGTTACTATTTAGATGCAGCGTTTGAAAACATGTTCAAATACCGTTGAACCAATCGAATTGTTGTTTACCTGCAGGGCTTTATTAGTATAATTTGACTCAACGTTTTAAAAATCTAAGTAAACTTATTAGCAAGCGAAAATCGTTGGATGCAGCAGAAAATGGACTTACTTCCAACCCGCGGAAATCGCGGGATGTGCAGTCAGAGGTTTAAAAAATTTGAGTGCTTTGGCCAGACGGCTCGTCAGCTCAGAAACAAGCAGTGCTGCAGAAGTTGTATTGGCCTTAGTTGTAGGACATTTTTTGCTGATTATTTTGGTATATAATGATGATATACTAAAATTTGATATATAAATAAAAAACCGGGAAAAAGTTTTTCATGTTTTTTGGCCATTAATAAAATTTCAAAAAAAATTTTTGGTGGCAAACCTCAGATTCGTTATCAGCACCCCGAAAAAGATTACGGAGCAAAAAATTACAACTCCTCCGCAATTTGATTTAAAAAAACTACTTAACGACTGGACTACTGAGAGAAAGCGAAAAAAGGCCAAATGAGGAAGTCGCGCCAAGCGAGAGCTGCTCCGGAGTGCAGCCCTCGGGGTTCTAATTTCAGTGGGAGAAAGGTTTGCTTTTTTCTTCCGATTGAGAGCTCCGCGTTGCTCAATGGGGGAAATTTCGATTCTAGGAGGGGCAAAACTTTCTACTGCTCAGGTCTGTGTCTCTCTTAATTTTTGATTTGACAATTTATTTTCCGCCTTCCTTTTACGTTTTTTATTACTTTTTTGCCATTTTCGATTATCATTGAACTCTTAAAGTGGAAAAGTAAGCCAATTAGAATAAAAACGAAAATACAAGTTTTAAAATAATTTCAGGGGGACTGCAGCTCTGCAGCCCTAATGGACGAGCCGCCACTGGCCCTGGCTAAAGTAATTTGGCTCCGCGTCAGAACGGTAACTAGGAATTTGAGAGTTCTATGGTCCAAAGAAAATACCTACTTAATAAAATAAATAAATTACCTGCTTTCTTATTAACGCCTTACAATTTTGCAAACTGGAGCCTTTTCAAGAGGTTACAGTGGTAAAGTGTCGGCCTCGGAACCGGAGGCTTCCAGGTTCGAAACCCGATTCCACTGAAGATCCGTCGTGTATTGGGCCTGTTGCATGCTGAATCATACCTAGGCGGCTAAACGCCCTCCCGTTGGCGTGGTGCGGAAATTTGGAAAGTGGATGGCAGAGTAGATGTCGTCCTTATCCTAATCGCTGTTCAAAATGACGAGGTCCGTCCGAAATAGCCCTCGTGTTGTTTCAAAACGAGGCGTAAATGTAACTCAAAACGGCAACCTTTCAAAAAAAGGGGGGTTGTAAGCCAGCTTCGGCCACCATTTATTGATTTTACGGTTATATCATAAAAAAAGTATTTTTTCTATTCTATTCTATCCTACGTATTTATTTTACTCAAAAATACGGTAATATACTCAATATTTAAACTAATAAAATACATAAATATATATAAAGACAGTTTGTATTATATTTAACATTTTTAAAATTATTTATTTAATGGATACAAAAGTATACATTTTAATTTACGGTATAAGAAAAGTATTATCCAAGTAAACAAATTTTATATATTTAGATAATATATGTTTGTCTAACTGCAAGCACTAATCACAATTTTACTTTTAATATATTTAAAGTTATAATTAAATAATCTTTTGCTTCAAAAGTAATATTTCAATATAGCAAACTTTTAGGCGACCTCGAATCAATGGTGCCCCTGGCCTGCAAGGGGACAAGACGACCCTGACTATTTTACCGCTGGGTATCGCCGATTGTACTGGGTTGATGCGAGTTACATCTGGTCGTTACTGAAATGTTATCGCGTTGGCTTAATCTGTTAGTTCGGGAAGTAGGACATGGAAACAGATATCGTGGTTTAAACATACAAAGTCCTTTCTCATTAATGATTAGTAAACTCCAGAACTAAATCTTATTGGATCTTTAATTTGATATCTTTATCTTCGTTTGATCAAACGGATGATCCCCCTCCCAAAAAGTTATGTAATGTTTCGGTGCAATGCCTCACAAGTTATTCAATGTCTCGATAGCACAACATAACTGTTACTCAACTTTCAATACCCTGTAGGTGAATTTTTGAACTTTTCTTCTAATCTCTAAGTTTATCTTCTAACTTGGCCGTAATTAAATCTATAAATTTTTGCTTTTATATTCATTTGAACTTGAAATTAATTTAAAGAGCTCCCCAAAAGCGACAGACTATTTTTATTATTTAATTTACGATGGTAAAATAAACAATCGATTAATTGGCCAAGAAGTAAACACAAACACTGAGCCAACAAAATATGCAAACAAAGAATAACCTAGTTTCCCTATTTGGACGCAGTTATATTATCGGGAACTACCAACGAGTGGATTTTAAGTCCGCTATTAAAAACTGTACCTAAATGTGTGTAATTTGCGGAGCAGAATTGAACCATCTTCAATCCGTTGCACTACAGACTACTTGTAAATTACCGATTTCGATTAACCGTCCCCGTCCGGACCAGGGCTGTGTCGGATAACCGAATAGATGGATAACAGAAATCTCTTAATGCATGATACGTACAGTAACGTGATTCCACTACAAGCTTGGGACGAAAATGAGAATAAAATCCTTTAAAAGAGTGAATAATACATACATACTGTATTTAATTTTACAAAACGACCAATATAAACTTCAATATAAGAATAATAATGTGCATAAATGTATTGTAATACTATAAATCTACGTTACCTTCATACAGCCATAGATTATACAGTAGTCATTTCTAGCTTTATACAGTAAGGTGTAAAAGTAATTCGTGGACAATTTTAAATTTGTTTTTTAAACGATGACGGATCACAGAAACTGACGGTTAAACGAGTAAAAGGTTAATCGAAGTTTTACTGTACTAACCTTAGAACAACGCAGTATCTGTAATGTTTTCCTAAAACAGCTACATATCAAAATGTGCATTTTTGGAATGCTTCCCGATGACATAGCTGCATTCATTTAAAACATACAATGTATGACGGCGACCACAAAGCATGGTATCACTGGACAAGGAAAATTATTTTTTATTTATTTGATTGGACTTTCATTAAAATTTATGTCACTCCCTTGAGATAATGTTTATTTCTTTTTTCCTCCTTTTATTAATTTTATTGAGATTTTCTTTTAGACCAAGTATCCTTTGAAGCTGAGAATAGTGGTTTTCTTGGGCTAAATATTTTACTAGTTTTTTTGTGTTTATTTTGGAAGTTTTTTGTGTTTATTTTGGAAGTTTTTTTGTGTTTCTTTATCATTCCATGGAGGTTTATAACATTTCATATTCTATTGGTACACAAGTATGCAGGGCTATCGGAAAATATATGAAAAAAAATTTAAAATGTGATAGAAGGAACCAAAATAAGCATTTTTTATTTGTCATTGTGGAATGTGCGTTAGGCGTTAAGTGAAAATGTGAAAAATGAAATGAAGTACAGAACAAAGAAAATTTATCACGTTGTTTAACTCACAAGCGTGCCGGCACTACATATCTCGGAAACGAAGAGCATCTCGGCACGCTCCCAATCCAGGTACTGCTTTTGTCGAACACGGAGAGTGTACCGTCAGGCTCAACGTAACTGGTAGAAGGACAATGGAGCGTCCCGAGACGCTTCCCGTCTCCAAGATAAGACATTGCCAGCACTTTAACCACAGAAGTGTGTTAGTGAGTTTTGTCAGGGCCGGATTTATACATTTCTACGCCCTTGGCCTAAACACATAATTATGTGCCTTCTTCCCCCCTGAACAACCTCAACTATAAAGAAAAGCAACGTAAATGTGCCACCAGTTTATTTAATGTATTATGTGTTTATTTAATGCATGGGTGTTCTTAAAAAAACAATTTTTGTAATCTTTTCAAAATAATACTAAAATTTGTAAATATTTATTGTAATTTCTTTTATGTTTGCGCCCACGGACTGTTGCGCAATAGGCCGTTGCCTAGGATAGCCGTATGGGGAATCTGGCCCTGAGTGTTGTATTTGCAACGGATTCTCTCAGCGACCACCAGCACGAACAAGCACTTCACACCATTGCAATTGAAAGAAACGACCGGAAACACAAGCGTATACTGTAAGCTTTGCTTACACTGGCCTCTGTATTCCGTAAGATTACGTGCCAAGACGCATAGATGACAGTAAATTGTCAAAGATGTCGGGTGTTCTCTGATATCTCCAGCTGCAAGACAGCCTGGGGACGAGATCTGGTTGAAATCCAAGGGTGTAGTGGAGCCGGGACTCACCGGAACGCCGTTCCGGCATTGCTTTTTTAAAACAAGAAATAAATAACAAAAAATTGTAAAATCGTCCTTGAAACATCTCGATTTTTATCACCCAGGTTAAAGTGTTCCGGTACTGGTTTTAGAGAAACCCGGCACTGCTAATTTTGCGACTCCACCTCTGTAATGAATGGTAGTATCGCACACGGTGTTTTTTAAATACCCTCGCAAGGAAAAAAAACTAAAAATGACAAATCTGGTGATCTTGGCGACCAAGGAATAGGTTCATCTCAATCTATCCAGAGATCTGCATACGTGGCGTCTACTAGAACTTAAACGAGCGATTTCCCGAGTCGCAACAATTATAAAAAGTGCTTACTTCTGTTCCCTTTAACGCCCTTTAAAATTTGTCGGATATTTTCCGAGAACCCTGTATATTTATCCATTTTATTTTAAGTTTAAATGCACGTAAACGTATATTTAAAGTTCTTGCTTATTCCTGTACAATTGAGCAAGAAGTGAAACAAAAGCGCAGTGACTCAATTAATTAATGATCGCGAGAATGATGGATCGCCAGCAGACAGCGGGAGGGAAAAAAGAGTCTTGCATTCGGTATCAGGAGGCAATGACGGTAATTGTGTCGTTAACATAACTCGACGCTGATCCAGAGCTCTGCAGTTGTTATCGGCGTAGAGAGCCATACTGTCTGGAAGCCGTGACACGCCACGTTACATCTCAGTCAGGATTCTTGGCAATCCCTTCGCAGCACCCCGCCAAATATTTCACAGCACCTAACCTCACCGAATGTTTGGCCAAGCATTACTCAAACGTCTGACAAGGCATCACTGACATACCCTTCATTTGAGTCACCGAACATTGTTCTCGCGCTCCAAGTGGACGTTCTTGGTAAACTTTCAAATTTGCTCCAGAGTACGACTGCCACGATTTTTGTTTCTGAGAAGTTCAATTAATAACGACGGAGAAGTTCAATTAATAACGACTGAAAAGTTCAATTAATAACGACTGAAGAGTTCAATTATTAGATCTGTTCCAAAGAGAGAAACTTTCAAACATTAATAAAGCTCAAATTTAGAGCATGTTTTATACTTTAATTGCAAAAAATACTAGTAGTAAAAAAATAGTACTCTTAGAGTTAACCAACGTGAGTGGTACCCCAATTGACGTTTTCATCATAACCACAATATGATGCATTCTGTAACACACTGGAGTCAAGTTTCAACTACACAAGTGCACACAGCTATTGAATCGAGGATAAAAAAATAATATACCAGTAAAATATTTACAGTTTCTCATTAAAGGATTCAATATATTTATAAATTAAAGAAGTACAGAATATTTAGGGTTACCGTAATTTTTTTTAGTTGAAACCCGGACGCACCGGAGGGGGTTCGGATTGAAGGGTCTTGGGCGGAGGATTGAGGATTAGTTATAAAATTCTAAATGCTGCCTATGACCCTCTTTCATAAGATTAGCACAGAATTTGAGGAAATGAAACAAAATTAAGGCGTCAGAATGCAAATAATATACAATTGTTGTTACTGTTTGGTAATTCAAAATTATAGTAATGGAAGAACAGAATTTAAACAAAACTGCCAAAACTTTTAATTTTCAGTTCGAACTGGGGCCTGGTTCTTCCACTTTCTCATTAGCAATGTAAACAGCAGAGTAAACAATGGATTTTATTTCATTGGCAGAATGACGTCAGCTTTTCTGAATACGTCAAATGTTCTCTGTTACAACCGAATCTCTCTCACACTGCATCCATTGGCGCAGATCCGGGCATTTTGAAGATCCGGACGTGAGCTTGAAATCCGGACATACGGTTACCCTAAGAATATCTCATGGCTGAGTGACTGCTGAAGACATGTATGATCAAAAACTCTGCCCTCATTCGTCTGATATCTCCAGGCCCGTCATAGTTATGGTTAGGAACAAATCTGTAACAATCCCAGAATTACCACTCTCATTTTCACAGCGCGTCACTAACCGGACATTTAACCACCAATGTTCACCTGCATACAGGGTGTCCAGTAAAGTTCTTCTACCTCACATTAACTTGAGAACGGCGACAGCTATTGCCACAAACTTGGTATCTTGGTACAGTAAAGTGACCATGCGCTACACGGTGAGATCGGCTACAGCGCCACCTGGCGCCAAATAACGGATTTAGCATTTCTATCTGGAAAACGGTACAATACGGGGGGAAAGTTAGCTACAAAATTGTAGAGCGTCTTCGATTTAGTACAAAAAGACATCTTGCGCACATTAATACGAAGAATAGAAAGCTTAAAATGCACATTTGTTTGTTCTCAATTTCCGAAACTGTGACGTCGCAAAACGGATTAAAAAGAGAAAAACAACTACTTATCCCAAGATACCTTTATTTTTTGTGTTCAAACTGCTCTCCGCCATCTACAACAAAGATTTGGGCTCTTGTTTGAATTTCACTTTGCGCACTTTTTAGCATATCAGTTGGGTCCGCTAGTACAGCTACTATAATGCGTCATCGAAAGTCCTGCAATGTTGGTGGAAAGATCCATACACCTGCTGTTTGAGTTATTCCCACAGGAAAAGTATAATGGTGTCATTTTTTGTCCGAAAAATAAATTTTCTCCATGTCTCGTGACATCACAATTTCGGAAAATGCGAACAAACAGATGTGCAGAAGGTGTCTTTTCGTACTAACTCGAAGACGCTCTATAATTTTGTAATTGACTTTCTTCCCGTATCTTGTACCATTTTCTAGATAGGAACGCTAACTCCGTTGTTTGCCGCCAGGTGCCGCTGTAACCGATCTCACTGTGTAAAGCATGTTCACTTTACTATACCTAGACACCAAGTTTTGGGCAATAGTTGTCGCCGTTCTCAAGTTAATGTGGGGTAGAAGGACTTTAGTGGACACCCTGTATATGGACCACGTTTGTAAAATATCTGAAAAAGCAATTAAAATACCATTCTCATCTGCGGATGGTTCTCTGACCGATGCTAGAGTACTGTGTTTAACTTCGCCGTATAGTAAGGAGAGTCGAGTTCACATTTTAGACTTATTCCCATCGACCCATTGGGTCCAAAATTTTGTATAGAACCACAATCCAGTTCAGTGCTTTCCAACGTGGGGCCTACGCCCCAAAGAGGGGCAATTCGAAAATAGAAGAAAGAAAAGGAAGTAATCGGCAGAATATAACACAACGGGGAGACTTGAGACTAAAATTAACTAAATTCGAACTTAACATAAAATCTGTTTGCAGCAATCAGCAAGTGAAAGCATCTCACTAAATGTAAATAATAATTACTAATAATTGAAATAATAAGGAAATATCTTTCATTAAAATTAATTCGCACTTGATTTCGGTACTCCATTGTATCTTATGAAAATTTGTCTACTGTGTTTCTCAACAATTTCCTAGTGATTTCTTCCTAAAACCTATCATCTAAGTTTCTTCAATGAAATCCAATTTTTGAATATTAAAAATTATGTAAATGTAACAAAGGAAGCATAAGAATTTTAGAAATGCTTAGGTGGGGCATGGTACAAAAAAGTTTAGGAAACACTGGTTTAGATTGTATTACAAAAGTTTCCTATTTTTTTCTCTCCATTTTGTTTAAAATTAATTTTCTGCGGAAGAAACTGAAATAAATTCCCTTGAAGGAGATCCACAATTAAATGTTCTGTTATTTCACTTTGTCATAATTTTATTACTTAAAAATTGCTTATATAGAGATATATCTACTGTCTATATCACATATAAAATTTCATTTTTTTAGCTTCTGGTGTCTGAGTAATCACATTTACATGCACACGAATAGAGAGGCCAGCCTGATTTGATCTGAATTTTTATACTGATCTAAAATTCTAGAGGTAAAAATATGTACCAAATTTCACACCTCTAGCTGGTTGTATTTTCAAATTTTCGTGTTCACTTCAACCTGACGGTAATGCCAATACGCTTCTCTTTGATGGATTTCATCCAAAATTTGATAGAAATCTATAATTTTGGTGAAATGACCGCATAAAAAATTTTATCCTTCAATAGCTCGTTGTGTTTTGTTGCGTATATAGGTAATCACTAATTCGGAATTCGTAGATACCTTGAATTCAGTGGCGGCTCATCCATTAGGGCCGCACAGCTGTACCCCCCTGAAATTTTAAAAGGTTGTGTTTTCGTTTTATTCTAATTTGCTTAATTTTCCTCTTTGAGAGTTCAATGATCAATAAAAATGGCCAAAAAGCAATAAAAAACATAAAAGGAAGACGGAAAATCAATTAACGAGATGCACCGGCTCCCCCAAGGATGAAAATTCGCGGAGTGATCACTACTGAGCGCTGTATCGGGAGAAAAAAAGCAACGCTTTCTCTCTTTGAATTTAAATGTACATGGGCTGCGGTCATTACAGCTCTGATTTGGCGCGCGACTTTCCCCTTCGCTTCCTCATTTGGCATGTTTTCGCTTTCTCTCATAGCCTGTTTAAAGGGTTTCTGTTTCGCTTCATGTTGCCTCGACAGAAACGTGTCTTGTTTATTGAATATTCGTTTTCTATTGTTAGGAATCACTCTTCTAAAACAAGTTTGAAGATAATTTTCTAAAATATTATTCAGTTAAAAACTTGTATTAAGAGGGATCAATCATTATTATTAGAGGTATATAAGAAAAGCTGAACGTTGCAGACCTTCAAAAATCGTATTTTTGCAGCTTCCGTTGAGCGAAAAATTGAATATAAAAAACGCAGATCGCATGGTATCTGGATGTGAGCTTTGTTCAGGAAAACTTTTGTAGCACTGGTTGTTTCTGAACTGACGAGCCGCCACTGCTTGAATGTTTGTTGAATTATCTGGCAAACATCTATTCAAATGAGACGCACTTACCATGGCGATGCGTGAGCTCGTCTTCATGCGACATATATGCGTCTTTCTCGCATTCGTTATCAGCTAATGCAAGTGCATTAAAGCGAACTGGAATGTATGTACCACGCCATTTCTTTCGATTTCCATCGCAGTGCCGTCTGATTCATCTTCTTCGCTAAAGAGGAAGAAGAAAACAGGCGACGCTAACACCAGAAAATGGTTTCTTGTGTGAAAAATGTGTATTTAAAACCATAACTTCCTTTATCCACCGAAAAGCATTAAAACGAATGACCTATTTAGCTAAGTTGGATTAGCATC
>BGPR01001367.1:58292-79493 GCA_013235015.1 Araneus ventricosus | reverse complement strand
ACTCCAGTAATGCAAATGGATTGTTAAAAATCACTAACACATGGCAGTTAATCGTCTTTCCTACTGATCGAGGGCTATTCCCTACTCAAAGAGAGCATTGATTTATGTCCTTTATAATCAGCAAATAGCAAGCGCGCACTTTCGGGAGATGGTTGTTGGTCAATTTCGGATAGAGACTCATCAGAGGGAAGTTCTTGAATTAGACAATCTGAAGGCAGTCCAGTAACGCAAATGAATTTTGAGATTTATAAATGCAAATCTAAATCTCTTAAACTTTTCTCACTCGCAGCCTACTTTGTGAAAGAGAAAAACATTTCATGACACCATTTCCTTTACCCGACTAGGTTGGGAGAAATTTTTTTTAAAAAGCATGCACAAAAAAGACTTACAGAGTTAAATAACAAAAGCAGGCTTAAATATTCACAATTGGAAATAAAAATTCGTATATCATCAGTATTTTTTGAAAATAATTTTTTTCAAGAATCTTAATAAAAATTTCAATGTTAAAAAAAACAGCACAATTGAAAAAATATGGGACATATTTAATTTTAATTTCGCTTGCGTACTTCTCAAAATATCTAGAATGTAATAGACCCCAGGATAAAATTTATTTTAATAAATAAATATTTTATGAACATCAAAGTTGGCATCATTGATTTTTCCCCAAAATTATCCTATGTTTCGAACTGAAAGTGATTGTAAAACATGACTAAATGAAGATATCATAAAATCTGCGGTCTATTACACGCTCAAAGGTTTCTGACACATGTGTACCATATTTAAATGAATTTTAATGAATATTTTTGGAAATATCACGTTTTCCGTATACCAATTTTAGTGAAATTTTCATTTTTCAGGAAACGCATTTAAAAAATGATAACACATTAGTTCAACTAAAAATTTCAATGAATAAAATATTCAATGAACAAGAATAAAAACGAAGATTGTTTTAGAATCTTAAAAGTTGTGGCTTAATTTTTAGATCAGATTTTTTTTTTTTTTAATTTTTCTTCGAAAATCGCTTTTTCAGCCTAGTCGGATACCTTAAAAAATCTTGCCACACTCTAAAGTTGAAAAGCAAATAAGAAGTTAAACTATTAATTTATGGGGTATTATGTAAGGAGGTCCAATCAAAAATAGCCATGAACTTAATGAAATCTTTTAGAAGATTTCATTAACTAGTAAAGAGCTGCTGTTTCGTAGCATTTGGACCAAGTATCTTCGCCACCTCGAAAACTAAAAATGGTATGTAATATGGAGAAAGAAATTAAATTAATATCGAGGACTCCGGAGCTATTTTTAGTTTATAATTTAAGACAATACAATTTTTGAATTCCAACAATATTACATTATTTTAAATTGATACAGCAGAATTGGTCCAACTTTTGATAAATTTTCAGTAGAATGAAACCAAAAGCATATATGTGAATTATGCAAGGTATAATTAAACTGACCATTTATTTTCCCCTCAAAACGGGACATTTATTAATTTTTATTTAATATTATGTAAATACAAGAAAACACATATTTCTTCAGTTTTTATTTATTAATGAAAAGGTCAGGAATAAACACGTGAAAATAAATAATTCATGTGATCTTGCAATTTTCTGAAGAACACATTTTCCATTCAGTATATTCGGTGTAGATTTTAAAAAAGGAATGAAATTCTTGGAAGGATTTCATTCCTTCCTTATTTATTTTTCCTTCCTTATTTTTTTCCTTATTAAAATTTACTTCCGTAACTAACGTTGCTTTATAAATTGCGACTTGCAACTATGTTTTCTAGCTGAACCACAACTTATTCATAAGAAAAAAGACCCTTTCCACGGGTGCATTAGTGCCGGGCAGACATAGATTATATTCAATAATTATACGAAATTTCGTATGATTTAAATTAATGGCGTGAAAGTGTTTGAACAGTTCTTCCCAAAGACTTTCGCTTAAAATAGTCCCAGAGTTTCATTCTTTCACTTCACGCGGTGAGATAACAAGCTTCTGACCAACTTATATACAAGTATAGCTCATGCTCCGTCATCGTCGGGCTACTAGACATTACCGTAAGATTTCATGATTTTTGGCCTCTTCTTGTTTGAAATGGCTGTCGTGGGTCTTGTGCTTGGGGACAACGGGACAGGTTATCAAAAAAACGGGACTACGGGACAGATGGTCACATTATGTATAATGCATTTACTAAAACCAAGCATGAGGGATTTCGGTTCATCTTTATACATACAGAGAGAGAAAGCAGATTTCTTTTTTACAAATGTCGAAAAATTTCACACAAGAACTTTCTATTTTACTTTCGCCAAAGCTAGATTTTTCTCCTTGACGCCATTTGGGGTCGCGACAGAGAGAGCTCTGATGTATTGATGATTGATAGTGAATTGATCTAAAAAAATTTGGTAAATAAATATTGAGATGTTTTCAATGCGGTTATTTCAAACTTTTCTCAAAGGATATTTCTTTCAACCACATCTTTCGTGCGGCTCTTCGAAAGAGCAAATGCAAACTGTCAAGATAAAAACTATTCCCAATGAAGGCAAGGTTGAAAAAACACATGAACTATTCTCTTTCCTCTTCCTTAGTCTAGTTTGGTTTAGTTATATTAACGTCCCGTTTTGAAGCAACACGAGGGTTATTTTGAAACGGACCGCGTCAATTTGAAACATGTTCAAACTGACGTGGACGACACCTACTCCTTTCCCATTCTTCTTTTAAATACATAATCTGTTTTATTTTGCTTTTTTACGCTTGAATGTATTTAATTTTTAAGATTTTTAAGCGCTTTAATTTTCCGTGTTCTTATGTATTCAACCGGGTTGGGGTTTTTTTTTTTTGTGTGTTTTTTTATGGGTCTGTGTTCAATTTTTGTACTCTGCAATTGAATTTCATCTCTCTTGTGCATTTTCTTCTTCAAACTTTCAAAGTCCTAATGTGTTTTTAAGGATTTGGTGCTTGTTTATATTTGACTTTTTAATCCTTGTTTTTTTTAAATTGGTCTTTTGATTTTATGTTTTAAATTTTTTTAAAAAAGTTCAATGTGTTTTTATATTTTATATGACAGTATACGACGTTTGGAATCCTAGCGTGTCTTTTAATGCTTTTGTGAATGCGAGTTTTCGTTTTAAAGTTTTTGTGCATTTGGTGTCGTCCTCGTCATCTGACCGCTGTTCAAAATTACGAGGTCCGTCCCAAAATAGCCCTCGTGTTGCTTCAAAACGGGACGTTAATACAACTAAACTAAACATCAGTAAACCAACCATAGAAGCCAGAAATCTGTAAAATAATTTTTGTTATTTATCATAACGACTCAAAATTAGATAAGCTTAAATTTATTGTATCTCAAAACTATAGTTTTGGACTAGGTGATTTTTGCTTGAACGTCGACGATATCCCAACACTTGTTAGATGATTGTGTTTGGGCAATCAGTGTCTAAAGTTAGAACTAGGTGTTTTAAAACTAAAGAAGTTCACCTGCTAGTTAATAGGTTAAAAATTGTAAAATAAATTATATGCAACCACCATTATGTATTATACACAACCTGTTTGTGTGTATACATATTTGGGATCGCGGAGAAAGCATGTTTTGGATGAGAATGTTGCCGCGCAAACACTTTGCCACCGAGAAAAGTTCGCAGATGAAAAAAAAATTGGAAAAACTCAATATTTAAAACATTTTGCTGCAGTGCGAACAGTTTGCCACGAGAAAAGGTCGCAGATGGAAAAAATGGAAAAAGCTCAGTGTTTAAAGCAATTTTGCTGCCGTGCAAACATTTTGCCTCGAGAAAAGGTCGCAGATGGAAAAATTGGAAAAAGCTCAATGTTTAAAACATTTTGCTGCCGTGCAAACACTTTGGCACGAGAAAAGTTCGCAGATGGAAAAATTAGAAAAAGCTCAATGTTTAAAACATTTTGCTGCCGTGCAAACACTTTGGCACGAGAAAAGTTCGCAGATGGAAAAAATAGAAAAAGCTCAATGTTTAAAGCGTTTTGCTGCAGTGCATTAGACTCGTGGCTAGTCTTTTTCTGGCAGCTTCATAATTAAGCCATAATTAAAAGATGCAATGGAAATTATGCACAAGATAAAAACTGCATATCTTTCAAAGTTGAAGTATACAAGTCTGATACTCAACAAAACGGTATTAATATGAATTTACCCATTTTCATGGATGTTAGAGCTTTCATTGTTCATTAATAAAGAATGCGTCATTTTGCGCGAAATTCTTAGCGTGCATTTGTTGCCTTTATTATAAAAAAAGTCCTTTTTCGTGATGAACGACTCAAACTGCTTTTGCAACAGATAATATCGAGAACTATTTTATAAGCATTTTTAATGCAATAGAGTCGCTCAAGAAAGGCTAAACCGAGAAGCTTTTACTCCTTTTTCCACAGCTAATTTTATTGAAATCCAGCTGCATTTTAGTAAATGTGGAAGACGGGCAGTAAATATGTTATATGATGCGATTTTACACCTGTGGCCTTCATTTCATCGATGCATCTATCTGCATTAGAGCTGATTGGCAGTGTTATCTGCGCAAATGTTTTCGAAATTGATGAGGGTAGAGTTAATACATTTCTCATGCACCCGTAGGACGTTACTTAAAAAAGCAGCCGCATCGACCAAGCCGGCATTGGATGCTTTCACTGTTCAAGCATACAAAAGTTAAATGCATTTGACGTTAATATGCGCATTTGTTGCATACATAATACTATTATAAAAAGACCTTTTCCGTAATGAATGACTCACACAGTTATTGCAACAGATAATATTGAGAATTATATTTTATGAAGAGCTGTAGTGGCAGTAAGTTCGTATAAGGAAGCTAAAATAGGAATTCTTTTTTTCAGTCAATTTTATTAAAACCCAGCTGTTTTTCAGTAAATGCAATGGACGGGCACTAAATATGCTTTATGATGCGATTTTACTCCTGTGGGCTCTATTTCATCGATACACTATAGCGTATCTGCATTAGACCATATTCGCAGATGCGTTATCTGCGCAACTGCTTATGAAATTGATGAGGATAGAGTTAATACATTTCTCATGCACCCGTAGGACGTTACTTAAAAAGCAGCCGCATCAGTCCATCGCGGTATTGGTTGCTTTCATCGTTCAAGCATACAAAAGTTAAATGCATTTGGAGCTAATATGCGCATTTGTTGTATATATAATATTATAAAAAGACCTTTTTCCGTAATGAATGACTCACAAAGTTATTGCAACAGATAATATTGAGAATTCTATTTTATGAAGAGCTGTAGTGGCAGTAGGTTCGTATAAGGAAGGCTAAAAATAGGAATTATTTTTTTCAGCAAATTTTATTAAAACCCAGCTGTTTTTCACTAAATGCAAAGGACGGGCAATAAATATGCTTTATGGTACGATTTTGCACCTGTGGGCTCTATTTCATTGATGCACTATAGCGTATCTGCATTAGACCATATTCGCAGATGCGTTATCTGCGCAACTGCTTATGAAATTGATGAGGGTAGAGTTAATACATTTCTCATGCGGCGGAGGACGTTACTTAAAAAGCAGCCGCATCAATCCATGCCGGCATTGGTAAAAGCTCTGTTATTTTTAGGAGCTCGAGTCTTTTCTCTTCAAGTTATAGCACCTCGCGAGCGATTCTATTTATATCGCCAGACGTCGTTAGTCAGCGTGCTAGACGATGGCTGATCCCTAGGAACCTCGCTTTCTTTTTGCTGCTTTCAAACAAAACTAACAAATGTCAGTTGCCGATAGAGCTTTAAAATCGAGGGTTGCCCGCCGTCTTTCTTCGGAGAAATTAGTTTTGCGAGATGCATTACTTTGTTTAGAGAGCAGGCATTACCGTCTGTCAGCGGGGGATGCGGAAGACGATGCTTAATTCCGCGCACTGTTTTAATGAGCCGAAAATTAAATTTTATTCACTAATTATGCTAAATAGTATTTATTTAAGGATTTTAGTAAAATAAATATCGTTTCAGTAAATTTGTACTAAAATAATTATTCAGTATTCAATAATTCTTTAATTTAATTTCATGATAATTATTAAATTAAATGAAATTACCGTTTGTCAGCGGATGCTCCAGAAAACGATGCTTAATTCCGCGCTGTATTAATGAGCTGAATAAAATTTCATTCACTAATTATGCTAAATAGAACTTAATTAAGGATTGCATTAGACTGAATAACATCTTTAATGGAATACTTTTAAAAAAACTATTTTTTAATCAAATCTGTAATTAATCTATTAATTAATAACTATTACTGAATTTTTAGTAAAATTATTTTTTTAATTTAGTAAATTTATGCTGAAATAATTATTTAGTACTCAATAATTCTTTAATTCGTCATAATAACAATTATTTAATAATAAATTAATTCATTAAATTTGTACATAAATATAATATATCAGTAAATTTATATATATGTATATATATACAATATATCATTAAATTTATATGTATGTATGTATATACAATATATCAGTAAATTTGTAATTTTACTAAACTGATTTATTTTAATAAATAAGTGGAATAGCACAAATTGAAAGCATAATTATCTTCTTGAAGTATTAAATGCAGTTCATTGCATTTATTATAGACGTAGACTTACGTCTCTCCATAGTGGTCTAATGGTGTGTCGCGAAAGGGAAAAAATTGATGACGCTTTTCGCGCTAAAGTTAAACGCTTATAGCTCCGCAACCAAATAGCATATAGAGTTGGTTTTAGTTTCATTTAACAGAAAAAGGTAGACATCGAAGATTGCAAAACGAATTTTAGAATTTGCAATTACGGTTTAGTCACTGTCGAGCTGCAAATTTGGTAAAAATCACGAAAAATTTTGATGACATCACAGCGACCGATGCGCGCACAAGCAGACTAAGGTAATTCATTTATCGATCGCGCGAAATATTACTCAATAATTGTTGAATTACGTCGAATTTCGTGCTAAAGTTAAACGCTCATAGCTCCGCAACCAAATAACATAGAGAGTTGGTTTTAGTTTTATTTAACAGAGAAAGGTAAACATTGAAGATTGCAATTTGTAATTACGGTTTAGTCACAGTCGAGTTGCAAAGTTGATGAAAATCACGAAGAATTCTACGTAGATAGAGTCACACAGTCACACTAGACTAATAGTCACTGTAGGCTATAGAGTTAATAGTCACATAGAGCTACTTGAGTCACAGTTGAGTAAGGTAAGTAAGTCTACGCCCCTCAATTCCAGCGGCCGTTTCGCAGAGACCCCTCCCGTCGATTTTTTTTATAGAAATATTGAATGCAGTTCTTTTTACTTATTATCTTCTAGAAGTATTGAACGGAGTTATAGAATCGGGCCGCAGCCGTTTGTTTATGAATTTCGGGCTCACTATTGAAATTTGAACCCATATGTATGTAATTTGCCATGCGAAAATGAACCAACTGAACTTGCCGAATAATACTGTTGATAATGCAATAATTAATTTAAAATTGCTAAGAAAATATCCTAATGCTTTGCGAGAACAACTGGACTTCAAATTTATGTTTTGAAATAGGTTCTTAGTAGCATAATTACATCTAGTTATCATGCGTCAACGAGAGAAAATTGTTTTGTATAAGCCAATGTTAAATATCATTTGTTTTTTATGACATTATTTATAGTATTTTGTTTAGTAATTTACTATTTTACTGGGGGGAGCTACTCCTTCCCCCACCGGTGGCTCGACTACCATGACTCAGTGGCTTAGCAATTTTGTCAGCTTATAATTTTAAAATGCTATCAAATTGTAAACTTTCAATAGTTTTCCATAATAAATTTGATATGTTCTATAAAAACCGTTGTAATAAGTATATATATATAAAAGAAGCAAAACATAATAGAAAAACAATAAAATAAAATAACAATATATATATAGGGTTGCCATAATTTCCAAGCATTGATACGGGTCGTTTAAGTGCTAAATAAATAAAACGTGATAATGGTTGCACATAGCCAATGGTTTATTTTACTCTGATATAAAAATAAAATTTAAGCAATATAATAAAACGAAGTTGTAGTTCTATTAATAATTTATTTCATATAAGTTTCATTCGTTTAATACATATATGTATTTACGTTATCAGCAGTTTGTAACTCCAATTAAATGTTTTTCAGAAAAATTGCTGACATTTTGCGCCTGCATGGAAATTAGTTCAATAAGTTTTTTAATAGGAAATTCAACTATCCTGATAAAAAAAATTACATAATTAATAAATATTTTATTTTTATTCTTAATTTGATACCTTTTTGAATGACTTTGCTCAATTCTCTAAATGTGTATAAAAACAGATATCTTTAATTCCTTATGGTTCTATATAATTATTCAAAATTGACTTGCGCTGATAACACCGTCAAAGTCAATTCACGAATGACTTGACAGTAAACCGACAATTCAACGTTTTGCCTGAAGTCAAGAAGGAAACTCCTACTCCACGGCAAAGGCCCGAAATAATGTTCGTCACGGGCCACGCTCATTTCCGACATATCTTAGCAGATTCAACATCAGAAACAGCGATTCCTGTGGCTACGGAAACCTGGGAACCCCTTACACTATGATACAAGCTGTCTGTTTACAACCTTATACCACCTAAAAAAACCGTCAGCTGACCTAAAAGCAGAGAGAAAAGAGTTATGAACAACAACAATTCTAGGGCGAAAATCAGAAAA
Source organism: Araneus ventricosus (assembly GCA_013235015.1). Taxonomy (NCBI): domain Eukaryota; kingdom Metazoa; phylum Arthropoda; class Arachnida; order Araneae; family Araneidae; genus Araneus; species Araneus ventricosus. Next base: position 70,818 of record BGPR01001367.1, on the reverse strand, counting down.
CTCATCCATTTCATCGCGGAAAACGAAACACACTTATTTCCAAAAGATGGTGACAACAACTAGCCACAAACTCATTTAACCCTAGGTTTCATCTTCTCTCTTCTCCCATACACAAGGCACCACCCTCTCAAATTCAACAACACAAAGACTTGAAAGAACTAACAGTTAAATAACTAAATATTATATTCTTTTGTTCTAAATTTCCTCTTTTTTGTATCCTTATATATAAAATTTAATTTTCTTTTTGCTCTGGCCTTTTCAATAAAGTTTCAAGCATGCCCAACCAACCGACAGGGACCGTCCTGGCTCTGAGTTCGGGGGTATGCTGTGATGTTAAGTAAGCCACTGTTGTTGTATTAATGATAAATAATTTAACAACAAAATCGCTTGATTGCAAGGAAATCCAATATCTATAGATATCTTATACAGAGAAAACAAACAGTAGGAAAATTATCTTTTTTCTTCTTTTCTTATGTAACTGGCCTTCTCCCTGATGAATACTTTGCACTTCTGTATTTCTTTATGCTAATGTTTATATTCTCAGTGATATCCTATCAACGAAACCTGGTTCATTTTATCCGGAGTTTCTTATCTCATTAATGAACTGATTCGCATAAACCACTAATAGCTTAGAAAAACAGAAAACCCCTTTTTTTCATGTAAATATACTTTCACCGATCTTGTTTACATATTATGCATAATTTTATTGAAAAGCAAATCGCTTAACAACAAGCATTTTATCTCAGCAATCGATACTTCGTTTTTTTTCTTGAATTTCAGTAATTAATTTAGTCATTCGTTTTTTGGCGTTGCATTTGTCTACCATTTTAAATCATTGCAACTGGATTAAGTGTGTCACATTTACTTAACGATTTCCATTAAATAATTCATCTATACAGTATATTTCTAAGCTTAGAAAACCTGATGCTTTAAAATTTTTTTAACGTGACGTAGGATTATTGATGCTAACATTTATCTTTCAAATATTTCAATACTTTGAAATGCTGTTAATTTATATCGCTTGAATTTACTAATAACCACCGAACAGACAATTACATAGCGAAGGACATTTTTTAAATAATATTTTGCATTAAAATCAAAATTATTAAAGAAACATTTTAAATTGTTGAAATCTTATATCATGTTTAATCTACATTGCACGCAATTATAATTAGATAAAAATATGAAAAGTTTCAGATAAAAAATAAATGTACAATTTGCAATCCAGATTCCTATTGCTGTCTAATAAAATCAACGTATCGTAAAGACAGAAGACATGGAAACAAACGAATGTGATACCAGGAAATTCGTGAATTCTCTAAAGCACGTGAATCGATTAACTTCTTGGATTCTACTTACTCCTTTTTACTTTCTCTCATAAATAGTATACAAAGAGAAAGTATTGTGATCGTCAAAAAATTCGAACTCGATTTTGACGAATCTCCACGTTTTGGACCTCCCTGAGTCCAAAAAACACAATTTTGGAATTATGTCTGTTTGTGTGTCTGTCTGTGAATACGATAACTCGAAAACTATTAGAGCTACGGGGGTGAAATTTGGTATGTGGTCTTAAACATAATTTGTAGGTTTCTATCAAATTTTGGACAAAATCCGTCAAAGGGAAGTCTGTCTGTTTGTATGTCCGCGTTCATGTGAACACTATAACTCAAAAGCTTGAATAGCTAGATGGATAAAATTTGGTACACGGTTTTATCGTCATGAATGTAGGCCCGTATAAAATTTTGGGCCAAATCCGACAAAGGGTTGACTGTCTGTCGGTCTCTATAATTTACTTTTGAAAAGATCTCCACGCGCATGCGTACTGGACGCAATCTTCTGTGCACGCGAAGGCTATGGAGCGAATTACGACAGTTTGTCCTTGAGATGGCAAGAGCGGAAAATCGGTACGCATCTCTTTGAATTTGATTCTTTACCTAGATATTTTTCGATCACTATAATGAAAAACCTTCTGATAGTCATTGGATTCTGGATAACAGTAGGTTCGAATTTTTTTATCCAGGCGGAGGGAGGGGAAACAGCACCTTTATGGGGAAGTATACGAGAAATTTTAGGGGAGAACATTCCCGCTGGTTTTTAATCTAATGGAATAATTGACATCGAGTACGTACGAAGTGTACTTTCATTAATAACTTTGAAGTGAGGGGTTAGTAAAAAAACGCATATAACTCCGCGGTTCTTACGGCATATATAGTAGGGGGCCCAAATATCGAATATCACGGTTTCTTTTCGATTTGTAGTGGTATATAGTAACCACTACCGGAACCACAAATTTCCCCCCTTCAGTAGTTGATTGGAGTTATTTAAACATGTGTTGTTTTTACCTTTCTCTGAAAATTTTTGCTGATTTTCGTGTTAGGTGAATTAATATTCATGTCTCATTACTTTTAGTTTAATCAGTAAAGTTCAAGTCATAATGTTACACCACTTGAGGCAGTGATAGTGACTATAATTAGCTATATTTTGGTGTAGTTTGCTTCATGGTTTACGATTCGATTCCGAAGGGAGATACCGCCATGTTTGAGGGTTAGGTTGTTCTCAGTATCGCCCACTTGAGTTTTCCCATTACCGCCCTAACCCTTTGAGGGGCACTATGTTAAAAAAATACATGGTTGATGTCTTATCACCCGACAATTCCACCTCAGTTTTTTTTTTATTTTGCTGTTTTATTTAGGAGAAAGTATTAAAAGAATACTTTAAGTATATTCTAAAAGTACAAAAAAGCTGTCTTGTATTTCTTTCAATTTTTTGTGCCTTAATTTTCATGTTTAATAAAGAAAGTATGATATACACTATATGGTCAAAGTATCCAGACACTTTTGGATTTTCACATTTTTTGGAACTTCTTCGGAAAGGCTAGACCAATTGCCCTTGAACTTCAACCATGTAAAAAATAGACTCTAACTCGCATTTTACAGTGAAGCTTCCGTCACGAGGGCATTTAAAAAACCCACAAGAAATTGATGAAGAAGAAAAAATCTGGGCTCAACCGTCCCACAGAAAGCTAATAATGATTTAAAAATTTCATCTTTTTTTTTTAAATATGCATATTGCTTACATGCATTTTTGTGAAAACAGCAATCATATATCATATTCTGGAAAATATAAAGGTTTTCTTCAAAAATCCCAAATTTTTCCACATGTTTTTTGATTATAACGTGCAGAGTTTTCCACCAAATAGTACATAACTTACAAAATACTTGACAATGTGTTAGAGAAGTATTCCATTAAAATTTGAAATTAATACTATGAATATTAGAGGAAATATGAGTATTTGTAGTAAATAATTTTTTACAGCGCATGTTCGAGATATAGCTTAATTTTTCATTCACTACTTCAAAGCCAGATATATAAGTTAACTTATATAAAAATTTCAGTCGAATACCATTAATATTTAGAGAGATATCAGCATTGCACTGAGTAAATTTTTGCTTCTCTCTAAGAGAAAAAAAAATGATGAGGGGTTTTCCAAAAATTTATATTTTTTAAGCTTGAACTTTAGAATCATTTTATAGAATTTTGTAAAGAATGAATATCCAAGCATTATAAATAAAATTCATAATTTAAATTGCAGTTCGACGATTATTATCTGGAAATTCAAGTTTAAAAAATATAAGTTTGTGGAAAAACCATCGTCATTTAGTTTCTCTTAGAGAGAAGTAAAAATTCTGCTAACTGCAATGCCGATATCTTTCTAAATCTTAATGGTATTGAACTGGAATTTTGATAAAAGTTGCCCTATATATCTCTCTTTGAAATTAGTGAAAAAATTACGCTATGTATCGTACATGCGCAAAAAAATTATTTATCACAAATATTCACATTTCCTCTAATATTCATGGTATTAACTTCAAAGTTTAGTGGAATACTTCTCTAACACATTGCCAAGTATTCTGTAAGTTTCGCACTATTTGGTGAAAAAGTCTGCATGTTATAAGTAAAAAACATGCGGGGAAATTTGGGATTTTTTCAGAAAACCTTTATGTCTTCCAAAATAAACTTGCTATTTTTACGAAAATGCATGTAAGCACTGAGCTTATTAAGCAAAACTATTGATGAAATTTGTAAATCATTATCAGCTTTCTGCGTAACGGGGTGAGCCCAGATTTTTTTTCTTCTTCATCAATTTCTGATTGGTTCCCTAAATGCCCTCGTGACGGAATCTTCACCGTAAAATGTGAGTTAGAATCAATTCTTTACATGCTCGAAGTTTAAGGGCAGTTGGTCTAGCCTTTTCGGAGAAATTTTGAAAATCCGAAAGTATCCGGATACTTTTGATCATATAGTGTAAGTTACACTTTATTTCAATCCATTTTAAACATAGGTAATATTAGGAACATATAAGGGACGATTTTAATAGTGTAGAAGGTAATTTTTTTGTCTTTTCTTTCTTCTGCTTTTTTGTTACAAAGGCATATTGTAGTATTTTGAGGAAAGTTTTTTCCTTTTCTTTCAATTTTTGGGATAATTCAGGTCACAGAGGAACCATGTGTTTTTGGCTTTTTTTAAGTTGGTTTCTCTAATGAAAATTATCCCAATTCTGAATTTTTAGAATCCCAGCGGGGATCCCAAAACCTTTGAGAAAGTTCTCTGGCGGATTTTTCTTCTTTAAATATTTTTTATATTACCGTTTTGTTACCCCACTGTTTTTAGTAGGAAATATACCAAGGTCGCAAAAAAAACATCTGCGGTCGGTGTTGAACTTATGTGTTAGAGTTGAAATTCGGTATGTTTTTGGATAACAGTCTAGATAATAGATTGGAACAATTTTTAAACAAATTGCATATGAATTAGTCCTCTGATTAAAATGATAGCTTAAGTGGGCGATATTTGGCCCTCCTTATGTATACACTGAATATTTCATACTGCGGTTCCTTCAACTTGAACTTGTGTACGGCGAATGAAAGAATTCACGATTCGTTCAATAAAATTCAAACTTATACTATCTAATGAATTATATTTGTTAAGAATTATCATTGTTTTTATTAAATGAGGGGTGAAATTTCAATGAAAATCAATTCTAAAACACAAAACAAAATAGAAATTCATGTTACTCATCAAAAAAATATTTTGCAATCACAGGTCAGCAATTAATAATCACGGTGTCAATGTTCTGATAATTTTTAACTAATTCATCAAAAGATCAATTTGATTACTTGAAATTTGATTGAATAAAATAAATCAATAGTAATTTTTCACAGAAACACATCATTCAGATATTCGAATTGAAATTTTAGTAATTATTAATTTCAAGAATTTCGAATTCAGTTGTAGAATTGCAACCTTTAGAATCGACTTAGAAAGAGCCCGAATCAAGGAATATTGGATGGTCGCATCTGCGGTTCGCTTTTGCCGAATCCGGTTGGAGTTAGAGAGGTGGCTACCTTCTCAGATGTCTTCCTCTTCATCTGATCACTGTTCAAAATTACGAGGTCTGTCCCAAAGTAGCCTTTATGTTGCCTCAAAACGGGAGGCCAATTTAACACGGAATTTGTCAAAACCAAGTGGAGGGATGGGAAGATTCAATAGGATAAATTCAATGCAAAATCTAAGAACGCTGTACTTCTGATGTACTGACTGTATAGTTTTTTGAAATAAGGGCAATTTCGCTTGCTGTTTTAAATATATGGAATTAGGTTTAACCCTCTGACTGCATATCCCGCGATTTCCGTGGGTTGAAAGCAAGTATACTTTTTGCTACATCCTCCGTTTTCCACAGGCTTGTAATTGCTTTGTACTTTTAATAGTGTTGGATGATACTTTTAATAGTGTAGAAGGTAAGGTTTTTTTGTCTTTTCTTTCTTCTGCTTTTTTGCTACAAAAGCATATTGTAGTATTTTGAGGAAAGTTCTTTTTTCCTTTTCTTTCAATTTTTGGGATAATTCAGGTCACAGAGGAACCATGTGTTTCTCTAAAGAAAACTATCTCAATTCTGAATTTTTAGAATCCCAGCGGGGATCCCAAGACCTTTGAGAAAGTTCTCTGGCGGATTCTTCTTCTTTAAATATTTTTTATATTACCTTTTTGTTTTTTGTCCTATGATAGGATTTTTATTCTGTTAGTTAATTTTATATTATTGTCACTGCATTCCTGGAAGCTGCTGTGTTTGCACGTACCAGATGCATTGTGTGTATTTTATATTTTTCGTTATTCTTGTTCTTTTAGCTTTAGCTTTTTTTCCGATTCTATTATATTTACTAATAAAGCTTTGCATATAAATGACAGCTCGCTCGGCTCAACGGTATTTGAACACGATTGAAAACGTTGCATCTAAATAGTGACTTAAAAAATTCCACAGTGAGAGGGTTAAAAGTATACTTTTCTTGCATTCACTCATTATGTTCTTTTTAGTAATTCATTATCATGGAAAACACTAGAAAGTGGAACTCTAAGAGCTTGGAGGAGATCGCGGGTTCGAATTTGATCGTGAACAAAGATGGCTTCCTTTCGAAAATAGAGGAAAACTAGTTAATGTGTCCGAACTTTTGGGTTTTATTTCGCATTGAATTGATATTTCCTGGGTCTAATTTTGATGTCTGATCTGAGTGAGAAATCAGGCTTCTCTGAGAAATTATGCAGATGACGATGCTTATTACTCTGGAAGATGACGATGCTTGGTTTTCAGCAATCTAATAACCATTTAATTTTAGAATGAAAGCATACACTCAAACTTCGACTAACCGTCAGTTTCTATTATCTAAAAAAATATCTACAAACAGACTTTGTAATCTGTAATAATTGTATACTCCAGACTTTTTCTTTTACAATAGTTTATTAGTACTAATATATATATGATTAAATAAGAACTATGTACATATTGGCAATTACTATTATCGTTTAAGATTATTCATAATTATCACTCGGAGTTCACCTCAAGAACCCCTACAAAAACGTTGCGTGCACACTCTGTGCAGAGACCAACTTCCTTAATGGCGTCTACCACCTCGCTCCCACGCAACTGTTTCTTCCACTCTTCACTTCACATCCCTCGGCTGAGAGCCGGAACAGTTACGTGGAGGTTAGTTGGCATGACAGACTCCTTAACTTTGTCCATGGATTTTTTACACTCTACTATATAAGAGGTCTATTCTAGTACCCCCGGTTGGGTTGGTTGTTGTTCCGTTGTTAACGTGCGGAACCCAACCCAACCGGGGGTACCAGAATAGACCCCAAAAACTGGAAGTGACTGTACTGTATGATGCGGAAGTGACTAATCTTCGGCATCGGAGGAGTTGGAGGGAGGACTCAGAAGGACATGACAGATTATTTTAAAGTAACGTAGATTTATTTTTCTGTACATTACTTATTCATATATTGAAGTTTATATTGATCGTTGTGCAAAACTAAATACAATATGTTTGAATTATTCATTTTTAAATGATTTCATTTTCATTCCTAGAAAGCAGTGAAATCACGCTCCTGTACATATGTACTAAGAGATTTCTGCTATCCGCCTAGTTGGTTATCGTCACAGGCCTGGTCCGGACGGGAACGGTTAATCGAAGTTCTACTGGACATCGTTTAACATGTTCGCGTTCTGTAAATAGGTTTCTTTGGTAAACATTTTCCGTTCCTGTCTACACTTCCCTTACTTTTAGAGACGTAATCGGTGTATCTGTAAGACATCATGGTATGTGCTAAAAGCCTCATTCCAAACGATAAAATTTGATCGAACAGCGTTTCCCGGCGAGCCACCCCTGGGATCAATTGGACGGGGAACACACTTTCGCACTCCCAGTTCATCGACATCGTCTAGACAGAAAAAGTTGCAGGGGTGAAGCGGGATGAAAAAAAGAAAAAGTGTCGTCTGTTCTAAAAGAAGCCAGTGATTTAGAGTAGCAAGCTGATGATGCGATTCAAGAGTGCCCTTCCCAGTAAAAGCATATTATGCCTTCTGCGACCCATACGGTAAACCTGCCTGACTTGGCAACATTCGTAATTTGGCACTCAAGTGACTTTTTGATAGAACGCAACTATACCGTTCCACTGAAATACAATCTGCCGCTTTTCTATTCCTGGGCGCCCCCGAACGCGACTCAAGATCAAGGTTTAGTTTTGATGATGAAAGGCGTGCCTTCCGATTTTTGCATTTCTTGCACTGGGAGCGAATTAGGCGATTTTCAATAGTGCAGTAAAACCTCGATTAACCGTCACCATTCGGACCAGGACTGTGACGGATAATACATATGTGAAGTAACGCGATTTCACTACTGGATTGGGACGATAATGAAAATAAAATCCTTCATAAGTGAATAAAACATGCATATTGTATTTAATTTTACAACGCAATCAATACAAAATTCAGTACGTACAAAAATTTTGTCCATTTTAGAACTCCTATTGCGAGTGGTCTTCGAAAATGTTCGTCATTCGTGTTCTTATCCATTCCTTCCGTTTTGAATAATCTCTTTTACATTCTAAATTCTATTTTATGTGTTTTAAATATTAATTGTTGTAATTTTTTGTTGATGCAATCACTTGGTGCTGTTGAGTTGAGCACGCAAAAAGGTGTATTGTTATCGTTTTTTGCTTAAATCTTCTGTTTCTTATTTATAAATTTTTTTACCTTTTAATTTATATTTCTATTATTTGTGTCTGTATTATATTAGAAATAGCTGCATGTGCGCCATTCTATATAATACTAAGAGTTTTTAATTAAGCTTCAATTAATTTTTGACTATTTAATTTATAGTTATTATCTTTGTTAAATTTTGATAATTATAACTGTAATACTATAAACCTACGTTTTTAGATGATGACTGAGGGCAGTGGCGAATCCTGGGGGCTATCGGGCTGCAGCCACCCCCCAGAGCTAAACCAAAATTTTTGATTTTATTTAAAATCACTACAACTGTTTGTCCTTAATTTTCATTTTTAAAAAATAATAAAATCGTTTTAACATTACTTTCTGGCTTGACAGGCTCGAAAATTTTCCTACTTTTCTAGTCATTCCACTTGTACTTGTAGCGATGACGCGGTCCAAAACATTTTTTGTCTAGTTATTTCATTGTATTTTTTATTAAATTATCTTTATTAATTATTAAATTTAAATTTATTAAATTATCATCATTAATTATTTTTTATTAATTAAGTACTGTAGTGTTCTTTATGTTTCTTATTGTCAGGTTAGGAAAGTCTGTAAAGTTCAAGTGTTTTGGTTTACATAAGCCATGAGGTTTGACATTCGTCACGACGGTAAAAAATTTTATGACCACAGCGCCCCCCCCAAGACCCGAAACCTGTATTCGCCACTGACTGAGTGTTAAACTGTGGCCGTTAATGGAAGCTTTACTGTATTTTCGTTATATTTGCAAAAAGGGAAAGCGAACGTTTGCTGAAAGTTACTAACTGTTTAAAAAACCGTTATAAATAACGGATTTGACCACTTTCCCAATCGTGTTTTAATTCTTTCATGCAATAACATGCAAGTGCAACTTATTTACGGTGATCCGTTTTTTATTACAATTCCGTCGCTTAACAAGTAGTATCTCAATTTTTTGAAATTTCAAAGAGGAAAAAAAACTGCATTTTCCGCAACCAATAACGAATATTTCTGAATTTTTTCATATCTGGTACGAACATGTGGCCACATGTTCCTAACTGAACGAGGTAACAAGTCCAAGACATACAACTTTTTAAAAAGGAGGGTGGTTATGTTTTTTAAGCAAAAATGTACATGAAATGTGCATTAGAAGACAGTGCCACATTGTTAGAAAAAATTAAATTAAATTTTGCTCCGCCAGAATGTTAGTAAATAGATTTTTAATGTCCCCAGTAATATTAATATTTTGTGACTTGTTTCCTTTCTTCAGTTAGTGGTTCAATTACGATGTCCGTCTAAAATATTCCTCGTGTATCCTCAAAACAGGAACCTATAATGTGGCTTTACTCGACTCTTGTCATTTCTTCACTCATTATGTAAATACCCCTGCAAAATGTGAAAACAGCATAAACACAATTTTGGAGAGGAAAAAATTACTCATGTGGTTTCTGCAATCTACGACTCAATCAAAACTCCAATGGACTCAATAAAAACTCCAATTGAAAACAGATTTGACATACCACATTTTGATATAACTGTAATCATAAGTGATTGTGATATTTGTATGCCCGTTAGCTGTATAAATGAATCATACTGCTTTTGGAAATTATTTTCTTAAATTTCAAATTAATTTAAAAATAATTTATTTATTTACAACCCGCTCAGCCTACCCAGGAAGGTGTGAGGCCTTCCACAGGCCGGAGGGAATTTAAAAATAATGTTCTAATATTCTTACGCTCATTTATATAGAGTCATACAGTTATTTGTAGGGTTACCATAATTTTTTTAGTTAAAATCTGGACACGCTGGGATGGGGGTCACAGAGTATGATATAAAATTCTAAAAGCTGCCAACCAACGACCCTCTTTCATAACACTAGCACAAGTGTGAGGAAGTGAAAAAAACATTTAAGACGACAGAACTGAAAGAAGATGGAATCTTTATTCATGTTTGGTAATTCAGAATTATAGTAATAAAAAACATAATTAAAATAAAACTGCCAGAAGTTTTAATTTTCAGTATGAACTGCGGGCTGGATAAGGAGGCTCATCCACTTTCTCATCAAACAATGTATGTAAACAATGTAAATTAGTTTTCTTTCATCGGCAGAATGATGTCGGCTTTTCGAATAAGGCAGATTTTCTCTATTACAAACAAATTTCTCTCACACTTGAGTAAATCTAGACATTTTGTAGATCCAGACAGTGTAGGGTAAATAAAAAATGGTTCAGTGTAGGGTTAAAACACTTTCTCCTGCTGGCTTTCGAAATACGATATCGGTAATTCTTCCTGCATCAGAAAAGGGGAAGAGGTCAATATTTCCTCCACCACTTTTCCAAGAATAGCGAGAGAGGGGGAGGTTTTGAGCGATTGAATAGTCACCACAACAGATTATGTCTTAAGCTATTCAACTACGTGTCGCGAAATATATACAATGCACTTTTCTTTCAAATTATTCAATATTTTGTGCAAGAAAAAATTCAAAAGAATAATCTAAATTTAAAATATTTAAATACAATATTCTGCATAATTATTTTAAATTAAATCTGGTTCATTCATCACTAATTAACGCATTGCTTGTTGTTATACGGTATCTACTCAGTCGGATCGATTACAGCCCTACAATTGTGCCAATTAATGCTATCTTCAGACGCGCCTATCCAGTTTGGGAATCTATTGTGGTTTTTGCAGAAGAACTAAGGATGTGATGCCACAGAACATCAAAAGACGATGAGATAGTTTGCACGATGATCAGAGGTGGCGCTAGTGGTGGGGGAGAGGCCCCATCGGTGAAAATTTTTGTAACCCGTTCACCCATGTGGCTATTCAATTAGTAAATGAATAAGATCTGGCGAAAATTTGAGAGGGTCATCATTACATCCCTCCCCTTGTACAGCAGATGGTGTCGCCCCGTCGGCAACTCTAACGCTACTCCCGACGATGATGTTTATAACATAACTGTGATGATGGTTAGATTTGTTAACGTCCTGTTTTGAAGCAACACGAAGGGTATTCAGGAAGGACCTCGTCACTTTGAACGGTGGTCAGTTGACGAGGACGATATCCGAGACAGCACCTCCATTCTAAACTTCCAGGTCACACTTGGTCACATGACCAGAGCCTACCGAGGATCAACGCGGTTTCATTCCTTTCATATACGTATGTCATGTTCGTGTTGTCAGGAATTAATATAAAATGCAATACAGGCAGAGCAGTTCATTTAAAATATTCATTAAAAATGGAAATCAATGCTGCGTAAAAAAATTTTAAGAAGAGGAACATCTGAAGAAAACAATTACACTTTATGTGAAATCTTATCATCAAGATTATAGTCGTGTTGCAGATGAAGAACTTTATCTCGATGTATCATGTATATGAGATCGAACTATCTGTATGCTTGTTGTTTTATATATAAAATACAGTACACACCGGTTAACCTAAATGAAGGGGAGGGAAGCCGTTTGGGATAAGGATGTTTTCGGTGAAGCCATGAACATCGACTACTATTTTGTATATTATTACAAAATGTAATTCTGAAATGTTTTGAGTGTAAAACGAATTCAAAACTCTTTGTAGGCTTATGTACATTATTAAAGTGAACCCTCCGAAAGTCGCAATATTCGCGCCGGCGAGTTCGGGCGCAGTGCACCTGACAGACACAGGTAAACAATATCGTAATAAATATTTCTAGTATGCATTAGTTTTAATTTTAGAATTCTAAAATTAATCACTGACCTTCTTGGGGTGGCATAAAAGAAAAAAGTGGGGATATCGTTACAAAAAAGTGTCGCCTTCGCGATTATTTCCTTTCAGTACAGTAAGTGTTTTTTGGATTTACTATTTCAGAAGCATTTCGGATAACTGGGTTTCGGTTAATCCGAGTTCGCTTAACCGGTGTTTTACTTTACCTGGATATCGTTTTTTTATTCTATTGAATTACTAACCAGATAAAGTCGAGTCGTTGCT
>BGPR01001367.1:0-53130 GCA_013235015.1 Araneus ventricosus | reverse complement strand
AAATGGATTCATGCAAAGTACACTGGAAACAAATCAATAATGCAACAAGATGCAATGGCTTTGTGAAGCTTAAATGCTATTATTAACAGACTGTTGAAAAACGGGATTGATAAAATGAGGTTATTTAATACATTACGAACAGTAAATCGCAATAATCACTTAATATCGGAAGAAGAACTGAATGGAGAAGATTTCGTGTATATTTCCTTTCCCTTTTGAGTTCCTTGTAATTAAAATGCTTCTGATTTCGTAATCTAACGTATGCACATCTGCTATTTCATACTATATGTATGCATACGAATATGAAAATAAGGGTGCTTTGTCAAATTAGCCCAAGCCATAAGAGCCCCGACAAAATAGCCCGTGCTGAAATAGCCCCGACAAACAATCAAAGTCAAAAAAATAGCTCTTGGTGAAATAGCCCCAACAAAACAGCCAGACAAAATAAAAATAGCTCGTGCTGAAATAGCCCCGACAAAATAGCCCGTGCTGAAGTAGTCCCGATAAAATAGCCCGTGCTGAAATAGCCATGACAAAACAGCCGAAGTCAAAATAGAACCGACAAAATAGCCCAAAACAAAATAGCCCTGTCAAAATAACCCAAATTCAAATTCTGAATGATATTAATAAACAATATTTTGTCTTTAGCTATTTTGACAGGGCTGTTTCATCGAGGCTATTTTGGCAAGGGCTATTTTGTCGGGGTTCTTATGGCTTTGGCTATTTTGACGGGTCACGGAAAATAAGACTTGTTCAGACTGACACGAATATCAAATAAAAGAATGAAGAATTAGCTAATCAAAGAAACTACTTTCTTACATGTCGGTCTCCTGCAATAATATCTCTGCTTGGCCAGTTCTCAATTTCTGCATTTTCAATTAGGTAATGTAACCTAGCTTTTAAAGCGTTTTGATGAGTCATTCGAACACTGAGACGTCTAAAGAGGTAAGAAATAAATCTGTTTTGAGGATCCTGCACAAACCTGCCTCATACCTGTCACTTATTCTAGTCGAGTCTGCCTAACATTTCAAGGCAGTATTTGGCTGTGTTTGAAGAGGAAACATTTTTGTTTTAACAGTTTTGTACAAATCTAAGAAAATAAAACGGAGAGCCTCAAAAAATTGCAGTTATCAAAAGTTGCTAATTAAAAACGAAGATTAGTTAAGCTTTTTTTGCATTTTAGTCATATATTCAGTTTTTATACATTCAAAAAAATTTTCACAAAAATATGGACAGGGATCAAACAAGTATTTTTCTGTTTCGAACGGTCTCGGGCCATTAAGTACTTGAATATTCAGGGTTGGGCAATGACGGATTTCATGAATATGTTCCTTTTTTTCCCGTCCCGTCATAATCGTTTTCTCTTCAACTTTTGAAACACTCTAAACCCTTCAGGTGAGTGGGCCGACGCGGGTTTTAAGGAAAAAGAATCAGTGCCATGCAGGATTTTATGTTTCCAAATTTCAAATTTTGCAAAAAAAAAATTATTTTTGAGATGTATTTCCGAAGTTTTCACTTCGAAAAAAGCTCTTCTTCATATCATCTTATAATTTATTTCATCCTGTATAAAACACCTTTTCTTTTCTTCAAAAGACATAACTTTTGAGTAATATTCTCGGCTGAACTGACCTCATGTTTTCAAACTGGAGCGAATATGACAGGACCACCATAGAACTTTATAAATAAATAAGCGTATATTTTAAAAAAGAGTTTATCAATTCCGGATTTTTACCTCCCTCTCGTCTGACAGAGTACAATGAACCCGCTCAGTTATATGGCTGTTACTTGTACAACTCTAAGTTATACGTCACTTTTTTTCCCCGTGTCCCGGCAGAATGCCATTGAAAACAATGCTAAGCACCCTCTACTCCTGCGCTCTTAGTTATAAGTCTTAATGTAAGCGTCAAAACAATAATAGAGTCCCTCTTCCTAGCTTTTTTTCTGCAACTTTTTTTTATCTCGTAAGCTTAATAAGGAAAGCTTTAGCGGTGCAACGCTGAGTAATGATAAGATCATGTTCATATTTTTCATATGAAATTAAATAATTTTATGAGAATGCTCTTTAGAAAGGAGATTTTTTAAAAACAGGAGAAACTCTTTTGTTGTCCATGGTTGAATACGCAAGCAACACCTGCGTATTCACAGAAATAAGCAAAATTTTAAGATTTCCATAACTCATATATTATTGAACGGAACGCGGTGTTTTGGATTTCGGTCAAATAGTTTTTCATATTAAATCATTCATCTGAAGTTCTCATGTCTCTATACTCCTTTTGAATGACCTAACTAAATCTTTACAATTTTTCCAATCCTTCAGTTAATTCTTCAAGCACAATTCATAAACACGTTCACAGACACGAATGCTCATTGTGATGCAAAATGCCACAAATGCTATAGCATTCATTTTTATTGTGATGCAAAATGACATGAATGCTATAGCATTCAAATCTATAAGCCACATTATCATGCAATCAATTCTATATAGCCTTAATTTTTTGAACCGATCTCCGCGTTTTGGATATCGCTCAATGGTTTTTATCGTAAATCATTCATCTGAAATTCTCATGTCTCCATTCTCCTTTTGAATTACCTGACTAAATCTTTAAAATTTTTCCATCATTTAATCAATTCTTTAAAAACATCGTTAATGCGCATAAGTCACTTTATAAAGTCAAATAACATGAGAGGACGAAAAAATACCGAGCCCTGCGTGTCGTTTGAACAAACTAAGTCACTGATGATGAAAGGCGGGAGGGGCGAAAAATAATATTATGACCCAGGCACCACTTACCCTCGCTACGCCACTGCTAAAAGTAAGCACAGATTTTAATCAGTGTTTACTTAAATTTGAAGGTTTAATCATCAAATAAAGACGCGTCTTAGAATTAAAGAATTTATACGAAAAGTTATCTAAAATTTAAAAGACTTTAGAAATTAGCAATGAGAATACAGGTAAGCTTCGATTAACCGTCACTCGTTTAACCGTCAGTTTTCATTATCTATCATCATCTAAAAACGTATGCTTATAGTATTACAATGCATTTCTGTACATTATTACTCTTATATTGAAGTTTATATTGGTCGTTTTGTAAAATCAAATACAACATGTATGTATTATTCACTTTTAAAGGATTTTATTTTCATTTTCGACCCAAACCAGCAGTGAAATCATGCTACTGTACATATGTAATAAGAGATTTGTGTTATCCGTCCATTCGGTTATCCGTCACACCCCTGATCCGGTCGGGGAAGGTTAATCGAAGTCTTAATGTATGTCAAAATAAATCTTAATTTGCTGTGAATATACTGAAAGAAGTTTTTGTGTGTGATTGTTTCCAGAATCTCCATTTTGGCAGCTAAGGAAAGATCCATGTCCACGTAGAAATTTTTGTTTGAATGGCGGTGTGTGCATCTATTTTGCAGTAGTCAAGGAATATGCATGCGAGTAAGTAATTTCTCACTTTCTCTTTCAAATAAAATATATATATTCTGTGAAACTTTATTTATTATTGTAACAAAGGCGCCTGCGCAATAAGAACAGCGCCACCTATGGTGGTAAGACGCCGATGCCAAAATACTTAGTTAGAAATTCTAACTAGCTTAGTTAACAATTCTAACTTAGAATTGTAGAATGACGAGGTGAACTACAAAAATGAGCACAAATCCGAATCCCCTTTGTAATAGCTAGTGTTAAATGCAAATTTGTATCCTTTGTATGTTAATGTTTGTGCTAGTAATAAATCTTATTGTTTCGAAAAGAACTCTTCAGTGTTATTTTCCAAATGGAGCCAGGATGGAACCAAGATTTTCCAAACGGAATATTGTTTTCCAAATTGGAACCAGGCATTTAGATCCACTGCTATATTATATCTATATTAAAAGGTACATATTAAAACAATGTAAAACTTTCAAGAAGTTGACAACGAATAGTGAGTCATTCTTTTGCATCTAAATAAGATAAATGGAGTAAACAGAGGAAATTTTGCAAATACATAAATTCCTCATTAATTATCTAACTGCTTCCTGAAAATTATGACAACATGGAATCCTATAATCCCATTCAAAAAATGGTGATGAGAATAAATCCGTTTTTCATCTTCTTCCACATATTGATCAATATATCGTCGCTTAACAAGCAACACCACCTATCTTAATTTTTTGAAATTTCGAAGAGAAAGAAAATACTCAATTTTTCGCAACCAATAACGAATATTTCTGAATTTGTTAACATCTGCAAGACATAAGACTGCATGTTCCAACCAGATGTGAAAGAAAATTTAGAAATATTCGCTATTGGTTGTGAAAAATTGGGTATTTTCTTTCTTTTCGAAATTTCAAAAAATTAAGATAGGTGGTGTTGCTTGTTAAGCGACGATATGAATGTAAACTAAATGCATTAAAGAATTAAGAAAGTTAGCTTTAAAAGAAAATGATATCTTCAAGGGAAAAATCTGTACAAGATTTTTTTCCAAAAAAATAAATATTGACGGAAAGAGAATTGTCATTTGTAAGTAACTTTACATATCTTACGTTATGAATATTTCAAATATACCTCTGCATTTTTCAGATGCGCCGATGGATACGGAGGTCAAAGGTGCGAAACTAAAGTCATATCCACTTTGAGTAGTAAGTATCTGAACTTCATATTACTAAGCATGCGACATTAAATTTAAAAATTATCCTCATAAATAATTTTAAGTAATTCTCTGACCTATAGAAACCAAAATTGAGAAAGTTTGCATTTTTCTTCTTTATTTTAAGATTTAAAAAATACCTGTGAAATCTTCTTACATACGCAGTTGATATAAAAATTATACCTTTCACTCATTTGATTACTTTGCAATTATATAAACCTTTCATACATTACATAAGCTTCTTCAAAAGACGGCTCTCCTGATTTTGCTGCTGCCATCTAGTGTTCAGATATTAAAAGAATTTCGCAATGTTAAATACATTTGTAAAATAGGGAATGGTAGTGATTCATGTTTTTATGTTTTGATTTTTCGGGAAGAAATTCGCTTCCATTTCCTAAAATCTTCTATTAAATGAATTACATTATTCATAACTTAGAAAAAATAAAATGATCAACTTAGAATAATCAGGAAAAATAGAATTTGTTTTTCCTTGATAAATGATAAAAAACATTTTGTTTCTCAATATTAAAACATATTTAAATTTTCACAGCAAATATATAATTACATTTTAGACAGAATAAGTTTCCTACTTCTATAAATAAAGTAAATCAAATGATGATATGTTAAAAACAAATTTTTAATACAAAATTATTTTTTTAAACTTATCTAGTTCTACCCGTATTTTAGTTTCCGTTTATTAATTAGATTAAATCTTTTTTATGAAATTTTTTTTCTTAAACTTTAAGTCTCTGTTTTAAACATGAATGGAAGTTTCAGTAATAATGCATATTTTACTTTGTGAGTTTCATTTGTTGACTTAGAAAAATAAATGAAACACAGCTCCATATGCGTGCAATTAAATAGCATGCGCAAATACGTTTGTCTTGTGACTGTGACGTCAGGTGAATTGATTACATTTTATTGATATCATCTCAAAGAAATATATATATATAAAAGCAACAGTAGAAATCAACACTGTGTAATAAAAATTATAATAACTCATAGTCGAAATTTTTTTCCTTAGCTATACAGGTAAAAGGAAAATTCATAACTTGTTAGTACGCTGTAAAAACCCAAACTGCCCTATAGGTTTTCTTCAAGTTTTGCTTGAAAATATTATAAAGCACAAGAAGGGCTTTAGTGAATGCTTCGTAAGAAGTAATGAAATAATTTAAATAATAATTTTAAAGGATTCGATAAATATAAGGTACTCTAACTATAAAAAAAGAAATTCTGGAAGAATTTTGAACAGATATAATTTAAGTAGACTGATCAGCGCCGCGATGCTAAAAGTTTTTAAGATGTAGTTTAACACGTTCACGCCGGCTTAGAAATGTGCATTTCTTGCCACCGGGCGTTACTCCTAAAACTGGACATTCACAATAGGAGTGCTCCATTCCATTTGGAAGGCTTCCCACCACACAGTACCAATTTTCAGATCATCAATTTAGGCAGGTCATTCACGGGTCGGACAGCACCAACCGCAAACCCACCACCTACGGGCAACATAAGCCCCTGGGCTACTGTGCTTTACCTTCTCCCCCGCTTTTAGTACGGGCCCCCAGCCCTGATTTTTCATGACTCACTCCCACCCACACACACCCTCTCTCACGGGTTGGTTTCGGTTTTTGGGGGAGAGCCTCCTCCCCCCCCCCACAGGATGGTATTTCACTTTTATGGCCCAATACACCGAATGGAAAACGAACAACACTGGATTTCCAAACTTTTCCCCGGTCTACACCAATTCTCATCGGATTTGTGCATTGACGAAGGATTTTGGAGCGATGCGCGCCAAATGGAGTGGAACGACGTGATCGTGAATGTCCCGCTTAAGAGCGCTTTGCTTTAGCGGGCGGCGCTGAACTGATACACAACATGAAAAATTATGGCAGCGATAACCATTTCTGTTTTGCTTTCTCTCCCACTGTTGCTGATTTGCTGTTATGCATTTCAGTTTGGATAAGCAAACCGAAAAGATTGCAAGCACATTAGCAATCAGGATGTAATTGAATAACTGTGTGAGTATTGGAATCTGCTAAAGGTCGCGCCATCAGTTGGCAATCTCTTCAACAAAAGTGTGAACGGACCATAAACGAATGTAACAAACTACAAATTTCATGGTCTGCGCGACCGCCCGATGGCACATCCAAGTGCGAGCCACTAATGGCGCACGTAGCCCGATAGTGCATTCAAATGTGAACCACTAACGGTGCACGTCTCCCGATGGTACAATCAAGTGTTAGCCACCGGTGGCACACGCCGCCCGGATGGTGTATTCAAGTGTGAGCCTCTGATGGTACACGCCGCCCGAATGGTGCCTTCAAGTGTCAGCCATCGATGGTACACGCCAGCGTGAATGTGTTAAAGTGGCGCGAGAGAAAAAAGTTACTAATTATGTGTTTTTAAAAATGTTCGCGTCTTGCACAACGTAGCCGCATTTTATTTATAAATAGCAATAATTTGTGAAAAATTAAACGATTCGGATTTGAACCATGGTTAAGAATTTGTTCATCTTCTCTTAATAGCTGGGCAATTTCTGAACTTTTGATACAAGATGGCACGAGGCCTTTTCCTGGAACGAGGTATAGTGAATAGTAAGTAGGAAGTGCTGGCAGAAATTCTTAGCGAATCTGCGGAATTTTAACATGATAATGCTTATAGGCTGGCATACTATCAGTAAATTCCGACGTGCATGATGCAAAAATCGTTCAAAATACTCTACAGGGTAGACCGTTGGACCTAAAACTACCGAATTTGGCACGTAGTTACTTCTTAAGTGGCAGGTGCTCACTAAAAAGGGTTTTTCAAAATTTTAATTCGATTTTTAATTAAAAATTAAAAGAAATTTTAACGTTTTTCCTCAAACACTTCAGAGCATATTATCGCATGAAAACCATTAAAATATTTAAAAAAATTAGCTTTTCAGTAATACAAATTTAATTTCCGTTATTTTTTGTCTAATTTTAATAATTCTTTAAAAATATTTTTAAGCATATTTTACAACAATATTTTTCATTGTTTAACTACTGCTTTTAAACAGATGCTCGTTGTAACGATACTAAATGAATTTTTCGTGTGCTATCTTTGCTATATAATTAACAGTATATTTTTATAAATAATATAAAGATTGATTAATCGAGGCTAAACATTATCATGCGACTATGTTTCTGAATAAGGCTCGAATCTCCTTTCATTTTTATAATAACTCTCGCGCAACTAAGCAAAAATAAATTAGAATTTCAGTGTATTGTTTTATTTATTATTCTTTAAAAACATAAGAGAATCTTTTTTTAAATCAAAACTCCCAGGTTACATACATTAGGTACAACTGTCTTCTGTATTTTCAAAAGAATTTGCCGAAATGCATCTCGAAAGTTTTTCGAATTTCTAAGATTTCAAATAATAACACTTAATTTGTGTTCTAAAACAATAACATGCTTTACAGCGTTTGTGTCATAACATATGTAACAAATCATATTTAGATAACAAAAGAACAAGTTATGTTACTACGAGGGCTATCAGAAAGTAAGATTACCACCTACTTTTTTTATTTTGAGAATTTTAAACATACAATGAAAAAAGTGCAGCCTTGGACCATTTTCTCAGACAATTTGCCATTTTAAAAAGGATGTCAAATGCGTAACCATTAATTGTTCTAGACAGAATAAAAAAGTTAAGAACTTTAACTCCTATGAAACACTATTGCCATTTATGCGCGATGATGTAAGCGAAACATTTCATGGCAAAAAAATAAGGATCCTTACTTTCTGATATCCCCTCGCATATTGAATTATATTAAAATAACATCAATGTATCTCATGATTTTCAGATGAAAATCGAATAAAATACAATATTATGAAGATCAAATAAATAACGATAAATCTACTTACCCAAGAAAAACTTGAGCAATTTCAGTTAATTTTCTTGCAGAATTAAATCTGGCTTTATTTGCACAAATTAATGTTCCATTATAATCAAAATTCTTAGTGAACTTGACGCACAAAGACAAAAAAAAGAATAAGAACCAAAGATACTTCGAAAAAATATGAAAAGAAAAGGTAGAAATGTTGCCAAAATTAAGAATAGCAAGTAGAATAAATGAATATATAACGCTTTGACAGACGATATTTTCAACTAAAATAGCTAATTGTTTTACTGACGATTCTATTCTTTTCTTTTATGCATGTTAGATTTACAAATAATAAATTATGTTTCTAACTTAAATATTACGTTCAAAAAGAAAAAATGTTAATTTTCAATTTATCAAATGATATTGTTTACTGATTTTTAAAAATTAAAATTATATTTAACTAGTAAAAAACTGTAGAGATAAATGACATGAAGAATAATATTTTTGGTTCTATTTATGAAGAGAACAAGCTTTCCCATAGCGAATATGCTTTAAAATATTTTTCCATTGATTTATTGTACAGGATTGTAACATTTGCTACAAGCGCAAACTTAGAATTGTTACTAGTGCTACAGCAAAGACTGGAAAACAAATTGTAAGAGGCATTATTCTTTAAACAGGAGAAATTATGAAAAAGCAAATTGATTTATTTTACATAAAATAAAAAAAGAAATATTTTTTGTAATTACTACTCAAATATTTTATTCGCCCATTTCCCTAGAATTTTAAAATGTAGGTATTAGAAACAACAGCATCTAATTTTATTTTATCAAAACAATTTTTCTTCCAGTTGTGATGAAGGAAATACATAGTTGTCATTAAAAAAATCACCCTGAAATTGAATAAATACTAAGCGCAATAAAGGTCTTTATATTTTAACACAGAATATTATCACATTTAGTCACGTTGTCATATTATTTGAGATATGGAAACAAAGATAATTTAATATTTTTTGTAATAGTATTAAGTCGTTAAAAACATACTTATATTACAAAAAAAACCTCATTTTATCCTTTATCGTTTATTTTTTATATATATAACTGACAAATTTCAGGATGGGATCAAATTTGTTCAACAATATTCAAAAATAGCACATATTTGAAATTTTTAACAATATAAATTTAAAAGTACTTAAAAGAATAGTTGTGTTATCAAACTTTTCGACCTTGGCATTTCAAATTCTAGTTGATAGAAAGTAACGCAATGATTGAGCAATATATTTATATGTCACATAATCCGATAATGTGTACCATTCACTGATAAAGAAAAGTAAAACGAAATATCCTTATCTTCATTGAAGAAGCAGATATCTATCTCTACACGAGCGCAGTCCTTGAGTTAAAGTTTAGAACGTGCTAATTTGCACGATGTAATTTTAAAGTGCTTCAGATAATGAGAAAAGAAAAGACGTATTTATTCTGAAAGTTTCGTTACTTTTGACCTAATTTTACAATACAGTAAAAATCTCGATTAACCGGCACCATCCAGACCAGTACTGAGACGGATAACCGAATAGACAGATGACAGAAATCTATTAATACATATGTCCAGTAACGTGATTTCACCGCTGCCTTGGGACGAAAATGAAAATAAAATCCTTTAAAATTTAACAATGCATACATGTTGTATTTAATTTTACAAAACGATCAATATAATCTTCAATACAAGAGTAGTAATGTACAGAAATTTACGGTAAAACTATAAACCTACGTCACTTTTTGCTTTATAGACGCTGATTAAAATATAATTATGTATGAGTTACTAGAGTGCAAGGTTTTCCAAGTTCTTTATATCTTATTTTTTCATACGATGTAGAAATATAATAGGATCTCATTCTCTCAAACAAAGAATATAAAGTTTCGCCATTTAATTTATAAATGTAATTGTCTTTTTCTACGTTATAATTAGCTAATAGTTCATTAGGATCATTCAGAGATTTCTTAATCTCTTGCAGAAAAAAAAAACCCTAAGATAAGAAATAACATCCACAAGCAGCCTGCTTGCAAGGAGATAATTTATTTACCAAGATATTAGAAGATATTTCTTTAAAAAAATTTTCGAAATGGTCGCAGTTATGCTATTAGGAGCCACTCCAATTCGCATACTTTAAGATACAACCATTTTCGTCAAACATCGCAGAAAAAAATTAACAACTTAATTGTTCTAAAACCATTGTTGTATTTTTGATCGAGCTCAGCAAGGTCTTCAGCTCGATCGTTCGGCATTTCGTCTGCTTGTCTGTAAATTGTCTGTAATATGTTATACAGTCACGACCAAACGCATTGTTCTTTTTTCTTCGAATTTGGCATGAATGTTCCTTGAAGTCATTAAAAACGACGTATGTGTAAGGATATTTTATTTTTTTTTTATTCTTCTTGAAGACGGTGGTCGTTTCGATGTTTAGCGAATCAATGGAGAGTTTGGCAGCATTAAAACGAGTGGCGGACTGGTCAGGTTGCCAGCTTGCCTAATGGCAAGTAGGCCCCCTTACACATAAGTCGATATGGGCCCCCAGAATTTGTGTGTGTGTGAGAGAGAGAGACAGAGAGAGAGAGAAAGAAAAAAATTCTTTTTCTAGAGAGCAAATGTCCTGTGCTCCCTCGCACTTTATTTTTAGTGTGATTAAAAAGTTCTCAAAATAACAGTCTAGTTCCAAATATACATTATGCTAGTATTCCACCAAAATTATTTCAAACTCAATCATAAATTTGTATTTATATTTGGCATTTCTCACTTCCAATAATATGTATGATACTTGTATACTGTAATTAGTAATAAATATATAACAGATTTTTAGATTAGGAATACAGTATGTTAACTAATAATAATAATTTATTGCATGTACAATGAACAAAGTTAAAATGTATTATACGGTGACACTGTACATGTGAGTGGGCCCCCATTGACTCCTGGCAACCACTATTTTCAGACCCAGTCCGCTACTGATTAAGACATTTGAGTTATTTTGGTAATGACGAGACATTTATATATATATAACTGTAGCTTTTTTAATACTGATAAAAGCAGACATCTAATTGTAACTTTGTGAATA
Organism: Araneus ventricosus; assembly: GCA_013235015.1. Lineage (NCBI taxonomy): Eukaryota > Metazoa > Arthropoda > Arachnida > Araneae > Araneidae > Araneus > Araneus ventricosus. The sequence continues at coordinate 41,534 of BGPR01001367.1, read as the reverse complement.
CTGTAAAAAACAGAGACTTGTGTAAATAATTCGCATTCGAAAAAAAATAGCTAAACCTTCAAAGACTGCGATAAAGAGCAGATGTTAGAATTTTTTCGGGGGAGGGGGGGGGGGGCGCGGGGACGCGGATACATGGATTTGGCGATTGCTTAAATCGGAGGATTACCGAAAACGGTCTGTGAATCCAAAATAAACAAAACCAGAAAGCTCGTCCATATGGTTTTCATAGAACTTCAACCATTATTCTAATTTTTTTTCTTCTGCTTTTGATATAGTAAATGTTTTTGATGCATTTGAATATGCGACAGTTTCCGCATGCCTTCAGTGGTGGACTGGCCAGGTTGCCAGCATACCCGATGGCAAGTGGGCCCCCTTATACATGGTACAATATGGGCCCCTAGAATGCGTGTGTGGGCGAGAGAGAAAGGGTAGAACTTGTTTTAGCAAATTTCCTGTGCCTTTTCCAAAACAAATAAACAAAATAGCAAGTAGTTTTACGAAAACAGATTTGAGTTTAGAAATAGATTATATTAAGTTAATGATTTTTATTCATTATATTTATAATAAATAAAACTATATACGTATATTATATATAAATTATGTATACATGAATAGCATTGTAGATGTGAGTGGATCCCACTGTCTTCTGGCAACCACGATTTTCAGACCCAGTTCCCAACTACATGCCTTTTTCACCCTCTCTATCCATCTATGAAGCATATTCTTTGTAAAAAATTATAAGCTTGAAAGCGGGAAATTATCCATGTTTCCTACTCGCATCGCAGAATCTGGTAAACATCCCCGATGGACCTCGAAAGTGTTCTCTGCACAGTCGGACTCGGAACTGCGACTTCAGAGGTTAAGAGCTGCATCTCGGCTTCCACGAAGCGGTGTAATTAACTTGTTAAACAAATATCCGGTTTTCTAAGAGCTTGGAACAACTGCTACGGAATATTGTCAGTTCTTTCAATTAATGACATCTGCCTTCTTTTACTCTGAGGCCTCCGTGATGCTGAACTACGGGTTTGGAGTTGAATGAAAAAATAAAAAACACTCGGGGTATCAATTATAAAGTGAAATTCCTAAATTATGGGATTTGACCTCAAATAGGATAGCGTTCTCAAAGCCTGTGATCACAAGAATCCTGAAAGCACGTGATTTTGTCAGATTATTTTTAACTATGGTTAGTGACAACTCGAGAGTACAGGGAAATAGTTCTGAATAGAATCATAACATATTTTAAAGTCACTGATATGTTTGATCTGGATTTAGTTTTCGAAATCTCTAGCGAATTTATACGCCTTTAGTAGCGAAGGGGAAAACAAAAATCATCGAGTAAAAGTGGAAAAAAAAACACGGGAATTTCAATATTACAGCAATTCCTGTTAAAATTTTCAGTTATCACATAGCTTTCGTAGAAATGATAACAAGTGCATCAGATCCCACTAACTACAGATGTTGGTATGGTATAAAAATTGGAAAATGAGAGACCAACTCAAATTCGTTCTTGTCAGCTAATCATAGTTCAAAGTTACGAGATTCGTTCCCAATAATCCTCGTGTAGCTTCCAAACAGGATCTTGATCCAACAAATAGAACCAATTCATATCCACTTAGATATTGCGTTGCTCTTTTTCGTGCCCGTCTCAGTTTTGTGGATACAACTTCTTTAATTCGTTGTGCATAGATCCAAGCTTCAATATACGCTGTAGTCATTTTCAGCATCTTCCAATGTAAATGTATCATGTGAAAATACTGATGTTCATATTCCAATAAAGAGTATATCTGCTGAGTTTCCCCCCCCCCTTTTTTTTCCAAAAAGTATGAATTGTAAAGTATGATCTTTCGTTCGTATTATACAGGGTGTTTAAAAAAACCCGTGACCAAACTTTAAGAGTAAGGTCATTCATACGATAACCATCCAAAATCACATAGGAACATGGGCACGCAAATGCCATATGGAGGCACCAAATGACATTTAAAATAATACAGCGCTGACCAAAATTACGGACACTTTTTGAAATTCGCACATTTTTTTCGAATATCTCCTCGAACTTCGACAGTATAAAGAATAGATTTTAACTTGCAATTTAAATTGAAGATTCGATCACGAGGGCATTTAAGGGACCAACCAGATACTGATAAAGTCGGAACTGGATTTTGGCTCACCCAGCTCCACAGAATGCTGATAATGGTTTGCAACTTTCATCAACTTTTTCGTGTGATGTGCGCAATATTTACATGCATTTTCGTAAAAATAGCACGGATATTATATATATATATATATAGGGACGATATAAAGGTTTCTTTAAAAAAAAAATCTCACATTTTTTCGCATCTTTTTGCTTATAACTTGCAGAGTTTTCAACCAAATTGTATGAAACTTACAGAATACGTGACAATATGTTAGAAAAGCGTTATATTAAATTTGAAGTAAATACCTTGAATATTAGAGAAAATATGAGAATTTGTAGTAAATACATTTTTACTGCGCATACGCGAAAAGTAGCGTAATTTTTCTTTCATAATTTCTTCTCTTGTAATTCGAATGAAAGCACAAAATTAATTATTCCAAAAATATGTCCAGGCCTCTTGGTCCCTAAGCAGTTGCATGCTTTGCCTACTTGATTATCAGTCCCTGAGTCTGTTAATTTTAGTTGTCGCCAATTATACACGGTGTACACAAATAAAGGACACATTTCAAAAAATAATAATAAAAAAAAACTAAAAATGTTGGAGCTACGAATTTTTTTTTTAAATGAGAGAGCATCTCAAAAAGTTTTTTTCCAGATAGGCAACATGCCATTTCGGTGGTCTAGGGGATCGTAAATTACTGGAAATCAAAAATTTGTTTAGAGCCATTATCTGAGAAAATAGTAAAACTGGAAGAAAAATAAAAGCATGTATTTTTAGGGAATTTTACGCTCTTTAATTTGTTTTTACATGTAGCGTGAAAACTGAAGAGTTTTCGTGATTTTCAAGAAAAACTGAAAAAGGAAACCAGAAAACACTCATTGGCTTCTGCTGATCGGTAGCCAATGCGTACTGAATTTTCTCGCTGTAACAGATTTAGAACGGCGTAACGCGGCGTTACCTGTCTGAAAAAAAAACTTTTTGAGATGCGCTCTTATTAAAAAAAACCGCAGTTCCAACATTTTTAGTTTTCTTTTTATTATTTATTAATTTTTGAAATGTGTCACTTTATTTGCGTACACCTTGTATAATCATGCAGACCTTAATGCAATTAAATACAAAAATTAAAATTTCAGGTATATTGCTACACATTTTCATATTTCATTGCGTTTTTATATACTGACATCCTGTAACAATGGCAAGCACCCATGTATGCTGAAGGCGTTCATTTTTGATACTGGTAAATATTTCTTCAACAAAATTTTGTGCTCGCCTCAAAATTCGTTCATATTTTACCAGGTATCCACACTTCTGACCAGAAGAAGAAAAACTTCGCGTTTTTACCTTGATGGCGTTTAGTTTCTCGGAAACTACTAGAAAGTATATACTTGCGAATCCGACGATAGATCTGGATAGACTCGAATCCTAAATTTACATTAAAGAAAATCACACCTATACAAAATACATGGTGTACACAAATGAAGTGACACATTTCAAAAATTAATAAAAAAAAATAAACTAAAATTGTTGGAACTAAGATTTTTTTAAAAAATGAGAGCGCATCTCAAAGAGTTTTTTTCAACTAAGTAACATGCCATTTTGGTGGTCTAGGGGGTCGTAAATTACTGGAAATCAAAAATTTGCTTAGAGCCATTATCTGAGAAAATATTAAAACTGGAAGAAAAATAAAAGAATGTATTTTTAGGGAATTTTACGCTCTTTAATTTGTTAATTCACATGTAGCGTGAAAACTGAAGAGTTTTCGTGATATTCAAGAAAAACTGAAAAAGGAAACCAGAAAACACGCATCGGCTTCTGCTGATCGGTAGCCATTGCATACGGAATTTTCTCGTTGTAACAAATTTAGAATGGCGTAACGCCGCGTTACCTATCTGAAAAAAAAAACTTTTTGAGATTCGCTCTTATTTAAAAAAAAACCGTAGTTCCAATATTTTTATTATTAATTTGTTAAATGTGTCACTTCATTTGCATACACCCTGTATTTACTGGTCGCAAACTATATATAATCGACTCTATTAACTGGCTATATTTACAGGCTAAAATTTAGTTACAAAATAATTTTTAATATAACTAATTGATATAACTTTTAATATAACTAATTGATATAATTTTTAATATAATTAATTTATATAATTGTTAAGGTAACAATACTAACTGAGCTCATTTTTTTATTTTCAGTTGACTTTCAAGGAGAGTGAACATCTGCTGGTCAGATACGGGCAGAAATATGAGCTGGCTCTCATGTTTTCATGTACATAGTCACATCGTATTTTATTACGCATTGATGATGTTAAGTTAAAATCAGCTAAAGGCAAGGGATTGGCAGCTAAGCACTGTGGAACTAATGACTTACAACGACACTGGTGCCTTGAAGCAAAATTAGAATTTTTCCTAACTCAGAGAACAAATCTTTGTCTGTGCTGTTAAATTATTTTTGACTGTTCACGCGTGGCTTTGCGAAATATTAGATTTTTCATTCATTACGTCATTTCAACGCATCTGGACTCGCTCGTCTGATTGGACAGAACAGGAATGGGACTCACTGGACTTTGATTGATGTGTGACTTTTGCATCAACTGAAAAAAGTTTGTGCTTCTGCAACGGGAGAATTATGGAATAATATAACAATTTATGGAATAAGTTCTCTGAAGGATTCATGGACTGACAGTTGCTGGAACTGAGAATCATCAACTTCAAAAGCAACTTCATCAACTTCAAAATCATTCACGATGCTTTCCGGCGGAAATGATTGACTAATGAATTATCATACAGTGAAAAGGTTGTTTTCTTTTTTAGTTTATGTAAAATTAATGGTGTATGCATTAGTCATTCATGTGACCTTCACACTTTTGTATAAACTAACAAGATGTATTAGTAAGATAGTTATACCTTCGCATTTGTGCCAGAAAATTCAAACTTTTTCACATAAAAGTTTCAACCAGAACCAACTGATGAATAAAGTAATTGCACAAATATGCCTCTGATTTCTTCACATGTTGTTACGTGGGAAAAAAAGTTCAGTATTTTTCATTTGATTATAAGATGCATAAAGCTCACATCGCAATATTAATATTACTTGTTAACAATTTTTTTACACTTAGGAAAACTTTATAACGCCTGAATGTTACGTTTGACAAAACAATGTGCAGATGCTACTACTAAAATACTTTGATAGAATATATAACATGAAAACAACAATATACAAAAATATTAATACAGTTATTTGTGAAATGAACCTCATTATTTTTTCTTTCACGCTTTATACATATAAGGTGTGCCCAAATGAAAAGTAGACTACAGTTATATGTAAAGAAATTTTAATAACAATATTATAATTACAGTTCATGTGGAACAGTATGACTATAAATAATCTCAATTGGCATTGATCCCAGCGCTTAGAAAGGTAGTGGATGGCTTCAATGGAGAAACTGCTGGGTCAATCAAACACCCATTCTCGCAGTCTTCTGATTCCCTGACAGATGCTTGGGCACCCACTGTGCACAAACTTTACCATAACCAAGCTTTTTGTGGATTACGTGATGCACAGTTCCTTTGCTTATCGACAGTTCAACATAAATTTCACATGTGGTGATCCGACGATTCTGCCGTATGAGCTCATCCACAGCCGAAATCGTGGCACTGTTGGTCACAACGTGCGCCTGCGCAGGGCGTGGTAAGTCCTTGATATTTACGCGTCCAGCCTCGTAACGCTGACAAAACCGAAATATGGTGTACCGTGCGAGGCACTGCTCTCCGTACACCTCTTTCATCCTGCGATAAATTTACGAAGAATGCTCCCCTTCTGCGCGGCGAAATTGGATAACTGCTCTTTGTGCTGATCTGGAGGAATCCAGCATGCAACGAATTGCGGAAACAACTCTCCAGAAATGTGGATATTGATGCAAAGCTGTTAACTACGCAGGTGCAACTGGGAATACCACCACGCCATCTATCGGCTAGCATATTAACTAACTGGGATTTGATACAACGCAGATACAGCTAAAGTCTCCTTTTCATTTGGGCACACCTTATATATTTGAAATAATTGTACTAAGTAGCATAAGAATTGGATGTAGTTATGGAATTTCAAACCAACTACAATCAGCACATTTTGAAAAGCAACTATTTTCGTAAAACACTACAGACAGGCCCGTATTTACAAATTCTTCGCCCTAGGCCAAAGAATATTCTGCACCCCCTCTCAAAAATGTTAATATAAAATACTGTAACGCCAAATTTGGAATATTTCTTGTATGATTTACGATATGTGTGACAGAGAAATAAATGCTTCTTGCCTGTGAATAAACAAGACAGCGCAAGCTGTAGAAAGAGAAATTTGAATGTATATATTAGTGTAATATATTTAATATAATGAACGTAAATTTATCAAACAGAATTTTATGTAATGAACGTAAATTCAAAAAACAGCATTTTATACGGCCTTCTCAAAATAATACCGAAAAATTTGTAAATATTTGGTTGCTATTTCTTCTGTATATGCACCCTAGGCCATGGCCTAGGTTGGCCCTATGGGAAATCTGGCCCCGACTACAGAAGATCTTCAAACACTACATTGTTCAAAATTAATTATTGCATTATAAGTAGTAAACTTGTGAACTTAATTCAGTATTGTATAACAAACTATTCACTCCTACGTGCAGTTCAAATAGTGAACCCAGAATCCACCAAATGGTGGTTGATATCTAATTGTAATGAATTTTAATATATTTGGACAATATAAACATTTATGATAACTAAGCAAACATGATATTAGCCACAGTATGCATATCCATCCACAGTAATATAGCAATAACTAACTTGATCACAGCACATATCTTGACTAAAGCTCTAAACAGTGTCTCAAAGCCAATGGAGAAATTAACCCTAATCCCTTAAGAGAAGTTCTAGCTTATGTTCCTCTCGCTTCTCTCAGTGTCTGCTCCATCTATCTGAATCTGCCTTTTTTCAGTGACCTCCAACCTTTTTAAACATCTGAAAGAGAGAGTGAGGCACTAGTCTCCTTTCTCCCTAGTTACCAATCACATTTCTTAGCAAAACATATGGCTGCCAACAGCATAGTCTACACACACGAAAGAAAAAGAGATAATCCAATGTCAACCAGATCCTACCATAGCCATTGTCTAGACACAGCAGGCTTAATGACAGGACTACCTACAACAATTATTTACACTTACTTATGAATAGTTAATTGAAAAAATTATTTCGTGTGGTATGCTACAAATTTTCATCATACTGCAACAATCATGGAATTTTGAATCCTCTCTTATGCATTGTCTTAAATTTCCTTTTCAATCGAATAACACTGAATTGATTCCTCAATTGACATTTTGATTGTGTTGCTGAATTTCAAGCATCGCAAAATTGAGTAAAAGGAAATTGATTACACAAGGTGTCAACTCTAAACGTGGCCCAATAGCTAATTTCTAAACCATTAGAGAGAGGTATGTACTTCCAATTGGAAAAGGGATTTAAATGGCTATATATATATATATATAAGATATAAAACAACAAAAACAATTTTTTGGGGAAAATGCAAAAATTAAATTACTACACAAGTACAAGAAAAACCATATTAAAAATAGAGAAAGCTATTTCTGCATTCGCACAAAAGCTGCATCAAGAAAAGAGCAATATATCAAAACATACATGAAACAAAAGTCAAAAAATAAAGACAAAAAAAGGAAAACAAAAATTTTAATAATTTGAAAAGTATCATGGCAAGCCACTCGTCAAGAAGTGAAGCCCACCTATGATATTAATAAGTGCTTTTTCTCCTAACGACATACGAAAAAACGAGAGGATAATGACAAAATTTTTACATTTTTTCGTATGTCATTAGCAGAAAAAAGAACTTATTAGTATCATAGGTGGGCTTCACTTCCTGACGAGTGGCTTGCCATGATATTTTTCAAATTATTAAATTTTTTCTTTTTTTTTTGTCTTTTGTATGTTTTTAATTTTTTGTCTTTTGTTTCATGTATGTTTTGATATATATATATATATTTCATAGGCATATTAAGAGTCACTTGCACTTTCCACCGGGGAAAATAGAATTTAGAAAGCACCAAAAGTGTTTAATTTTGTGACTATTTATCATTAGCAAAACACCATTTACAACAAACATCTACGTATATATTTAAAAAAAATTGACAAAACCAGAGGACCAGTCTTCCCAGCCCCAACCACTGGACCGATTTCAACAATTTTTATTTCATAAGAAGGCTTTTGATCCCTAGATATGTCATCAATGGTCATCTGCCACCCTCCATCTTGAGATATATCGCAAAATAAAACTTTGGCAGAATCCCTCACCCAGTTTATTTCACCAACTTGCAAGCATACCCACAGGCCATTATATTACAGATGAACAGCTGGTAGCCGAAGGCGGCTAGTTATATCTTAAAATGTTGACACTGAATCAATAAATATTAAAAAGTAGAGCTATAAGAGTAAATAATAAATAACATAAAAATTTCAAACGGGAAAAATAATTTGTTAGTAGACAGGTGGATGAATTAAAAACTGACAAAAATGATACAATATTTTGACTTGCATCATAGCAGACAAAGGGAAAAAGAAATATTAATTTATTTGTAAATGGTAAGTAGAAAGAAATGCTAAGTTCTGAATAATTTCAGATACTCTCAGAACTTCTGGTACATCTCATACATAATCAGAACAAAGCAAGTGGAAGAAAGAAGAAATAGTACTCTTTTAAGCAGAGTTAGAAAGATCAAGTAATTAAATTTATCAGCTTAAACCAAAATAAAATCACTTGTCATTTAAACAGAATTTAAAGCAATTTCATTAACTCGTAGAATTTATAAGATCAGAAACTGGTTCAAAACAATAGATAAAAAAGTAAAATAATAGCAATTAAAAAGGTTTTGGTTAAGATAATAAATATTTTAACAGTTGAAATCGCTAATAAAAAATTAATCAAATAAGTTAACATGCTATGTTGTTATGTTTAAGTTGCATTGCTAAATAACATGAATATTTTTAATTAAGTAATACTGAAGAAAGAAAATGCAATTATATATTTTAAAAAAATCCCAAACAAATATATTAATGTTTTTGAATTTTTTTTTTCCCTTTGCAGATACAAAAAAAAAATTACAGGGATTCATTTTTGTAACAGAAATTATATTCTAAAATGAGTGTGCAAATTTTGTTTAGCTATTTTTATGTGCATGTTATGGTTCAGTTTAGTAACAGCCCTCCATCGGCCTATACTGGAATGAGGCTCATCATTTTGAACTATGGTCAGATGATGAGGACAACTCCCGAGCTGACACTCCTACTTCCAAACCACACCAGAAGCAGGAATTTTTATCCTGACGAATCTAACGTACATGACAGATCTTAAGAAGAATCCAGTTTTGTTTTGGAACCAGAGCTAAAAATCTCCCAATAAGGGCCTTCCACATGCATAATATTGCTGGCATACAAAATATGCTTGTAAAAGACGATACATTTACCTGAGTAAGAATTGCAGGAAATGTTTGTCCTGCATATTTAAATTTATGCACATTTTATGAGAAAAAACAGTTTTGAAAAAATTTATATGCATCAATTTTTTTTTTACAATCGAAATAAACATAAGTTTTATGTGAAAAAGAGAAGTTTGAAATGCAGAATTGGACAAAATTAATCAAATTCATGACATAAAAAGATCATTGATTCATTTACAATATGCATTTTTCACTGATTAAAATAGTCACGAAACATTAACAGAGAAAAAATTTCGATAATATAAGCAAAATTATGAAGTTTACGTAAAATCATGCTTAAAAACATAATTTAAAACAAATTTTAACTTTCAAAATTAAATAAACTAAGAAGTTTTTTAGTTGTTCCTTTTTCAACATGTTGTTTAGAAATGTGGATTTTACTTTTGAGATTTATTACTTAATATTTTTAAGTATGCCTTTCAACTACCAGTTTCTGTAAATGGAACAGATACCTGTAGAAAAAAATTTAACACAAACTTTTGATATAGTTAAAAACGTCTTTATTTATCACTCGGTGACACATAAGAGGTACTTTGTTTTGAGATTTCTCTTATTGCCATCGTTGCATAAGCAGATGGAGGCAATTGGAATTCCAACTTCAAAGCTTTAAGTGATCCAGCTAAAAGAGAAGGAAAAAAGGAAATATTATGTAGCAAATTGCCATGTTATAAATGTAAAGGAATACAGTAAATGAAATGATTGACTATAGTGAATGACTGAATACTGTAATTAAATTGATAAATTCAAATAAATGCCATGAAAAATAGCAAACTACAGTTTTGAAATAAAAACATTGCACTTAACCTTAACGTTCATTGGTTTCACAGTGAAACCACACATTTAGGATTTCTTTATTGCGCATGGCCGAAACATAGCTTTTTCTTTCATTACTTAAGAGCCAGATATATAAGCCAACTTATGTAAAAATTCTAGTTCAATGCCCTTTAGTATTCACAAAGATATCGGCATTGCAAGAGCTAAATTGCTTTTGATCTCCAAGAAAAATAAAATGATGAGGGTTCTCGCACAAATTGATATTTTTTAAAATTGAATCTTGGAAAGTAATATTGAATTTTATGAAGGTTCAATATCATGAATACTCGTGTAGACTTATAAATTAAATATATAATTTAAATTGCATTTCGATAACTTATTCGGAGGGAAAATAGCCCGTTACCATTCATTGGTTTCAGTATGAAACAACAAATTTCTTGAAAATAAAAAAAAAATGTCATATTCTTTTCTTTTACATATTTATGATCAGCTACATGTCTAGCATTCATTTTTGAAATACATTTAGTAATTTTCAAAATGAAACATGTAGTGAACTGAAAAAGGCTAAATGAATTTTGAACTAAAAATTTCTTAAATATGGTACTTAATTAGTGAAGTAATAAAAATTTTCTTAATAAATATCATAGGTAATGAATAGATATCTGATTAGCTTCTGAAGATTGTATTGTTTAAAGGGCATGCACACGCAGTTCAGAATGAAAAACAAGGGTAAAAAAAAAAAAAGAAATCTGAAATTGCACCATTGCTATTATGGTTTAGAAAAACAACACTAAAACCAAAAATATTTTTAAACCACTAAATTTATGAATATTAATAAATGAAAACTATTAAAAAGATTTAAAATCCTGTAAAAGTATTTTGAGCCAATTTTAGATCCTATTTCATTTGCAAATACAGAAACATTTAACTAGTAAAATTTGAATAAGGATTTGACTCCCTTTAAAAACTGAAAATGTTAGCTTATAATCGCCATACAGCATCTACATGTGTAGATTATACAGATCATTATATATCAAATTCATAAATTTACAAATTTGTGTAAATTTATAAGTTTACTCCATCCCTTAGTATTAACTCTATGGAATCAAACAAGTTCTTAAAAAAAGAATGAAAAAATACCTTATTTTTAATCTTTTATTTATTTAAAAAAATAACACAGAAATTGGTTAAATTGCTATCTGGACTAGGGATGGCGGTTATTGCGAAAATAACCGATTTTCTGTTATTCAGGTTTTTTCACCTCGTTCAAAGTAACTGGTTTTCAGTTTTTTGTAAAAAAACAAACACCTGTTTGCAGGCACAATTTTTTTATTAATATTGGTTTTACAGGAAATCAATCCATTGGCCAATATTTATCAGTTCCTAAAGATTCGTTCAATAATCTGCCAACCAACAGATACCTTGAGGAAGAGCTTGCAGGTGATTTGCCTAAGTTGATGAAATTGAAATTTTTTTGATTGATTTTTTTTTATGCATAAAGATTTTTTTTCATTACATTGGTGTACATATTTATTAAAAATCTTATAGAAAATAAATATTAATTTCATATATATTTTAAGTAAAACTAACTAAACATATTTATAATTTTAAAAAAATCAGTATAATGCCATCACTAAACTTACTCACTGCAAATAAATATGAATGATTCTTAAATAAAAAGAAAACGATATTAAATAAATCAGATAAACTTTACAAGCTAATAAAAAACCCAAAAAAAACTGAACAAAGTTCTAATGTAAAAACTAGAAATACACAACCAAAAAAGTTAGAAAGCAAAAATTAAACAGCAAAAGAATCCTTTTTAATATTATGAGATAAATGCAACATTGACAATAGATTCCACATTTAAATTGGCGAGGTGCACTTTACATGCATTTATGTGAGTCAATGATCCACTGCAATGCAGCCATCTTTGTTTCCATGGCACAAATGCATGTTTATAAAACTCTTAAGGTCATTCTTTATCCCATTTTTTCATGTATGCCATGATCTCATGGTTGAAAGTGCAATCGTTCAGTCGTCCAAATATTAGAAATCCAGTGACGCTAAGTTGGTACTGTATGGGGGTTGTGGCACCAATGTCCATCCTAGTTGGACAATCTCCTAAACTATTAAGCAAGAAGCACGTGAACTTGGGTTATCATGATGCCACTTAATGTCAATTTCATGGAAATCTGGCCTCTTTGTTCATAAGAAAAGATGAATTTGTCCACAGACGAACAACACAGTGTGTCTCAAAAAAATGTATACACAGTTTAAATGAATATAACTTCAGTTTTTATTTACATATAATTAATATTTAAATTGCAAAAGAATCTACATAAAATGTACTACTTTTCCTCCTATCGTAAATGTTCAAAATTATTATTGTTCTGGTCAAAACATTGCTGATAACGGAAGTCTATTGATTCACAAACTTCAACAAACATTTCATTTGATATTGTGCCACATTCTTGTTCAATCATGGCTCTTACTTCCTGCATAACATGTAGATTTGCAGTTGCCCAGTAACTACAATTATGTCGATTAATTATGCCATTTAATTTGAACGTAACTTCATCACTCCAAACAATCTTCCAGGAAAACTGTGCCACCTGCTCACATTTTTCCAAGTACCACTTGTAAAATTGTTTTCTTTGGTCTGGATCTTCTTCATTGATAGCATGTACCATTGTTAGAATGTAATTTTCCATTGACAACATCTTAAAATGCGATGGACACTTGATTTGCTGATGAAAATCCCATGACTTGTTTGTCTTACAGATTTTTTGGATTTTTGGCAATAACTCTCCACTACACTTTCTCAGCTGGTGAAGCTTATTGATGTTCTTGGTCTTCTGGTCTATGAACATCCTGAACAGTTCCAATCGTTTCAAACTTATTTTTTATCTGATTAATTGTAGTTGTGTTGGTGGATCTTCCTGAAACTCCCTGCCATATTGTCTTTGTACTTCTGCTACATTTTCATACTTCCAATAGAATTTTAAAATAAATTTTCTTTTTTCAAAAGTCAATCTTGGTCCACTCATTATTTCCAATTAATTACAACCTCAAAAAAAATCAGAAAGTTCTGACTTGTTAAACAGGGCATACATTTTTTGAGACACCCTGTATTGTTCTGTGGAAATGGCCATTCCACTTTGGAGAAAATCCTTGGAAAGCTCTTGCCTGCAATTCCAAAACAATGAATAACCTGGGAAATTGTGGCTTCTTTTGACACTGAGATCCAGAATGTCTCCATGCAAGTACTGGTAGAGGAATTCAATTACTGCATATTGGGGTAATAGGGCATCACATTAATCATCCATGGTGGTGTACCGACAACAATAAGGAATAAAAATTACATATAGTTGAGGTGATAAATGAGCTACCTACAAAATTTCATTCCTATAGTTCACCATTGTTGAACTACTGTGGATTGTGTGTTTCTTTCTGTCTAACATATGTATTTTTAGGATTCAACAGCAAATCTCTCAAGAGAAAGAAAAAGACAACAAAAAAAACCACTGAATTACATAATAAAAAGAAATAATCTTTCACATTTTTACCTTCCTCAACTGTTGGCTCAGGTAAACCTTGTAGTCTATCTAAATCACTCAAAACTAAAGATTTAGTAACATCAGAATATGGAATGATTTCCCATTTTACATCTTCGGGGACCACAATTAATTTTCTGTAAGCTCCACTGAGTGAATTGGCTCTAAAATAAGCAAGTAAATAAAAAAAAATTAAATATAAGCATAAATTTGAAAGTAACTTATACAGTGAAAAATACATCAAAACATCCAAGAAAATAATTATTTTAAACATCTCCTTCAACAGCAAGACTAGATACAAAGTTATAAATCCATTATTAACTAATAAATGCAGAGACACTGCACATTTACAGAATCTCAACACATAATTCATTTTTAAGATATAAATCAGAATCGCAATGATAAAACTTAAAAGAATACAAAAAAATATGAAAGTTTGACTGAAATCAATCACATTTATTTATTAAACAATTTTGCTGATAATAAAACTAAAATTAATTAAATCAAATTGATAAGTTAGGATGAAGAGGATTTAGATATCAGAGTCATAAAACATTCAAAATATAAGTTTCAGCTATATCTTTCTAAAGCAGTCTGTGACAAATGTGAAGTTTACAGCTGCTAGGAACTTTTAGAAATGATTCTTAAAATTCTTAGATGCAGTTTCATGCAGGAGGTTTTGCAAAATGTTAATTACTAGCAGCACCCACACAATATTGCCTGTGTCATCATGACTTCAACAAAATGAAGAAGAAAAACACCCACAATGACATAAAATAAAGTTTTGAAATTGAAATCAAAACAAAAATATATTTATTATTGATTTTGCCTGCTTATTTTTCTTCGTGAAATGACAATTTAAACTGTAGGAAAACTAAATTTTTTTTCTTAAAAAATTTTTTTTTTAAATCTTACTTCACTTTTGAATCAAAATCACTCCATTCCATTCCATCCTCTTTTAAGAATTCACTGTACCAATCTTTGGCTGAAAATTACATTACAAAATGTTAGCATTTCATTTGGAGATAGGTATACAAAAATTCATCAAAAAGAAAATTATGCACTCTTAATAACTGATTGAAACAAAGAATACACTGATGAGCTTACATACAAGAATAAAGGATTCAGCCATACACTTTGGTCAGAATTTAAGACATATCAGCATTTCATTTCATTGTGTAAATGCACATTTTACCCATTTAATTTAAAAGAATTGTTTGAAATTTGAAAATGTTAAAAAGTATATTGAAATATTGGAAGTTGAAGGGACTGAAATACCTAAAATTATTTCAATGTTGTTCATCTTAGACTCAGTTTCATTTTAGCCCATTAATGCTCAACTTAATTTTAAGCACAGATTTCAGTAAATTTCTTTTAAACCATGTTAAAAATACCAAGATTAAGATAACTGTGTAGTAAAATTAAAATTCCGACTAAATTTTTTTTTTTCTTTTTCCTTTCATTTTTATTAATTTTTTTGAAAAAATAAAAAGTAGAAAAATTCGTAACCAGTCACTTTAAAAACTTTTTATAGATATACATTAAAAGATCTTTAAAATATATTAAAATATCAAACAAGTAAAGATTGCTTTCGAATTCCTTTCATTACCTCAAAAACAAATCAAAGCAAAAAAAAAAAAATTCAAAATGACACTGTGACTTCAAAATCTGGTTAAATGGTGGTATATTCCAGTTGAAAATAGTTTAGGAGTTTTGGAATACATATCGACTTGTTAGACGAAGCAAAAAAAGAAAAAGGAATGAAATGTGCTCAACTTTGTCACGCAAGTGAAATGTAACTACCCCTACAAATAGGATGCTGGGCATTAATGGGTTAAAGAGAATAAAGTCCATTAGCAAAAAATTTGCATAAGTGACCATATCCATACTGCACAATTTTCATTTTTGGTTTCTTCCTCCAGAGCAAGGGGGCAGACATTTCGGAATTGTACACATAAAAAAGGTATATTTACTTCTAAAAATTAAAATAGAAACGTTTTTGCATAAACTGATGTTCAAACAAATATTTAAATTTAAAAAACAATAAAAAAAAAGTGAAAAATAAACAATAAAAAGCAAATCAATAATTAAAATGTTTTTTTGTCTAAGAGATGTTTATCTGCATACCAAAGCATTAGAAATAGATCAGAGATAGTTTGCAATCAGCAATAAATAATCAAGTTATATTTCTAAAATCCGAAATTCTCGAATTTTCATTTTCTTTCTGACACCGTTTCCCCCTTTAATATTTGATTTTAAATATCGTAAAGAAGTTTTTCTAAAGGTTTAAAGATAACTATTAATTTCACTTTCTACCTGTCTAAATTAGCAACCCTAACTGGCAAAATTAAAGAAACTAATTATTAGCAAAAGGAAACAGAAACACAAACAAAGATTAAGAACATTATAGTATTACCACAAAATCAATAATATTAATGCAATTAAATCATGCTTTATACATAATAAAGCATAAATATAAATGCTTTATAAATAAATATAATTTTGAATAAAATATTGTTAAAAAACGGAAAACTTTTTTTTCTTCAACAGATAAAATTTTTCAGTTAAAAATAGGCTTTTGTAAATTTCACAAAATTTAGTCTAAATAGCAAAAAGAATGATGTAAGGTAAAACACAAAAAAACTTTTCGTGATTCCATATTCTACATGTTAAAAATATTAGCATGCACTATTTTCTAATATTCAAAAAGAACAAGTTTTCTCACTTTCATTGTCTGGAAATACAACGCTATGTCCAGGAAGAGGCAATAGCACATCACTTATGTGATATTTAACAACTTCATCTTCAGCAATTACTTTAACAATACTTTCCAGCATAGCCTTTCTATTACCTTCTTCTTTATCTTCTTCACAATTATCGACAAGCACTTAAAAAGAATGTAGATTGATTAATAGCTTGATTATCTAGGTTATTTCCATAATGAAACATTTTAAAAGAATTATTCATTATGGAAATAACGTTTTGAAATGCTATTAACAAATTAAACTAATATGACAAATTATTAAAACAAATAAATTACACTATGAATCATGCCAATTATTTATGTCAGCATTTATACCATTACAGACATAACTCTTTGAGTTCTAATGGTGACGCTAATGCTTAATTTAGTTTAGATAGATAAAAATCCTGATTTGAAGTTACATGGGGCTATTTTAGGATGAACATGTGCACTTTGAACTATGACCAAATGATGAGGACAACATCTAAGCCAGCCTTCACTCTCAACACTTCTACACCATACCAGTGGAAGAATATCTGGTCTTGATAGGTTTAATGTGTACCAAATGTAATGTCTGTTTCCCCACATCACACTAGAGAAGTTAATGACGCAATAAATAACTTTAAAAGAATAAAGTAGTTATAAAAATTATTTTATATACCTCATCATGGCTTTATTTATTTGGTCTAAGACAATCGTAAAAACCAGACATGTAATAATCGATGAATTACCTAATATACATACAAAAATTTCAGTTGTATACTTTCTAAAACTTTCCCTTTATGGAAATTGAGATATCAAAGCATTATTTACAAAGAATTATTGGACTCGACATACTGTTTAACTCTCCAAATGACCAATTATTTTGATCTAATAAGTTTCATCTCCAAGAAATGAGCTTTTACACTAGAGAAATTTGATATGTAGATGAATCTTCGATATATAAAGAATATTTTACACCTGAAGTTTTAAGAATATGTGTAAAATAAACATGATTTATCTGCATTGGAGTTGAACATGATGAACGAATAAATCTTAATTAATTTAAGCATAACTATAAGAAACAATTATTTTGGATAAGAAGGGGAAAAAAATCTACATCCAATAATTAAATATACATATAACTTGAATCTATTATATGCTTTTACAACTGAAGTATATAATAATTAAGATATATGCTTCTTATAAGAAACAGGATATGCAGAATATTTAATGCTGTTACTGGTAAAAAAAATAGCATAATCTCTTACCTCCAGCTTCTCGTGGTACTAAATCCCCTTTTAAAACTTTCCAACCATATTCTTTGATCCTTTTTGAAGCAATTTTATTCCAAATATAACTTTGATAGCTATGCAAGTACATAAGTCGCATGTTTCGAGGAATCTAAATGAAATAATTTATTATATAACTTACTGCAGTTTTCAGGTGAAAAAAGATAACTGTTTGTTTACTAATTAAAATGAAAAACATACTTTTTTATTAGATGACAATACTAAAAACTAAGTGAATATTTGAATAATTAAAAAGTGAAGGCTACCCATATGGGAAATACAAAAATTTAATTCTGCATTAATAAATCATTATAATAATGCTTTATTGACTTCAGTCATAAATCTATTTGGAAATTGTTGATGCATTAAATCAGTGTTGAAGCTATATAAGGGCCATTAGGAATGGATCTTAGGAAAATTACTTTGGATTTTTATTTTGATGGTTGGAACTCTCAGGCTGTGTTAAAAATTAAATTAAACCATGCAAATAATTAATTTATTTATACTGCAACATTTTGCAGTTATTTAAATGTACATCTGTTTTTTTTTCTTATTTTATAAATAATTTTATTTTATATTACATTTTCTACATTGTCCTTTTTAAAGTTTTTTTTCATTTTGTTACTTAATTTTTGTATTATTGCCCATTGTATTCTTGGAAGATGCAGCTTTTGTCCACAGATGCTTTGTGGTTAGATAATTTTTTGTTCTGTTAGCCTTCCTTTTTCCGAAGCTGTTTTTTAATTTTAATTGTTTTTATGTCCTTTTTTAACTGGTATTCTGCTTTATTTAATCTGTTTTTCTTGTAAATCATCACATCCTCAAAAGATCTTACAGAACAATATAATTTTGCTTACTGCTCCAAAAGCATTACAGAAATCTCTTTTATGAGAAGAAGCAAGTCCACAGAGTAATTTTCCTTCTATGCTTGATTTCCGCCTTAGATTTTTAAGAGCCAAGTTTGCATCTTCAGTTTTTGCCCAGATTCGCTTGGCCTCATTTAATTCATCATCACCTAATAAGAATAAAATTAAGCATGTATTAAATGTGGGGAACAAATTTTATTTAAATGAGTTGTCAAACAATAATATAGGATGAAAACACTTTGCAATAATCTCATTCCATTTGCTTCTGATGCCAGCATCCATAAAAGCTATTTACAGAGATGAATGAGACCATTTATAAACAAATTTATGAATAATGCATCATTAAAAATTTTAATAATAGATGTAAATCATCTGAGGAGAATATATATAATCAAATTATGTATGGGCTTATGTTTTAAAATATACATAATACTTGTTAAAAGTTTTTGTAAACAGTTGCAAGTATGTCTATATTATTTCTTTAAACTTATACATAAATTTAATTTTACCTTTACACTGTTTTATTAATTCCTATTCCTTATTATTTTTATAAGCTTAAACTATTCTCTTTAATTAAGTGTAAACTATTTCATTTTCCACTATTTACTTTGGTACAGTATAGTTATAAATAGTCTAAAAGTCTACAGATAATTATACAGTGTGTTTAACATAAAAAAGTGGCAATATGACCCCATTGCATCGAATTAAATGACTTAATATCATAAGATCCTTCAAGTGAAGTCATCACTTTAAAAACAATATATGGATGATTTACAACTCCAAGTTTAAAGTGTGCCAACAAGAGGCAAATATATATAGTAATTATAATCTTTAGTAGATAAAAAGTCATAACATTAAGTTCTATATAAGCATATATATATATATATATATAATCATGCTTTAAATATATATATGTATATATATAATCATGCTTTAAATATATATATGTATATATATAATCATGCTTTAATGAAGGTGAGATGCAGTCCATTTTGATCAGGAAGAGACAATATTTGGCTTAATCTTCTTTTATTCAGTCATTGAGGATATTAGGTTATTTCTTCATGGGTAAAGGATTCAGTTTTTACGTAGCTCCATGACCAGTATTCAAAAGGTTATGCCTGAGCGGTGCGTTGTTGTTATCAGCTTACATGCTTGAATCAAAAACAGCAGATAGGAGTGTGCAGAAAGTTTAATTACCCAGAGAAGGTAGTTCCCCCAGAAAAGACCTGTGACTCGAAAAGAAAGTTGTAGTGCGCTTATTATGATGAAAGTAGAAGTAATTAAAATGAGATGTCGTTAAAAGCGATTTAAGAAAGTTAAAAAATTAAAATATCACATACATATATATTGAACACATTTTCACTAAAATTTTGATACATACAGTGTACATTTACTGAACTGCAACAATGAAGTTGTCAGTGAACAAGTCAATGATATGAATGGAAATGTTGGATTATTGCGACATAAATATTTGACACATATTCATTGACCTAAGGAAATAAAAGAGCAAAAAACTTAACCATGATAATTTTTTTAAAAAATTTCAAAATACTGCATCAAATTGCAAATAAAGAAACTGTTCAAACTTAATTTATTTGATATTAATCAGTACAATAATTCCTTCAGCTCAAGTAAATAAACCACATAAAAAAAACTGATAATATGTTGACAGAAAAAAAAATCTGAACAAAAAAATGAGTAAGCTCTAAAAATATCTCTGAAAAAAATTCATATGAAACTCTTAACATCATGAACAAATAAGATTGCAGAGTTTTCCAGATACATATTTCAGCAATATAAACTTTGAAAACAAAACAAAAATTATATCTTAAAGAAAGAAATACCTTCACTTCTTGGAGTTAAAATTAAATTGATCGCATCTTTCCACTGTGAACGAAGAACTAATCTGAAAAAAAATTTCCAAAACTGAGTACAATTTGCATATAAAAGAATTTTATAATGAAAAGAACCAGATGAGATTTAAAAAACATTTCGAATTAAATTAATTTTATATCTAATTTCCATAAAACTCATGCCACCCTACTACCTAAGAATGGAACTTCAATAACTTTTTAACAGATATACAAATGCAATTTTCTGATTTATATAAAGGGATTAAAGTAAAATTTTCTTCTACGATAAAATATGTATTGTTCAATTTTGAATTTTGTAAAGAGAATTTTACAAAATAAAAAAAAAATCTCTATTGTTTTGATACAATATACTTGAGTTTCTAACATTCAAATCAGGGATGGCTAACACATTGTAATTGAAGGAGTGCTGCAACTTTCATGATAAATATACAAGTATGGAAATTATTTTATTTATTAATGGCATAACTTAAATACAATTGTCCATACAATTTGTGAAGACAATTTTTTTATCAAAATAATAATTTCACTAAGAAAACAATCTAAACTATTTTCTATTATAAACTTTAATAGGTCAATTAAATTACAATATGCCACTACATTGGATTAAAAAAAGTTTCCAAAGTTATAGAACATAGGGTATAAAAAATGCAGTACTTCAACAGCTTTTACTCTCCTAAGAATTTCTCAAGACTGATTTTTACTATTTTTATATAAAGCATAAAAACTGTATTAAATTGATGACAATAAACTTAACTATTATGTAAAAAAAAACCAAATAAATCTATACACTAAATAAAGTAGGCAGTTACAGTTATGCAATGTCTCTACAAGAACCACTCCCGATTCCAATACATAGCAAATAATAACATAATCCAAATAAAACAGAATGCAGTATTTAACCTTCCTATGGAATGTGTTGGGACAGATGATGTGCCAAATCGTTGAAGACCATAATAATTTATGAATCCTTTAGTAGAAAGAGAGTTGATAGCTTTTTCTATGATATTTGGATCTCCCTGCAACTGCCTATTAAAGTAGAAAAAATATTTGGAAATGCTCTACAATGAATAAAATTGAAAAATACAAACTTGCCATTGGTTGCAAATATCAAATCTAGTGCTTAAAGTCAAAGGAAAATTAAAAGACAAGATAAAGAGTCAACAAAATATGCAGCATTCAAAGAGGTAAAACAGAAAATGGGCATACATACAATAAAAAATTAACATACCTTCAATTTTTAACAGTCTTCAATAATAATTATTCACAAACAAAAGCCCTCATTCATATATTAAAGGAAATTTTTTTTAAAAAAATCAGATTTTTTTTATAAATTTTTTTAACATTTAAGATTTATCACACAATCCACAGTTGAAATTTTGCTTGGATCTAGAAGAGCAGGCAGAAGCCTGTCTAGCACCATATAATACATCTGCAGCATGTATAAAAATAAAAAGAAGTCATACATAAAACCACAAAAAAAATCAGGACTCCCTACATAACACTCTAAAAAATGAAGAGCCTTTTGCATAAAAAAAAAGAACCAAACAAATATCAAAGCAGTACAAATACTCTCATATTACGTTCAAAACAATTTATAATAACCTTGAAGCATAAAATACCTTGCTGAATGAATAAGAAATGTTTTACAACAATTGAATTTCATCTGATACCAGAGACAACAACATACCTCAAAATAATAACAAAACGGTTTCCTCTTAAATCACCTAATTTGAGTTGCTCATTTTTAAAACTAAAAGGAAATAAGAGAAAAAAAATCACTTGTAAATATGATGGAAATAGAAATAAATAATAAACATATAATAAAATATCTAACTAGTTTATTAA
Source organism: Araneus ventricosus (assembly GCA_013235015.1). Lineage (NCBI taxonomy): Eukaryota > Metazoa > Arthropoda > Arachnida > Araneae > Araneidae > Araneus > Araneus ventricosus. Next base: position 18,913 of record BGPR01001367.1, on the reverse strand, counting down.
CATACATATATCGATAGATATCCTATCATAACATCAATTTTTACTCACACAATGTTGCCTACTCTGACTGTATTGAAATCATTATTTATTTTAAGAAGCCTCTCAGGTGATATTTGGTATGCAGAAACCAACTGACTTGTTTTGCCTCTCTTATCTTTTGAGCCAGCATAAGCAAATACTTTTGGATTAACTCTGAAATGCAAAAGTAATTTTATAATCAAATGCTTTTTTCAAAAAGTAAATACCTCAAAATACAGGTAATTCCCGTGCAACATAGAATAATAGAACACAGTTTCAGTCAAGCACATCTTAAGACTTTATGGACTCGGAAAAATAAATAGCAACAGTCAATTCAAAGTAAAAACTTAATCATGTCACCAGAAAACAGAATGAATCCAAAAATAGAACTTATTAAATCTCTACAGTAGGAAGAGTTTGATAATATGACTTTTGAAGATAATCAAGATTAACTAATGGAAAAAAAAATCTATGACACAAATATCATCTGGAAAATACTATATCGAGTACATAATATATTAGTGGTTGGGAATCTGAGGCCTTAAGGCTGCCTGTGGCCTCTTTTAGTTTCTTGTGTAGCCTTGCCAATTATTTACAATTTGCATTGAAATAATATACTTGTCTGTAATATAATAATAATTACAGAACAATAACCTTCAAGATTCTGCTCATGCGGTCTTTTGCCCAACCGCTGAAACTTAATGAGGCCTTTCAATGCAAAAAGGTTCCCCACTCCTGTAACATATAATTCAGATCACCAGTGTAAACAAAGAAGTTAACCATTTTATTATGCTAAGAATAAAGAAAGTCCTAGATTTAGACAAACAATTGCAGTTATATTTCCTAAATGAATATTCTTCTAATAAAATAAGCATAAAACTTATGAGAATGATCAAATTTAGACAGATCTCTCAGCTAAAAGCAAGCAATATAAAACAGGTATTTTTTTTACAAGAAGCAGGATAATAGAAGCCAAGATAATTCTTAAGAAGATTCAAAAGATGAAAATATTGTTTAAAAAGACGTTCTTGGTTAATGGTGATAATAAAAAAAACCCCACTATTTAATACTTTTAATCTGTCAAATTTTTGATAAAAATTGCTTTAATAAATATTCCTCTTAATTATAAAAATATAATAGCCTGCTTTTTATTATTATTATTATTGCAACTTAACCGTCAGAGTGAAGTTTTTATCGAACTAGGTTTTTGTTTCATATAACCCAGATGAACATAATACGGCATTTTTTAAAGAACTAATCAATCATGCTATATGGGACAGAACACAAAATGCAACTTAAAATTCCAGTGAATAATAATAAAATATTTTAAACACAGCCACATCAAAATTTTAAATCTGAAATGTCATCAGATGGTTAAAATTATTTCCATATCTACAGAATATTTCTATTTTTATCATTTACATTAAGAATTCATACTATTTTCCACAATAACACAAAGAATAAAGTTTCACATTAAAAATCTATTTCTTTGGTCAAAGGAATACTTAGAGGGAAAAAAGTGAAAATGTCCCAAAAACTACAGAAATATTCAAATCAAATGGCAAGGTAGTGTAATATGTATCAAAAAATTATGATGAAAGATGTAAATAAAAAAATAATGAATAAATAAATGGTTATTAAGAGACATAAATAGGATGTGAAGCAGAAAGAAAACATCTTCTATGTAACACAAAGCTATTACAAGAAGAATTTCTTTACCTGAGAAATGATGCAATGCCATTTATTGCATCCATTGTATCCTTGTTTTCTTTATATAACACAAAGTGTAAATAATTTCCCCCAACTGAGAGTTGGCATCGTCGACCTATAAGTAAAACTAAAAATTACAAGACAGAAAATATTATCAAAAAAATTTGAGAAAATTAATAGCATAGAAGTATTTTTAATACATTCATGAATGATTAAGTTGCAAAGCAAATTGTTCTGCTTTATAACATAACAAGATAAAATTATACACATACTATTACTAAATAAAAACAAAAATTTTAACACAAATTGTTTTTAAAAATTATTGGACTTACATAATGCTCCCATAATCAAATAGAAATTCTGACGCCAAATAATTTAAGATAAATTTGAAGATCTGATTGTAGAACTAAAATGCTGCATCATATTTATTGTGAACAAGAAATACTAAAGAACGGAAAATATACACAATAAAACAGTCAATATTCCAACAGTAGAGTCAGATTATTTGGAATTACATTTTAACTGACATTGGTTTTGAATTAATTAAAAATCGCATAGTGAAAAATGTATCCTAATTTGTAATATCATTAGGGTCCGATACCAGTGGCTGTGCAGTTAGTGCTGCCAGAATGATAAGCCAATTACACCACTGTGGCACTGAATGCTAGTTAATATTTTATTAGATTTTTGCTCTTTAGCCAGCTTGATTTTCATTTGTGTTTTTCTTTATACAACTATTTTATTATATGACAATAAAAGGGAAAAGCTTGGATGAGCTTGAAGAACAGCTAAGGAAGCCAGAGATATTGAAATGACACATAAGAATGAATAAGTGCTAATGAAGTACCTTGAAATATACTGAACAGCAAAAAGAAGCTTATAGAAGACACAAAAAGTTTTTTCGTGAATTAATATGATAAAGCAGGTAATAAACATATTTCAGGGAAGATACTTACTGCCACAAATGTTCTTTTTAAAACAGTCCGATTGTTTTGGCTTTATATTCATTTTAATAACGTTTACTAGTTTATTAATGTAGGGCTAGAATATTAGTTACTTAGTCATATAAACTTCTCTTTAATATTGAAATATACTATGGACGATATTGAATTTATAATCGTTACATGGTATTTAACATAAAGAGATTTCCTTCTTTTTTCTTTCTCTATCATCAACATTTTCACTTAATTGATCTCGTAATCCCAGTTTATGTTGGATAACCTAGACTCTACTATATTCTTTAAGTTCTATTAAAAAGGAATTCAGGGAAATTAAGATTAGCAAATAGACGTAAAGGAAAAACTCAAATCTGTTATATTTCAAATTATCCATGAGAATATGGAATGTTTTTAAGAATAGAGGAGGGTACAGGGAACAAGTATTTTAGTTAATTTAAAAATAAATAACACAACATTTAAGAAAAAGCATTTTTATGAATGGATAATGAGAAAACAACTTGAACAAGCATACAGACAAAATAACAGTTCACTAAAATTAATATTCCTCACAAATAAGACAATGTTTCATTTTATATCCAATCACAAGTTTAATTACAGGAACATTGACACAGATTTAATGGTAATTTTACTAAAATAAATAAGTTTAAAATGTAGGGATTGGATATAGAGAAAAAAAATCTCCTAAAAATCTAGCACATATATGAAATACATAGATTTGAATATAAGATCTAATTTCTGTGCTTAGAAATCAAAAATTAAATTTTAGAAAAAGCTAGATTTTAGATTTTTTAAATTTTAGCTCAGAATTCATTTAATTTTACTCCAATTTATTGAAGTACAAAAAAAAGTGATGATATATAAATGTTTATATTGCATAGTCATTAACTCTTTTAGATGAACTGCATTTTTAGCATACTTATAAACAGATGTCCTTAAACAAATTATTGCATTATATAGAAATGGATATCAACTATATAAAAAATATTAAATATGATAACTAACGCTTTTTTTGCTTAGTAAATTTTTTCACTAGAATAAATTTTTCAGGGCCTCTGTCCTCAGTAGAAGATTCGACTCCATTAAACATTTTCCGTATAGCTACATGGATTTCTTTTCTTGTATCTTTGTCTTTCTCAGTTACCTGATAAAAAGAAAATACAATATGCTGTTTAATTATTAAAAATTAAATTGATAAAATTTCCATCTGAAGCAGAAGCAATATTGCATAAATGAAACACATAAGTTACAAAATATGTCCAAAATCAAGAACTTACACACATTTACTAATGAAAAAAAAAATTTCTAGTAATTTTTAAAACAGTAGTTTCGAGATTGTTTGCATTAGAAAGGCAAGTGACTAATTGAGAAAACTAAATATTTTGTAATTATTCCATCCTTGAATTAAGATGAAATTTAAAAAAAAAAATCATAAAAGGAGTTAATGAATGAACTACAAATAATCTCTTGTATCGAAATGTACAACTGCATACAAATAAAAATTTTCACAAGTAAAATAAGTTGAAAATTATAAGTTAATTTATGAAATTAATGCATGAAGTGCATTATAGAAGAAATAAAATAAACAAATAACTGTATCTTTCCAGTCTTTAAACAAAGATCTGCAAGACAATTTTTATTTTATTTGCTTATATTTATTATCCATTTTGCCAACTTAAATATTTCATAGAAAGCAGCAATATTATTGAAAATTAAAAATAACCTATCTTTAGATTTTTTAATTATCTTTTGTTTTCTTTTTTACTTTTTCTTATTAAGCTTATATTTGTATCACTGCAAACTTTTTTTTTAAAATTAAAATATCGGAAAATCAAATAGAAAAATTTAAAAGTATATTTACACATAATTTACCATTCAAAACACATTTTAAAATTAAAATCTACTAACTGAGAATATATTATCATAATAATGTATCAAAAACTTTAGAGAAATGAGTCTATTTTTTTTTTTTTTTAGGGCAAATTCTTTTAGGATTACAGACTTTTCTATCTTTTAAAGGTCACTTGAAAGTTTTAAAGAATTCCAAATAAATTAATCTAAAGAATCATTAGAACATGTTAATCCCTTAATACGGAAAAAAAACACATTTTTTCAAACCAGTTAACACATTCTTACATTGATTTCCACTTCAGATCTTTCATCAGAAATAAGTTCCTCTATACCTTTCACGGTTGCATCATCTAATAAGCCATCTACCTATATTTTGAAAAATGAAAAGTTACACCAAATAATAATGGGAAACAATAACATGTGCCAAAACATTAGCCTTTTACACATAAAACTGAACCAATAACATTTTTATTTAACAAAACATAAATTGTTTCAGAATGTGATACAGGTTCAGACTTAATGAGTACAACTTTAAGAGGTGGTAGGCCATACAACAAAAAAGTTTTTGATACTTGCATGTTAAAGTGGCCAACAAGCTTAAATGCCGACCTTTGGATTTCGCCAAGCTCCTAACTTCAGCGTTCTACAGTTCTGATAATTTCCGAACGGATTTGTTTAGACAGCTGTACTCTTTGCTCCTGTTGACTTTTTGACGAAGGAACGTTTTAAGGTGAGAGTTCATTTTGGAATTTTAAAAAACGTAGATTCCTAACATTCAATGAACAAGCGAAGCTACTAGGTTCCCGCTTTGCTGAATTTTTTTTAAGTTTAAAAAATTTGCCCTGTACCCACTTCAGATGCCGCAGGCATCACGTGCACAATTTGTCTTTTTCAGATGCCACAGGCTTTGGGTGCACAAGAGACCAATAAAAAGCTCATTGCACACCCAAAAGAAATGTTCTCACATCACCAAACCATCTTCCTCTTTGCGGCAAGATTTTATCACCATCTTGGTGATATATCTCGGTTGCTTGGAGATTCAATCTTGGTGGCCACTTTAACGTGAAAGTACCAAGATTTCTTTGTGTATGAAAGTGACCTGTTAAGACAAAATGTAAGAAATAGAGATGACAGGAAGCATTAATTGTTTATTAATAGCATCATTAGAAAGTAATTCCTTACATTATTTTTTTTTAATAATATCTCAAAATTGCATCTAGCAACAGTAATACATCCTTTACAGTGCTGATGGGGGGATTCATGTATAATTTCAAAGATACTCCATGTTTCGTCTAAATGTACAGATACAACAAATATTCAAGCAACAAGATCCTCAACAAGTCCAAAAATGTACACCAAGCCCTACATTGATATTCTGAACTGAAAAGAAAAATAACTTTCACCAATTTTGCAAATAAACAATTTATGTTTCCTTTCATATCAATTTTTCATAGTTGCAACTCAACGTAACCCACACATTCCTATACATATAATTTTTTGTTAAAGTTTGTCCCATAAATTCTAAAATAGTCTGTATAAAAAAATTTAATAATAAAATTAAACAAAGAGCTAATAAAAAAATTACTTTTAAGTCACTTTCTGGATTTTTAGGTTTCTCTAAGTTTGTCAGTCTGACAACATTTCCTTCAGTATCTATTTCATTCACAATAAAATCAGAATACCTAAAATTCAATTGAAAAAATGGTAAAATAATCAAAACATAGTAAATGGATTTTATTATATTCTGCATTACTTTGCACACAAAATTCAATAAAATAAATCTTTTCCTCTAGTTCTGAAAATGATCTTTTAATGACAGATTATTCTTAAGTGAAATGTACAGAATATAACATTCCAATAATAAAGTTACATAATTCATTATAGAACAAAATATTAAAAAATTGCCTATCTTTTATAAATACTCAAACATTCTAAATTATTATCCCACATTCTAAATTTCCTTCTTCTTCGCTGTACAAGAAATATTATCAGGCAAAGACCCATTTTAAAACATATGTTCTTCCTTTATGTTAATTTTAATATAATTAATTTTAAACAGAATCATAATTACAACTTTCTTAATTCTGATATTTAAATAATTTATTTAAAATATAATAGAAAAAATATGTATAAAAAATGCTTCACATAATAAAAGAAATTATAAATGCATGAAAAAGAATACTAAAGAATGATTCTTCTTATAAATCATTCTTTTTCATGTTATTGAGAATGAATTCTACAAATTGGTCAATTCATATAAAAAATTATTTCAAATAAATAAGCAAGATAAACCAAGACTTTATATGGAAAACAGTGTGCAAAAAATTTGCTCAAAAAATTATGCTTTTGATTATGTACCTTTCTTTCATAATTGCTTTAAATTCAGGCAAGTCACTCAGATATTCTGTAATACCAACATCCTGCTCTGATGCTCTCTTAAAAGATTTTTCATTCTGAACAGAAAAAAGTTTGTCTGAACCAGGAGTTCCACCAATTTCATTACTTAATAAAATTTCAGGCTCTAAACATTGTTTTTTATTTGGAGATTCTGCTTCTTGGTCATCTAAAGAATGTTTAGAATTGCAGCTGGCTTCCATTCTTTAAACTAGAAATATATATATAAAGGAATATCTGAATTCTACAACATTATTTTTTCCCAATTAAAATACTTTTATAACAATAGAACAGATATACACAGTCCAGTCACATTAATGTGACCACCTGCAAAAGCCAGAACCACCTTTGGCAGAGCGGACCACTGCGAGACGTGCAGGAAGAGAGTCAATTAGGTTTCTGAAGGTGTTCACTGGGATGTTGAGCCATGCCGACTCCAGTGCCGTGGCCAGCTGCGCTAGATTACGCGGTTGAGGATCCATGGCGCGAACAACCCGATCGAGGTGGTCCCACAGATTCTCGATTGGGTTTAAATCCAGTGAGTTTGCTGGCCAGGGGAGTATGGTAAACTCATCCTGGTGCTCTTCAAACTACGCACATACACTGTGAGCTGTATGACACCTCGCATTGTCCTGCTGGTAGACAGCAGTCAGCATAGGTGCATTAACCAGGCGTCTGCTGCGGAGGCCCATGCGCAGCAACATTCGCTGAACCATTGTTGAGGATACACTCTTGGTAGCCCCTTGGTTCATCTGGGCGGTCAGTTGCACATCTATTCGCCCGAACGCATCTCCGTAGCCTTCGTTCGCCGCTGTCATCTATAGCCCGTGGTGCACCACATGTGCCACGCCGCTGATTTTGGATAGTGCCATATTGCCATGCATGGTATACTTTTACCACGGCGGCATGCGAACAGTTCACAAAATTAGCCGTTTCCGAAATGCTTCCACCCTTGGCCCAAAAGCCAATAATCATGCCCTTTTGGACGTCGGATAAATCGCTACGTTTCTGCATTACGCCAATGATTGAAATGCTTTCCGATGCCCTAGGACATCCTTTATATACACTCCACTGCACTGTTCTGCCACCTGCCTTCTGTGATTGGTTATTTCACGTTGACGTCGAAAGTAGGTGGTGGTCACATTAATGTGACTGGACTGTGTATATTTATCATAAACATACTGACACTCTTTATTTAATAAGGTGTTCAGGATTCTTGTTAAAAGTGAATTTAGAAAGCTAAACAGTTAATCACAGAGGAAAAACAGCATATGAATAAACACACCCTTCAAAATTGATGAAAGAGAAAGACAGAAAATTAATCTCAAAACTTTACAAATAGTTTGTGTTTACATTTTTAAACATGTAGGGTAATAAATTTTAGAGATAAACTCTCTGAAAGAAGGAGAGATACAGCATGTCTGTCAAATTCTTACTGTCATATTCACAAAATCAGTAAATTGATTGATTTAAATTATAATTTAAATTCATAACAAAGGGATTATTCTCATGCATAGCCAATGACATCTTTTTTTTTTTTAATGAAAGCCAAAATGGAAGAGAACATAAAGTGAAATTACAAGATTACTTTGCATTAACTGAGGTCTGAGTGCAGTATAAATTTATCTTTGACAGAGAAAATTTAAAACATTAATTTATGGAAGGATCAGAGACAAGAATTGGAATAATTGTGTTAGCTTGAAAAAAATTTAGCACATATGGAATTTTAAATGTACACAAAAGTGACTTCTCCATTGAAGCTATAGCATCCCGTATAATTAATTTGAAATTATTTTCTTCCCTTAAAACATTTTCCCACTTTTCTTAATTGCATAAGTTTTGAACAAACAACTCCGGAACTGCGCTCATATGACTCATTGCCTGACACTCCTTTCCAGTGTAAAATCGACCAAAAGTGGTAGTCTCGGAATCCGTTGCTGAACAGTAAAGAGGGTTTCTCACATTTTATTACTGGAATCAAGATATTTAGAATATTACAAAAAAATGCATCAAGGTGTTACTTTTTTTAAATACGTAAATAATAAAAAAAATTCTTTCATTTATGGTTTGAGCAGTATTTTATTTAAAATCAAAAGTAAGATGTTTTTAAAAAGTAGGTATTTGGCCACCGAATATTCGGTATTTGGTTTGAAATTTGGCCGAATAGTGAATATTCGGCCAAATTACTATTCATCACATCCCTAATTTTGTCCAAAATTTGATATACACATCTACAATTCTGGTGATAAAACTATGAGCTAAATTTCATTCATCTTGCTTACATCATTTCTGAGCTATCATTTTCACACATACAATGACAGAGAGACAGATTTCTCATTACCAGATTTTGTCCAAAATTTGAGAGAAATCTACAATTTCTGTGGAAACACCACATGCTAAGTTTCATCCCTCTAGTTCTTTGTGTTTTTGAGTTATCGTGCTCACAAACAGGCAGAACGAGAAAATTCCAAAAATGGTTTTTCGTATTCAGGAAGATTATGTCCAATAACATTAAACTCTCAAGGTTAAATATTTTGGCAATTACAATACTTTCTATACGAGAAGCAAAAATCTATCTTGAGCCATATATCTACTCTTTGGAAAAAGAAAAACTCTCGAGGAACAACAGCTGCTGTTAGATCAAAGTTTTAAACTTTTTGTCAGATGTGAAAACTTTTTGAGTGGAAAAATAACTCATTACCCCAAAATTTTAAAATAAAATGTTAATTAACTCTAAATATAAATTAATTTCAAATGCTTTTTTAATTACAGTTAAATTTGAATGAAATAGTTCAAAATCTTAAATGATTATTTTTCACTGATTTTTACTTACAAACGCTGAAAAAGACATTTAAAAAAATTTTTTACGAACCCAAAATTACTATTCACAATCCTATTTTCAGTCGAGACCTATTATTCAAGAAGCCCTGACTTAGAATAAAGTATAGGCAGCTTCAACCAACACAATTTCTTTCAGAATATCAATAATTGCATTTATATTTTAAAACAATATATAAAAAATACCTATAAATAGATATTATAACAAAATAAATTAATCGTTTTTTACATCTTGGCACTTTCTACGATTGTATTAAATTTAGTCAAATATGATAAGTTATACTTTTGTCGGCGGGTGAAAGTAACATATGAAACCGGAATAGTTTGCATGTCTCTTTTATATATTCAATAACTGTTTTAAAATTTTCATAAGAAACTTCCGAATATAGATAGGAGGTTTATTTTTGTTAGCTAAGTTATTCAAAACAACTTTTAAAAAATAAATAATTTCGATTTCACAAAAAAAATGAACTTACAGGCTCTCGATAATACAACTTATTGTTTTTAAAAATCAAGCATGTAAAAAGTTTCAAGAGTTAAAAAGAGACCAGCACCGCGAAAAAATTTTCTGCGACTCAAACGTAAACAAACAAAACCGGCTCACATTGTTGCCAAATAAAGCGATGAAAGTATTTTATTAGAAATATTTTGAGGTTTTACCTCTAGTTCATGGACGGCTGAGAAAACTAGAAAATGATGAACGAAAAACTTATAACATGGAAGATGTAGGGACTTGAAACTGACGTAGAAACCAAGGCTAAAAGATTTTAAAGCATGGACATTCATTTCTATGCCGTTCCTGAAAAATGGACGAAAAAATATACTGCTGGTGCATTCTGTTAGTACATGGGAATAATAAATCATTTAAATTATTTCTGAAAAACTTGCGTCATAGCAAAGTTTCAGAGTATATCAGACCGGATTTACATAAAATGCATGACGTCCAGTTCAGATATGTACGATTTTCTGTTTTAATTATTTACATTAAAACATTGACTTTATTTGCATTACTTTTGAACTTCCGCTTTGAAGATTCCATGGACTTAATTACGTAATTCCAGTGTAATGTGTAATGCTAACGGCGCTATTCACCAAACAGCGTGTTAGCATCGGAATCGAGTAATCCGTGACCGAGCGTTGATTCTGGATTTCGTGAAATTCTTATTCCCGAACAAGAGTTAATCGATCTCTCGGTATCGGAGCCTACGTAGGACACGCCCCACTCTGTGACGTAGGGTACCAGTTATTCCTACCCCCATCATTTTCAAAGTAGATTTGCATTGGTCCAAATATGTCACATGATTATCAGCTGATTTTAGCGCCTTCTAATGTTTGTTTTGACTGTCATGCAACTTTTGAATATTTTTGTTGCCTGAATTTAGGATTCTCGAAATAAAATTTTTATAAAATTGTTATTCTTATCTCCATATGTTTACAGCACATATGGATAAGATTCGATTTTCAGATGTTAGTATAATTGTATCGAAATTGAGATTTATAGTGACAATCCCATATAAATATTTGTATATTTCTGTGTCTTGATACATTATTAAGCAAGTAGGTTTTAAATTTTCATAGTATGCTGCAATAAAAAAAATATTGGTATTTAGATGTACATTAGTGAATATTTGTATAGTAAATAGTTTCCAAATAAATCCAGCTTTTACTAAAGCCTATGTAACAATATTCCTTAAACAAATTGCAAAACTATTTCATTAACAAATATATAGATTGAAAATATTGGAAAGAAGAACCTGTAAACTGCTCATGTGTAAACAAAAATCAGACTAAACGTTTCTGAAAAATGGAAGAATTTTTATGTACACCAATACCTAATAAAACAAATAATCATTCAATCCATTTATTATTAATAAAATGCTATTGTGCTAGAGATATTTTTTGTAAGAACTTCCTTCTCTCTTTATTTTAAAAAAATTAACACAAGTATTTTATTACATTAACATATTTAAAACTTGTTACTTGTTGTAAACATTAAATTTAGCAAATTTTGATTTTCAACTGAATGAATTACTGGCAAGTAACTGTTCAGAACATAAACATAATAGTCTTGACAAATCCAAATAAGAGTAATGAAATAAAGTATTGATATTATTTGTAAGTATTTTAGAATTAATATTATCTTTACATGAAATGTATGCTTAATTGATGGATTTCAGATATTTTAAACTGTCCAAATAATCAGATAGATAGCAATTGTTTTAAACATTTCTATCACAATTAAAATGCAGATTTGCTTTTCTCAATATCTTCATTATTTGAGAATAAAATGATGTATTCATTTTTTGATAAGTTGGTATTAACATTCTATTAGTACCTGCATAATATCTGCTGTGTTTAATAGCAAATAAATTGCTATAAAACACAGCATGCTTCAAGTTTATATTCATTAACAAGAGTAATTTAATGTTCTTTACTACTTATTTTATTATTACAACTCGTTACTTTATGAATTTAATAAACAAAATTTAAAAAGAAATTAACAAACATACAACAATTGTTAAAATATAGCAATTTTCTTGGTTTTGCCAACAAATTGTTAGAATATTTTTTATTTTGTGTACTTCAATAAGCAGAGAATTAGAGGCCTACATTTAAAATATAAGGGGAAGGAAACTCAGAATGAAATGTTGCTACAAATAAAATGACTTTTATGTTAATAAGTTATTTTGACTTAACAAAAAAATTATATCAATAATTTAAAACTATTTCAAGGATTCTTTTCCTGCCAGTTTTCTAATAACAGTCTTTTTATTTTCGTTCAAGTAAAAACATTTAATTTCATATAGATTTGTATAAATAAAGAAAAAGAAGTCATCTTTTAAATTTTTTCATACAAATATGTGAATTTATTTTCTGATTTTCAATTAAAATTCATGGTTACTTAACATCACAGATAAGAATATTACATCGAAAGGGACAATGGTTTATTATGGTCTTATTGCATAAAATTACATAAAACTTTATATTATTATGGGCCCACTTTCATCTGAATATTTTATTCAAAATGCAAAAAATAATGTTTATAATTCAGTTATTTTGACAAATTTACCAAAACAAGTTGGCAAAAAAAAAGCTTCTACCAGTCAAGTAAGTACATTAGCACAATTTACAATAATTTATAATTCTGAATAAGATTTATGAGTCCTATTGCCTATCAAAAGGATTTTCAATAACTGATTGATGATTCACATGTACGTAGCACTGGTGAATGAAATATATAAAATAAGCTGCATAGATCAAAAGAAATTTTAAATCTTTAAATGATGTAAAAGATAAATGTCAAAGCAAATTAATATGAATTGATTTCTCTGTATCATTCAACTATATACAGAGTTATATATAAATTTATAAAACTCTTTATTATGCATTCAAATTTCTTTATAAAAATTTCCAACTTCACTTATTATAAACACAAATGTTAGGCAACTTTTTCCAGTGAAATAAATACTCGATAAATTCTATAAGGAAACAACAAAAGGAATAACTTTGCAGTATATTTAATAAATAAAGATAACTATATAAGCTTACAAACATACCACCAAACAAAGCTTTTGGTAAACACAAAGGCAGTTTTCTGGATGCAGAACAGAGTATTGAGTACTACCTAAGAGAGCTATTTTTCTGATATTTTTTGACACAACTCAGAAACACATCTCTACACTGATAACTATTAACCAGGATATGTTTTTAAATTATTACATCCTGAAAAATCATGGTTATGGTGTTATTGCATAGAATAGCAATGAAACTTTATATTATTTTGAGACAACTTGTGTCTGAATATTTGAATCAAAATGCAAAAACAATATTTATAGTTCAGATATTTTTACAAGTTGACAAAAAAAAGAAAAAAACTTATACCAGCCAAATAAGTATATTAACACAATTAACAATATACTTTTATTTCATTTATAATTTTGAATAAGTCTTATTGCATATATCAAAATGTTTTTCTGCAACTGTTAAATGGTTCACATGAATGCAGTGTTGATGAATGACTTATAGGAAATATCAACATAAAATACAGAGACTGAAAGACATTTAAAATCTTTAATACTGTAAAGATTTGTCATAGCAAAGTAAGCTGAACTAATATTTCTGTAAAACACAACTATATACAGAAGAATACATCAATTTATAAAAATGTTTATTATGCATTAAAATTTCTTTATGGAAACATAACTTCACATATTTAGAAACAAGAATGCTAAGCAATTTTTTTCCACAGAAATAACTGCTATAAATTTTAACTAAATTTTATAACCAACAATATTAGACAACTCTGCAGTATATTTAATAAATAATGGTAAATATATAAATTTAGAAACATGCAAAAAAACAAAGCTATATTACAAAGACAATTTTCCTGATTCGTAACCAAGTATATAAAATACTGCCGTATGCATATCAAAAGTATTAAAAACTTATTATCATACACATGGTATTTTGGCAAATTCATCAAAAGTTTCCATTACACAAAAGAAATAATTTATACAGTTTTCAAGATGTAAGAATTCTGAATATTTTAAATTTAGTTGACCAATAAGAGATTTGCATCTTTTGAAATAAAAATCATATAGCTCATAAAACAAAATAAACAATTTAGCAAATTTAATAAGTTAGAAAGAGGTAATTCTTAATAATACAAGAGTGTATATCAATGCATAGGCTGAAACTTTTTTATACTGCTGTAAATTTTTACAATGATTCAATAATATAATTTTTAATTAGGTTTTAAGAGTTCTACAGCATATCAAAATATTTTTCTGCAAGTCTTTAATGGTTAACATACATCAAATAGCTTCTTAATACCCAGAATGTAAAAACGAAAATACAGTATTGATGAATAAAGTGTACAAATTATCAGTATAAGCTGCATATATTTACAGAAATTTAAATTCTCTAATACTGTAAAAAAAATATAAAAAATCATGTTAAAGCACACTTAATTTCTCTGTAAAATGCACATTTATAAATAAAAATATGAAGCACATTTTTTCCCACTAAAAATAACTACTATATATTCAAACAAAATCCAATAATGAACTATATAATGCATTACTCTATAGTATATTTAATAAATGAAAATCAGTAATATTAACTTGGAAAAACACCACAGAACACAGCTTTATTAAATACAAAGACAATTTTCTGGATGTCTTCCAGAGTTAATGAATACTGTCTCCATGCAGATCAAGTGTTCTAAGCAAGAAGTGTTTTGAAGCATAAAAGTGTTATCAAAGAAGGAATGCACCTTGTATTTTCATAAAAAAAAATTCTTTTGAAAAATATAATACTCTTTTCCATTGTATAAAACATAATTAAACATAGAGTCCATCATTGTAAAAAATATGGATATTTTAAACTTATCTGACCAATAAAAGATTTGCTTCTTTTAAAATAAAAATCAATATAGAACATAAAACAAAACTGTGCAACACTGCAAATTAAATACATAAAGAGGTCGAGATTAGTGATACAGAGTGGCTAAATAGGATTATACGAGAATGTGTAGCTGAAATATTTATATACTGCTGTGTATTTTTATAATTATTCAACAATATAATTTTGTATTGGATTTTAAGAGAGCTACTGCATATTGAAATGTTTTCATAACTATTTAATAGTTCAGATATATCAAAATAATTTATTAATACTCAGAGCTCAAAACACAATAATGCAACATTAATGGACATAGGGGATAAAATTTCAATATAAGCTGTATAACTTGATAAAGAAATCTAAAGTCTTAAATACTGCAAAAACTAATTGCTTAAACACAGTAATATGAACTAATTTCTTTGTAAAATTCAATTTTATAGAAATAAATGCATTAACTTATGAAACTGTTAATTACACAATCAAATATAAATATTTTCCTTACGGAAAATTTAATTTTTCTTTTTCCACTGAAATAAGTGTTATATTACCCAGCTTGCAAAATAAATAAAATTATGCATTTAAATTTATCAGAACAATAAGAGATTTATATTCTTAGTAGTAAAAATCATATACGATAAATTTAATAAACAAGGTTTGATAGTATACACTTGAAAACACAGTGCAGAAAAAAGCTTCATTAAAAATAAAGTCAATTTTCTGAATGTGTCACCAGGCACAGTGAAAAGATTCATTTTATTTATGGTAAATATGTGTAATTAAATCTACCTGAACAATAAACAGCTTGCATTCATTGGAGTATACAGTAAATAACCTAAAATTGATTGTGCATCTTTCTTTAACACATCAGTTCATTACTCACGAAATAATTATGTGTCAGCCATGATCATTGCTGATAATTGTATACTGAAAGTATAAAAATTAGCTTGTATTGTTGAAACCGACAAATATTAGATAATCCTCTCGAAATCGAGATTTTCTCTTTCAGGATAAAAAGCATGAAATATATTTAAAAGCATACTTATTGAAAAGGAAGAGCCAAAAAATAGTAGTGAAAAGGAGTTTTCTCCACTTTACATACAAAAAACTACACTATTTGTCTTGCTAAACACCAAAATATTCTTCCAGATTGTTTTTCTCCAAAAATACTTTTACAAGCCATGCAAAAATCCAAAACACTGAGCCAGAACAATTTTTCATTCTACTGCACATGCATACAATGTTTCCATAATATAATTTTCAATTAGATTTTAAGAGTCCTACAGCATATTAAAATATTTTTCTGCAAGTCTTTAATGGTTCACATACATAAAAATAGTTTATGAATACCCAGACTGTTAAAACGAAAATACAGCATTGATTAATAAAGTGTATAAAATATTGATATAAGCTGCATAGATTGACAGAAATTTTAGTTATTTAATACTGTAAAAAAACTGATAAAGCACTCTAGTTTCTATGTAAAATGCTACTATATACCAATGAATGAATTAATTTATACTGTTTAATATGCACTCAAACAATATTTTTAAGGAAATTTCCAACTTCACACATTCATAAATAAAAATATGATGCACTTTATTTTAACCACTAAAAATAATTACTATTCTAACAAAATCCCATAAAGAACTATATAACGAATAACTCTACAGTACATTTAATAATTGAGGATCAATATATTAACTTGGAAATACACCACAGAACAAAGCTTTATTATATACAAAGACAATTTTCTGGATGCCTTTCCGAGTATACTGCCTCAATACATATCAAAAGTGTTATATTATTTACAAAGAAGGAATACACCTGGTAATTTCAAGAAAACAATCGTTTGCAAAATATAAGGCTTTTACATTATGTATAAGATATAATTTAAGATACTGTCCATCATGTAAAAAACATGGATATTTTAAATTTATCTAACGAATAAGAGAGTTACTTCTTTTGAAATAAAAATCGACATGGCACATAAAACAACTAAATAGTACAACACAGTAAATTTATGAGTGAGGAAGAGGTATTTATTAGTTATATAGAGTGGCCAAGATGGAATAATGTTAGAGAATGCAATTTTGATAGCAAAGTTTGATAACATAATATAAAACTATTTCTCATCAATTAAGAAATAACTAAACACAGCTTTAAAATATAAAAATATGAGCATTTTAAATTCATCTGAACAATCAAAGATTTGCATTCTTGTAGTAAAACTCTTATAGGAAATAAAACATCATGCATTACAATACATATAATAGACAGGGATCAATATTTTGAACTTGGAAACACACTGCAGAAAAAAGCTTCATTAAATATAAAGTCAATTTTCTGAATGCATCAACAGGTACAGTAAAGACATTATACTTTTAGTTAATATGTATATTTAAATTTACCTGAACAATAAACAGTTTGCATTCTAAAAATGACAACAATCCAGGATAGATATTAATAACATATACATCTTGAAACAAAATTTAGCGGCAAGAAGTTATTATTCTTCACTCAACATATAAAAAATTACATTATTAGTTAGGCTAAACACCAAAATATTCCTCAGATTGATTTTTCTCCAAAAAAAAAAGTACTCTTACAAGCAATGCAAAAATCAAAACATTTAGCCAGAACGATTTTTCATTCTACTGGCAATGCGCACAAACACAGAACAAACTCAATCCCCCGATAACTCGCCAATTTTCTGGGATTGAAAAACGGGGGAAAAAGGCGCCCGACAATCCGCGTTTTTGGCATGGAGAATAAGAAATCGGAGTGCTGACACGAGTGTCAGTGTCAACACGTGTTGGTGAATAGCGCCGTAAGGCATTTTAATGCAAATAAACAAAATAGAATACTCGTTCGCCCGGAACAGTAAACCAGCGGCGCTATTCACCAAACAGCGTGTTAGCACGAGAATCGAGTAATCCGTGACCGAGCATTGATTCTTGATCTCCTTTAAATTCTTATTCCCGAACAAGAGTTACTCGATCTTTCGGTATCGGAGCCTGCGTAGGACACGCCCCACTCTGTGACGTAGGGTACCAGCTATTCCTGCCCCCATCATTTTCAAAGTACATTTGCATTGGTCTAAATATGCCACATGATTATCAGCTGATTTTAGCGCCTTCTAATGTTTGTTTTGACTGTCATGCAACTTTTGAATATTTTTGTTGCCTGAATTTAGGATTCTCGAAATAAAATGTTTATAAAAATGTTATTCTTATCCATATGTTTTCAGCACATATGGATAAGATTCGATTTTCAGATGTTAGTATAATTGTATCGAAATAGAGATTTATAGTGACAATCCCATATAAATACTTGTATATTTCTGCCTTGATACATTATTAAGCAAGTAGGTTTTAAATTTTCATAGTATGCTGCAATAAAAAAAAATATTGGTATTTAGATGTACATTAGTGAATATTTGTGTCGTAAATAGTTACCAAATAAATTCAGCTTTTACTAAAGCCTATGTAACAATATTCCTTAAACAAATTGCAAAACTATTTCATTAACAAATATATAGATTGAAAATATTGGAAAGAAGAAACTGCTCATGTGTAAACAAAAATCAGACTAAACGTTTCTGAAAAATGGAAGAATTTTTATGAAC
Source organism: Araneus ventricosus (assembly GCA_013235015.1). Taxonomy (NCBI): domain Eukaryota; kingdom Metazoa; phylum Arthropoda; class Arachnida; order Araneae; family Araneidae; genus Araneus; species Araneus ventricosus. Next base: position 118 of record BGPR01001367.1, on the reverse strand, counting down.
ACCAATACCTAATAAAACAAATAATCATGTAATCCATTTATTATTAATAAAATGTTATTGCGCTAGAGATATTTTTTGTAAGAACTTCCTTCTCTCGTTATTTTTAAAAAATTAACAG
>BGPR01001366.1:159927-265976 GCA_013235015.1 Araneus ventricosus | reverse complement strand
CTTCACCAATAAAACAAAGTGTTATAAATTGTAAATTTTATACACAATTTAATTTTTGAAAAATTATTAAAATGAAGGCAACGAATTGAACGGAAATGAAATTTGTATCATAAAAAGCTAATTTTTTAAACTTTTATTATGTGTAAAAATAGTCTTTGTGACATAATACATATTTTCGAAAAATATCACCAAGCCAAAATCTTGCTTAATTTCCATTTAACTGAAATTTTAATAAGATTTGGGGCTTTTAAAAGTTGACGGTTGACTCTCTTCTTATATAAAAAATATTTATAAAAGTAAGCAAAAATTTTAAAAATAAAGGTATTTTAGTTCAAAGTCTAATCGTTGCCTAGCAAAGGAGTAGGTACAAATTTGCGTTATTTCAAAATCTTCTGCACGTAATTAACAATTTATTAACTTTGAAAAATTAATAAAAATTGAAGGAAAAATTCACAGATATGAAATTGGTAGCATTGAACAGTTAAAGTTTTGAACTTTAATATGGTAGAACAATATTTTTTGTGGAACAAATTTGCGCCGAAGTTATTGAGCAAAAACGGCTTCAGACAATTTCTAATTAACTGACTGTTTAATTAACTTTTGGGCTTCGAAAAGTTGACAATGATATTCCTCTTGACTTAAATAATAAGTGTGCAAAGTTTGGTTGAAATCGATCCAGTAGTTTAGGAGGAAAAGTGGAACATACCCACATACATACCCACAATGAGTTTTATTTATATTAAGATTAATAATTTTGTTGATATGTGAGGAAGACAATAGTGATTATTTATAAGTGCAATATCTGAAAACAATGTTATGTTTATAGATCTCATTCTGTGCCTTTTACACAACGCTTCATGAGCGTGTTAATTAATTTTCTAATAACGTTTACATGCTCTCATTTCATTATTGTATGGAAGAATTGTTTTCTTTGTTTAAAAACATTCAAATCTGGGAGAAACTAGTAATCAATATATAATGCCTTGTTTGAGGATATAGATGAACATTCATGGACTTTTCTTTTTTCTGCTTCTTCTCATAGTTTTTGAAATATTCTGATAGTAAAATAAAAAAGAATGCTGTTATATCTATGATTTTAGCAGCTCTTCAATGTATTTGAAATTTCTAAGATATATGTATTAGAATGGCTACCTTAATTGCTCTTTTTGAAGAAGCAGAAATCTAATCCAGAAACAATTACAATTTGTCAAGGACGTGTGTTACAAAAGCTATAAAAATATAAATAAAACTAATGTTACGATAAAGAAGCAATAATTATCGGATATTCTTGATAAATGCAGTATTTCTTCAATAGACAGCGTTATTGAGCTTCCGTTGGCTTGAGATAAGCATACATTTGATTTCTACAAATGTAACAACATCCACCACGCATATGCATCTATTTACATCTGGCCATAAACTATTAATGAAATTTCCTTTGATCTTCTGCGATGGTAGTATTAATTTGAGTCCATAAAATGCGCAAATTTATAGCTGTAAACTGCTCAAATAATTTACAAGATTTTTCAAAGAAAAATTAATGTAAGAGCTAATGATGAAAAAAATGATATCTTGTGCACAACACAAAATCAATGTAAACGTGGAGGTCAAAACCGTAGTCGATAAATGTGGGGTTTTTTTTAATACTGGAATACTATTCGACATAAAGTTATCTACTTTCTACACAGAGTAGAACGTGGTAGATTGAGAAATGATATCTTTAATTAAATAAGAGCTTATGTAGTCGAATATGTTAACCAAAAAAAAAATCCTTGTGACATCACTAAGTTTGATTTTGTAGGTTATCATTTTTCCCTGTGTTGCTAAGTGTGTAAAAAACAAAGTTATCCTAAACGTAATTATAGATGTTTGTATTTTAATATATAATTATCTATGATTTTATATTAAAAAAACTGGGAAGCTCCACCCCCTTATTCACTGATGGTGGCCCAACTCCTTCAGGAAATTTGCTTCGTAACTTCGTCAACTATCTGTTAAAAAATTATAATAACGAGAAAGAAATGAAATCAATAACTACGACTACCGTGCTATTCATCAATCTAATATTCTGCTATCTACGGAAGGAAAACAAAAGGCTTTATATATTTTCAATAAGCAAGAAAACTTTGAAATTCCAAGAATATCACAATAAAAAAATGATTCAATCTACTCAAAGTAACGAAAAATAATTGTTAGTGGAATCATGTTTTTAAAAATGAAATGGATGTTAAGGTAAGAAATACAAGAATTTCGTTAGTGTACTTCTTAATAGGTGATATAAATTGTTGCAAATTTTTCACAGAAAGCGAAATGTAATTTCAAGAATTCTGTCTCTAGGCAGCTTTTAATAGTGTTGCCATGGTAACGCCATCTGTTCCTGCAACTCCTTTCCCCGGCGGACATTTGCTCAGGTCTTGATTGATTATTCCAAATTCTCGGTTTCTTGGTGATTGATTACACTCAATTAAATGAAATCGAATAGAATCTTCATTAAAAGACATGGGGTGTGATTTATTTGGTTTCGAGTGAATAATTACCAACTGAGTATTACTGAGTACACTTTACCACATGATTTAAAAGTATCTGTATGCAAAGTTTGTGTTCTATTATCAGATATTCAGGCAAATTTTAACTAAATATTTTTAGTAGCAAAGATTTGTTTCCTAGGTAAGTCCTTGTACAAAAAATTTACAAATTAATAACATGACTCAATGCTCTAGTTTAACTTAATAAGCAAATTAAGTGTTTGAATGTTTTTGTATTACATTACAAAACCGCAAAAATGCGGGGAAAAAATTAATTTTTGTGAACGGCGAAGTTCCCTGCAAATAGTCTGCTTTAAACGGCTACTATGCTAACGTCACAGAAATAGTTGCATGCTTCGTCAATAAGCCTGAAAAGTTAAATCAGGTTTCGAATATTATCTGCGCCATGTGTTAATGTGCACATCATAAGAACAATACCCTTCTCGTAAATTTATTTTAAAATCATAAATAAATAAGAAAGATAACAGTTTTTAAAAACACTTTTATTAGTGTTCTAAAAATTGATTTTTTAAATTTAATTATTCGCAACCTTCTATTTTTCAATTTATAGTTCGTTATTATAAATGTTAGGGCATCCTGAAATCAATTTATTTTCTCAAATTCATTATCAGGTGATGATACGGGTACAGAATCAAAATTTAATTATATTCATTAAGTTATGTTTAAGACCTGAAAACCTGAAACTAAAATAGTGCACTACCGTTAAGAACACATAAGTGTGCAAAATTTTAAAACTTTAGCACATCAGAAAGCGAGTGAGAAAACGATTATAAAATTCCTTTTCAAACATGAAACCAGGAAATTAAATAAAAGTGCTTAACAAATTAACGAATCTAATTATTTTATAAAACTAGAGTAACTCAAAAATGTTTACAAATATAGCTATTCGCAATAATTTGCTCTAAACCGAAATTTATGGATTTCTTATCAGAATGCTTTCTCTCAAACGATAAAAACTTTTATACATATTAGAAATAAGAAGCTCCTTTTTTTAGATCATGCCGTATTACAACATTAACAACAAATTACATTTACAAAATTTTCATGAACTTAATTTACCTATATACTTAAGACTTTAATTAATGTATGTTTACTAATCATATAATAAAGTCTTTTATTGTTAATTGCAAAACTTTACCTTATTCTTTAGGAGGTACTTAATTTCACAGAAACACAAACTTCTTTTTCAATAAATTGTTTTTCGTATTTTTTGAAATATTTTTTCTCCGTGACTAGAAAATTATATTTCAGAAATAATTTTTAGAAAATTACCTTTAAAAACTACATGGTTGATGTCTTATCACCTGACAATGCTCATAAGTTCTGCTTTATTTTGATGTTTTACTTAGGAGAAAAGTGTTAAAAGAATACTTTAACTGCATTCCTGAAGGTACAAATAAGCTGTCTTGTATTACTTTAAATTTTGTTGTGCCTTAATTTTCGTGTTTAATAAAGAATATATTATCATAAAAAAAGTTGAAATATATTTCAATCCATTTTAGACATAGGCGATATTAGGAACATATTGTGGGCGATATTAGGATGATTATAGTAGGAAAAATTCTGAATTCGCAAAATAACGTATTGGGGTGTGTGTTAAACTTATGTGTTGCAGTTCTAATTCAGTATGTTTTTGGATAACAGTCCAGATAATAGATTAGAGCAATTTTTAGACAAATTGTACATGAATTATTCCTCTGATTAAAATAATGGCTTAAGTGCGCGATATTTGGGCTCCCTACCTTATAAATATTCTTTTTTCTAAACTTTCGCAAAAATTTCAAAGCCATGATATGAAAAGAAAGAATAATTTAAAGCTCATTTTCACCTTCAAACAATTCATTAGAAATTTGATGATTTCCCCCCGCACAAAACATTATATATTAGATTGTTAATTTCATCTAGTTTGGAGTATTGTTCCGAAAGAAAACAAAAACTCTTCTAATCAATAATGAAATGGTTAAGAACACATAAATGTGAAAAATTTCAAAACTTTAGCACATCAGGAAGTGAGTAAAAAAAAAATTATTACGGGAATACGTTAGCATTCTCAGAAAATTAATTAGCACGCTCATGATACATCTAATAAAAGACACAGAATGAAAAACTATGAGTATAATAGTGCTTTGAGATATTGCACTTATCAATCATCATTGTTGTCTTCCTCACATGTCAATGTTGGTCGTAAAGGAAAACGGACAATGATACTAATTATAACACATTCAAGTGATTCATTAAGATATCAAACTTTTTTAATCTGTCATTGCTTGAATTTACTATTAATATATGTTTAGAATGTAATTAAATCATAAATCTTGTCAAGTAATATTTAACCGCTTAACTTAACAGCCCGAGAGTACTCGTGCATCGAATTATCGAAATTTTAGTCTTATAAACTAATATTGAATCATTAATTAGCTTTATAATTTGACACAAAAAATATGTAGGATCCATAAATATCTTAAGTATCCTATGCCTTCTTAGATGAATGAAAACGACAGGCCCTTTCCGAAACAGGAGGGGTCATCTTATTAGATAGCAAAGAAAACTATTCAGTTAAGTGGTTAAAAATGTCAAAGAGAATGTGGAAACAGTAATTGCAGAAATGACTAAAAATGCATCAAAGAAAAAATGTCTCTTTTTTTCTGAAAAGAATGTTTTATTACATTTGAAAAACAAAAAGAATACGTACCTTGACCAGTTTAAGAAATGCGTATGAGGAAAAGGAAAAAAATGCTCCCTAGTTGCATAAATAATAAAAGATGATAAAAATTTCCAAAACGAACCAGGAAAAGGAAAAATATTGAATTCCGATTAGTTTCAATATTTTTCATTCTGTGAAATATAAAAATCTTTCTTAATTTGAATTTGAAATTAATTGAGTTGTGCACGTCAGATGTAATCCTTCCAAATTAAAATATAAGCAATTCTATGTCCGATCTTATTTTTTTTAACGTTAAGAAAAGACGATTTTACGCCAATATTGTTTGTCATTTGAAATTCAATTATTTTCCAAGCAAAAATACTGAACAAATATCAAATATTTGAAATATTGTGTCACTTGTAAAGAAAGAGTATAATTAATAAGATCATGCTATGAAAATCATAAAAACTATTATGTTCCTAATGAAATATAGATTTTTGTTACAATTAGAATCTTCGTTAATTCAGCTAATCGATAAGTAACAATGTTGGCCAATTAGTTTTTATGTACTTTTGTTGAACTCTTGATTCGTTTTCTGTTGAAAGAAGAGATTTTTTAATCGATTTTTCACTTACTTTCTGATGTGCCAGATCTTTTTTGAAATTTTCTTCAATTTTGTATCTTCGATGACAATTCTCTAATTAATGCTTATTTTAAGAACTTAATTATTTGTTAATAGATTTATTTTATTAAATTTTGATTTCATACAAATTGCTTCACCTGGTAGTGAGCTTCAGAAAAATTGATTTCAAGATTTCATAATATTTATAGTAATGAATTATAAACTAAAGATAAAAGGTAGAAAATAATTGAGATAAATAAATTCTACTTTATAGAACACTAATAAAAGTGCTTTTATAAAAACTGCTTTATTCAGCTTATTCTCTTCCAAAGTGTAGTTTGCGTATACTTCTATCTTTTACCTGTTTTCCTTGTTAATTTCTATTGAGAGACACAAAAGATTATCAAACTTACTTGGTCGAGAGCGCAATCTAAAATATATTAAAATATTTTAAGATATGAAAACTGAATGGCTTCAATTATATTTTAAATTCCTTTCAAAATTTATTTCTGATTTATTAGTTGATATAAATAAATTAAAAACGCGAAAATATTCGAAAAATGCAGAACGCGGATTAAACTATTAAAGGCCATTAAGTTGCTTCAGCGACAACCTAACAGAAGCTCTCTACAGCTATAACTACAAGATCATGAAAATAAAGAGAATGTACCTTAGATAGTTTTTATGAATAATCTTAATATAAATAAAAGTCATTGCTTGTATGTACGTATGCGCCTCATCTCCTCTTAAACTACTGCACCGATTTCAACCAGACTTTGCACATTTATTAAGAAGATACCTGTGGACTTTTCAAAGCGCAAAAGTTAATTAAACAGTCAGTTAATTAGAAATTAACCGAAACCGTTTTTCCGCTGTAACTTCGGAACAAATTATCCCACAAAAATATTTTAATACCATCTTAAGTTCACAATTTTAACTTTTTAATAATACCAATTTCATATCTGTGAAATGTTTCCTTCGATTTTTATTAATTTTTCAAAATGTAATAAATAATTGATTACATGCAGACGATTTTGAAATAACGCAAATTTATAGCTATTTAGTTGCTAGGCAACGGTTAGACTTTGAACTAATTTACCTTTATGTTCTGATATTTTTGTTTATTTCATAAATATTTTATTTAAGAAGAGAAAGATCATTGTCAACTTTTAAAACCCCCAAAGTTAATTAAAATCCCAGTTAATTAGAAATTAAGCAAGATTTTGTCGTTTTCCGTAATATTTTTCGAAAATATTATCTCACAAAAACCATTTTACACCATATTAAAGTTTTAAAAAACTAGCTTTCCAGTGACACAACTTTCATTTCCGTTCAATTTGTTGACCTCATTTTAATAATTTTAAAAAATAAAATTCACAATTTGTAACAATTTTTTATTGGTGAAGAACAAGATTACATCCGAAGAACAGAATTCTGGAAGAAAACTAAAAGAAAAGTTTAATAACAGACTATTCATAATTTATGCAGGAAAAACTATTGATCTGGTTTGTTTTAACGCTTTTTGTTAGTGAAAAATTTACTACCTAATTAATTATCTCAAAGCATTCTTTAAAAACATTTCTTATACTACAAAATTGAAGCACTTATGGAGGGAATTAGTTATCGTAGGTTTTTAAAAATCGCGTGGTTCAATTGATAATCTCATTTTTAGTAAAAAACATTCCAGACGATAAATTTCTTTACAAAAGTAGTTTTTAAATCAAAAATATTAGACATGAAAGTATTTTAATCCTGAGCAACGCCGGGCATAACAGCTAGTCAATAATATAAAGTATAATTCACAGGATGGAAATCATTACCCTTAGCAGTAAAAGTTTGTTATTCAGATGTGTGGACTATTTCCATAAGGAGTTTTTCTAGAAATTTAATTCTTATACTGGTTTTGTGGCAACTAAGACAATTTCTTTAAAATAAGTTTAAGATTTAATCGTATTCATGCAACATTTTTATTATATTCATGAAATTCTTCTAATCTAACCTCGTTTAGAAGCATTGACATTTATCTCCCACCGAAATAGTAATAATCGAACTGTAATATAAATTATGTATTTAACTTGCAAGTATTTATGAGTATTCAGGATATTCAACTTTCATAAAATTCAATATTACTGTTTGAAGATTCAATTATATCAATTTGTGCAAGAACCCTCATTATTTAGCTTTTCTCTCAGAATGTACCGAAATCCACCTTGTTTCATTGCCTATATCTTTCTGAATACTAACGGTATTGAACTGAAACTTTTATATAAGTTGTCCTATATTTCCGGCTCTGAAGTTATGAAAAAAAATTATGCTACGTTTCGAACATACGCAGTAAAAAAATATTTACTACAATTGCTCATATTTCCTATAATATTCAAATTTTTTTATTCAAATTTTAATGCACTGCTTCTTCTACATATTGTCAAATATTCAGTAAGTTTCGTACAATTTCGTGGGAAACTCTGCATGTTATAAGTACAAAACATGCGTAAAAATTCGGGATTTTTTAAGAAAACCTTTATATTTTCCCGAATATTTGTGCTACGAAAATGCATGTAAATTTTATGCACATCAAACATAAATACTGATGAAAGTTACATCTCTTTATCATCTTTCTGTGAAACATTATGGGTGAAACACCATTTTCGCCTATATCCCCTTTCTGGTGGCCCCCTAATTGCCCTCGTAACCGAATCTTCACTGTAAATTGTGAGTTCCGACGATAGTTTGTCCCACGATTCTCAGCAACCGACTGCGAACCCTATTATCCATATTAACTCCAATTTTGTAGCATCTTCAAATTTGTGCATTACTGTTGGGAACCAGCGGAAGTCTGTGCCTATCTGCCCATCCGTTTGCAAGCGAACACGATAATTCGAAAACGCAACAAGCTAGGTTTATGAAACATAGCATATAATTTTACGTCCAGAACTATAGATATTCAGCAAATTGTGAACTACATCCGTCCATTGGTTGACTCTCTGTCCTTTAGTCTGACTATTTGTAAGTATGTGAACATACAATCACAAGATAAATAGAAGAAATTTGATTTTTTTAAAATGTAATTTGATTGAATGATCTATATCGAATTTAGACCCAATCGATCAAACGAATAAATCCGAAATGCATACTCGATTCCCTACACTTTGCTCAATGCGAAACGTTCAGTATTGCTGAAGTAGACGAGAAATTCAAATCTTTACACCAAAATTGTAGATATTTCATTTTGGACGAAATCCGTCCAGAGAAAGTACGTTTGTCCATGTGCATCCCAACATGCTAACTGAAAAGAGCTAATGGTAGAGAGATGAAATTCGGCACAATGTTTTATCGTCAGAATTATAGATCTGTATCAAATTTTGGGCCAAATCCTTAGGAAGTTTTGCTTTCTGTTTGTTGATGGGTTCGCGTGCTTGTAATCCGATACCTAAAAAACTGAGCAGAAAAAGAAATTTGGTATGGGGGTCTTAACTGGAAAATTGTAGATTTAAATCAAATTTTGGTCCCAATTGATGAAAGGGGAGAGCGACAAAATGCATACTCCTTTGTTTTCACTATAATAGAAAACTAGATACAAAATACGCCGTTTTGTGTAATTGAAGGAGAAAGTCGAGTGAAAAACAATTCTGCTGATCTTTGTATCCTTTTCAAGTGTATTAGAGCACCATGTCTGATCAATGAACTGCGCAAGAGTAAAAATCGTATTTTTTCAATCATAATTGAATTTTCACAATCTAAAGAAACTTTCCCCAGAAGAATTTTAAATAAATACATGCTGGTCTCTTGGAGAAAATACTAAAAAGTGGGATTTTTTTTCTATACAAGCTGCTTCGAACAGATAATTTTGTGTTCTCTCTCAGCCGTCAATGAATTTAACATAACAGCATTATTCTGAATAAATTTCGAATGTACTGATTATACGTTTGTGATTATCACTTCGCATGGTACCTCACAATTACCCCTTTGTATTTATTTAAAATCTTTAAAACCTGAAACGTGTTTTTCCAAGTGTAAAAATTGTATTTTTTTTAAGCATTATTGAATTTTTACGATCCGAAGAAACTTTTCCCAGAAGAATTTTAAATAAATGCACGAATAAATATAATATGACCTCTTAGAGAAAACATTAGAAAGTGGGATTTTTTATACAGACTGCTTAGAACAGATGATTTTGCTTTCCCTCTCAGCCATCAATGAATTAACCATAACAGCATTTTTCTGAATAAATTTCACATGTACTGAATATATGGTTATGATTATCATTTCGCATAGTATCTCACGATTACCACTTCGCATTTATTAGAAATATGGAATGAATAAAGGAAGCATGAAGAAAAGCAGAAAATCAATAAGAAATAATCCCAGAACGAAATTCACAAATTTTATTACCAACAGAATAGATTAATGAAAAGCAAATCTTAAGCCTTAAACTTAAAAAGAAAGAAAAAATAACAAAATGAAAGGAACAAAATAAGATTTCATAAGCTTTTTCGTCGTAAAAAAACAAACAAGTATAAATTTTCATGGCAAGGAAAAAAATTATTTCATTCAAGCAATAAAAGTTGTTTTTTAGAGTATTTCCTGAGGAATGTTAATTAAATTTTAGTTTTTCGTATTTTCATTTTGTGTGACAGATATTTCTTTATGTAAACGAGATTTAGATGAGCTTTAGTCAGTTTACCTTTGAAGCAAATTTCATTTTCAATAAGCAGAGCATGAAGTTTGGATGCAGTTTCTAAAAATAGATCTTACTGAATAGGTTTAAAATAAAATTTCTCTGCTTACATTTCAATCAGAATATTTTCAATCCTATAAAATAATTTATTTTGGAATATTTCAAAACATGCACCGCATGTTTTTGATAGTTCGCTTAGCAATCTTTGAGTTTTCTCCACGTTATATTCGTCATACCAGAACTTGCAGTGCAATTTATCATAACCCTTTGCTTTTGCCGCAATTTTGCTTATTTTGATTTATTCTATTGAGCTATACAATTTTCGAGTCGTTTTCAAATTTAAGAATATTGATTTTTGTTCTTTTTCGTATACGAAATATAAATAGAGAAAGCACAATATCCGTGAAAAAATCTGGCCTTTGGATTTTGATAAATCTACAATATTTACCTTTCTTCAATTCCGATAAAGCCCTTTTTGGATATATCTGTGTGTCTGTCAGTGAACAGATTAATTAAAAACCTCAGCGACTTAGAAAAATGAAACTCGTATGAGGTCTCTTCATTAAAATTGCAGATTTGTATTAAATTTTGGATGAAATGCTTCAAATGGAAGTCTTTCTCTCTGTAAGTCCGTAGATGTTCATTTGAACATGATAGCTCAAAACCACAGCGAACTAAACCGATAAATTTGAATAACATTTTTAACATTAGACTAATTTAACGCCACTAGGCATGACCAAAAAATGTCTTCATTGCAGTACTTAAAATTGGTTATAAGTTATATTCAGTTATATTAACGTCCCTTTTGGAAGCAACACGACGGCTGTTTTGGGACGAGCTTCGGAATTCAGATGACGAGGACGACATCTGAGCTGACGCCCCCCTCCAAGCTTCCGCACCACACCAGCAGGAGGACATTTGACCCACTACTTGTGACTTAGCGTGCAACAGGCTTGCAAACACGGCAGATCCTCAGTGGCGTTGAATTTCGAGCCGAGGACCCTCCGACCCCCAAAGCCAAGATATTGCCACCGCGCGGCCCTGCTATTAAAAATAAGAGATCACATATATATTTTCGATTTTGTTGCAATAAACTCAAAATAAAGCACAATCTCAAATTTTACTTAGTGTTTCATGGTACTTTGATGTAACGAAATATTGAAATATTTTATTTTAACTTACGCTGCACTATATTTGTTATTTTTAAATGTAGTTGTTGTGTGAATGTGCATAAGCGAATGTAAGAAATACGGGTAAAATAATTTGAAAAATTAATTTTGAATTTGAAGATTTTAGTTAAATCGATGAATTAACTAAGCAGCATTTGATTATTTAAAATTTATTCATGAATACGAACTCTCCTATTTCAAATCAAAAATGGAATAAGTAAATTAGTTCATTAAATCAGTTCCTAAAAAATATAACTTAATAATGATCAAGACAAAAAAAAAATCCCTTTTCGGCAAGCGTGAAGGCAAAGGTAGATTCCTTTACGTTAAGGTTACAAAAGTCATTAAATATTACATATTGATCTATACAGACATGGCCAATGACTTTATTGTTTCTACACATTGCAATATTTACGCTGTGATTCTGTTTTCATGTCATTTAATTTTTTGCTATATCAAGGTTTTATCATTCCATTTTTCATTCCAAAAAGTTATGATAGATTTATCGAGCAGTACATTGGTCAAATATTTTATATATCAACACATAATCATTCAACAGGTAAGAGTCATAAAGAAATAAACATCTCAGCAGTGCAAATATCTCCTAGATAACATTAAGCCAGCCTATCTGAAACAGTAACAAGAAATTGACTCTTGGCACGAATGAAGAAAGACTCTAGATTTAAAAATTAATTTATTTAATCTAGGTTACAATATAATTGTGCGAACATTACTTTGTCATAGGGTAAAATCACATGACATGGAAACACTTAAATACTACTAAAATGTGTTCATTTAGAGAACTCCCTGGTTACAGAGATAATAGTCACTAAATTCTTTACATATAAGAGAATAAAATTATTAAACATTGTATGCGGCAAATTTAATACGTGTTTTTAAAGCATAGGATATGAATGCAGCCAATTTGAACAGTAAATTTAAATCTCCATCGACGGTTAAAACCAAATACTCAGGCAGAAAATCCCAAGCAATTTTAAAGTTAAGGAGATATTTTTCAATAGTAAAAAGGATAAAGAAACTCTTATTTAAATATCTATCGTTTTAGGCTACTTTATATTGATTTTATTAAACAAATCATGGTCCCGCCATGTTTAGTTAAATATCAAATTAAAGTATTCTGTCAAAAAACCTATTATCAAATTAACTATTAAAATTATTTGATTAATTAAAATTAACTATTTACTTAATTAAAATTAAAAATTAATTGTTACAAAAATTCACTAAAACCGTTTTCATGGCTCATACTATATGCCAGTAATCTTTATCTTATAATTATCTAATAATTATAATAATTTATATAAAAGTCTCTGTGGCTATGTACATATGTTCCACATCTCCTCCTAAACCACTGGACTGATTTCAATCAAACTTTTCAAACTTTTTATTTAGGAAAAGAGAAAGGTAACCTTGAACTTTTCAAAGCCTAAAAGATGCTTAAAATTTCACTTAATTAAAAATTAAGCAAGGCGTTTTTCCGCGAAGTCTTTCATTTCCATAAATTTGTTTCTCTCATTTTAATATTTTTTTCAAAATTAATTTTAAACTGAATTCGTAACAATATTCTTGTTGATCAAAAATAATACAAAGAAGTGTTTCCAGAAGGAAGCATGCTAAAAGAAAATTTTAAAAGTAGACGATTTAACAATTTATATCGGGACCGGCTATTGATTTATTTTCACTCTTTAAATTAATGAATAATTAAATAGTTAATTTAATTGTTTCAAAATATTCATTAAAACCTTTCATTGACTTTAGTAATTGTTAACAAAATTTGAAGTACCTATATAACAAATTATAACGTATGAAGAAAACGGATGTTTTTAAAAATCGTCTGGTTGAATTGATATTCTCATTTTAATTGAAAGCGTTTTAGATCAGAAAAGGAATTTGTGTATTATAATATTTATACAATAGTAATTTTTACATTGAAAATATTAAACATGAAAACATTTTAATCCGGAGCAAAGCCAGGTATATCAATTAACAGTTATAATTAACAAAATTTAACAAAGATATTAACTATAAATTAATTAGTCATAAATTAATTATATATTATACCGTATAAAAAGTGAAAGTGAATGCGGTTGGTTGGAACTCATAACTTCTAAGAAATTCTTGCTGTCAAAAAACTTTCAATATAAAAGTAGTTTGTTATGATAAGGTGATAATTCCTCTAATTGATATTTTCTTTTTATCTTCAATCTTACGAAGCTATGGGGAAATGATAAATTGGGGGGGGGAATTGAATATCGCTTTTTAGCTCATAACTTATAAGCAGAAAAAAAACTTTTAGTATAAAAGTTGTTCGTTATCATAAGGGGATAATTCACTTAATTGAAATTTTTTTCTATCTTTAGTCGTAACAGAGTTATGGGGAAATGATAAGTTGAGGAGGGGATTGAAAATGGATTTTTAGCTCATAACTTCTAAGAAATTGTGGCTATCAAAAAAGTTTCAAACAAAAGTTGTTTGTTGTGATAAGGCAATCATTCGCCTAATTTGAATTTTCTTTCTATCTTGAATCGTAAGGGAATTATGGGAATATGAAATTTTCAATCTCCCTCCATTTCCACCCCCTTTGAGCTGGTTACCCCATCTGGGAACTCGGCCGAGATTTTCACCGTCCTTACAACATATCCGTCGCCAGTTAAAATCTAATCAAAATTACTCTAGTTATCGTGTTTACAAAATAACACGGGCCAAAGCGTTATGCATATATTTCTCTACTACTAATAATAAGGAAAAGAACATTTTACCCTCTATTCTCATAAGTATTGGAGCTACAAGAATGAAAGCGGGTGGAAGAAACTGCAAATGACGAGAGCTTTCCAACAAGGGGTAACATGCTTAGGTTAAAACGTACTTTAAGTTTGGGGGAGAGGAGGGGAAGGGTGGGAAAATCACTTTTCAGCTCATAACTTCTAAGAAATTGTAGCTATCCAAAATGTTTGAATTCAAAAATTGTTCGTTATGATAAGGCAATAATTCGCCTAATTTGAATTTTCTTTCTATTTTCATTTGTAAAGGAATTATGGGAAAATGAAAATTTCCACCCCCCACCATTTCCACCCCCTTTGAGCTGGATAGCTCATCTACGAACTCGACCGAGATTTTCACTATCCGTACAACATATCCCAAGCTGGTTACCTTTGCGTCAAAATTACTCCAGTTATCGTGTTCACAAGATAACATGGGAAAAAGCGTTATATATATATATATATATATATATAAACTTTTTAACGAAGGGTGGTTTTGGGTTCTAGGGGTCATGATCGGTGAAGATCTGCAGAAATTTTCCGAAAGTCGTGTCATAAGAACCATTGCAATAGGTAGAGTTCCTATAAGGAATCTACCTAAAAGGAAAGTGTTGCAAATATGCATTACTGTGTTCAGCGCAGTGTTAAATAAATAGCAAATAAAGCTAAGTAATAAGTAAATAACAAATATAAAAATGTTTTTTAAGAGCTCGCTTTAATTAGTGTGCTTAAAACAGTAGTGTTGTCTCAAATTAAGCAGTTCTGGAACGCTCTAACCTTGGTGACAAAAATCGCACAATTTGAAGGAGATTTTAGCGATTATTTATCGCTCCTAATAAAACAAGCAGAAGTGGCCTCCCCTAAACTTTCTCGTATACTCCTAACACACGTGGAGAAAAAATAAGCTAAAAGGAAGTAAAACGAAGCTTCCCTAACGAGAGAAAAAACTTGGGAAAAAAAAAAGATTGGGAATCGGAAGCTTGGAGGCGAAAGGCGTGGGTAGAAGCGGAAAGGATTAGGCGCACTTAAGCAATAACGGCCTCTCGTCATTGTGTGATGAGAAAACACAAATAGGCGATTTGAACACCCTTTTTTCGACCGATTGAAACAAAAATTGGGAATGGATCTACAATTAATGTTAGCACGCCTTATATCAATTTTTATTACGTTCTCGTATACGAAGTATACAAAGAGAAAGTATTGTAATCGTCAGAAAATTCGAACTCGAGATTTTGACGAATCTCCACGTTTTAGATCTCCCTGAGTCCGAAAAACACAATTTTGTAATTATATCTGTCTGTGTGTCTGTCTGTGAACACAATAACTCGAAAACTATTAGAGCTACGTGGATGACATTTGGTGTGTGAACTTGACACATAATTTGTAGGTTTCTATCAAATTTTGGACAAAATCCGTCAACAGGAAGTCTGTCTGTCTGTATGTCCGAAGTCATGCGAACACTATAACTCAAAAACTTGAATAGCTAGATGAATAAAATTTGGTACACAGTTTTATCATCATGAATGTAAGTCCTTATCTTTTGGGCCAAATCCGTCAAAAAGTTGACTGTCTGTCTGTCTGTATAATCGCATACTTGTAAAAATTATATCTCCTAAACCCTTTGGCTTAGATAAATAAAAATTGATATGACGTTTGATAATATTAATTATAGATCCGTGCTCAAATTTCATTTCAATCCGTTGAAAAAAGTTCTTCAAAATGCACATTGCGACTCTGTGTTGGCGAGCGTTTCGCTTATTTTACTCAAGTTAGTATAGTTGGCTTTTGACCTTGGCGGTCTACGAAATTGTAGCTTCGGAAATTATGGCAACCCCCCGAACCCGAAACTTCGTTCTGATATTCTCCAGATGGAAGGTATGGTTAAATCTTGCGTGATATTTGTAGTAAGATTTCGTTCTCAGAAACTTTAAAGAAAGTTGTGGTACCTCAGCGAGCGTAAAAATTGAGAACTTACGCATTTTTAAAAATTGTTATCATTTTCCTTTTACACATAATCATAAAAATGGACGCAGGCCATTTTAAAATTATAATGAGTCAGAGTTTAGGAAGCAAACGGGACAAATAGTATACGGGACGTATGGCAACCCAAGTTAGAGGGAAAATGACACCTTTTTGGGAAGTATACTAGAAAGTTTAGGGGAGACCACTCCCGCTGGTTTATCAACGCCATAGGGTTTATGAGTTATAATGTTTAGAAGTATGCGATTATACAGGCCGACAGACAGTCAACTCTTAGATGGATTTGGTTCAAAATGTTATACGGATCTACATTGTTGATGATAAAACTGTGTATCAAATTTTATCCATCTAGCTATTCAAGTTTTTGAGTTATAGTGTTCACATGAAAGTGGACAGGCAGACTTCTCGTAGACGTATTTTGTCCAAAATTTGATAGAAACTTACAAATGATGGGTCAAGATCTCATACCAAATTTTATCCCCGTAGATCTAATAGTTTTCGAGTTATCGTGTTCACAGACACACAGACATAATTCTAAAATTGTGTTCTGCAGACTCAGGGAGGTCTAAAACGTGGAGATTCGTCAAAATCTCGAGTTCGAATTTTTTGACGATTACAGTACTTTTCCTTTGTATACTTCGTATACGAGAAAGTAAAAAGCAATGCCAGAATGGCATTCCGGCTCCACTAAAACCCTAGTGAGTAAAGAAGCAGTGTCAGTGGAGGAAGAGTCTGGAGCATGTGCAATCTTCCTACAGCGTCATTCAAAAGTCAAGATTGTGGGCATTGTTGTCGTTGTTGTTTGGTAGCCATAATTGCGTTGTTTAGTTTCATGCTTTTAAGATGAGTTTTAATTAAAGTATCGTTTTGGAAATATAAAATGATGGTTGTGGCTGCTTTTCGTAGTTATTCGAGAGTTATAAGTTACACACTAAACTCAAGAGAAAATCGGGTAGATTTAAAAGTGAACAACGTTTGTCAGATAGGTACAACACCTGGCTTAAAAGTAGAAAATATTTTCCTATCAAAAATACTTAAGTCAAAACAAAATGGCAAAATGGCGAGCGCTGATACGAACGCTCTGAGTAAATCGGAATTTTAATCACATTTATGATACATTTTTCTTTTTACTTTCTCGTATACGAAGTATACAAAAAGAAAGTATTGTAATCGTCATAAAATTCGAACTCGAGATTTTGACGGATCTCCACGTTTTAGACCTCCCTGAGTCCGAAAAACACAATTTTGGAATTATGTCTGTATGTCTGTCTGTGTGTGTGTCTGTCTGTGAACACGATAACTCGAAAACTATTAGAGCTACGGGGATGAAATTTGGTATGTGGTCTTTAAACATAATTTGTAGGTTTCTGTCAAATTTTGGACAAAATCCGTCCACGGGAAATCTATCTGTCTGTCTGTCCGCTGTCATGTGAATACTATAACTCAAAAACTTGAATAGCTAGATGAATAAATTTGGTACACAGTTTTATCATCATGAATGTAGGCCCGTATCAAATTTTGGGCCAAATCTATCAAAGGGTTGACTGTCTGTCGGTCTGTATAGTCGCATACTTTTAAAAATTATATCTCCTAAACCCTTTGGCTTAGATAAATAAAAATTGTTATGACTTTTGCTAATATTAATTATAGATCTGTGCTCAAATTTCGTTTCAATCCGTTGGAAAAAAAGGTGTTCAAATTGCATATTTGGTTCAAATTGCACATTGCGACTCTGTTGGCGAGCGTTTCGTTTATTTTACTCAAGTGAGTATAGTTGGCTTTTGACCTTGGTGGTCTACGAAATTGTAGCTTCGAAAGTTTCCCATTCTTCTTTCTTCCCATTTGGTTCTTTTTTCTCCCTTTTGGCGAATTCTGATCCTGCTCGGATTATTTTATTTCCGTTCTGTCGTTTCAGCGTGTGCTGTGCAAAACTTGTTTTGTTCTGGGAATAAGCAGATTCGAAATTTTTATCCGAGCGAGTTTGCGGGGAACTGACTTAATTTCGCTTATTTTTTTTTATCTCCACTGCGATAGGGGTTTTAGCTTATTTTTTGTGCCTACGTGTGTTAGGAGTATACGAGAAAGTTTAGGGGAGACCACTCCCGCTGGTTTAATAAATCTTCAGGAATTTTCTTCCTTGTGATATTCATTGTTGCTAAAATTACTACTACTACTGTTTTCTGAGGCGCACGCTTTTACGATTTTATTTTTTTTTCCAGATTTTTGATAAAAAATTCTCTACCTTACAGTTCTTTAATAAAAGCTTGTTTTCAAATTTTTTTATTTATATTATTTTCTCTTTTTTAGTCTTCTAGGTGAATATGATAAATATTATGAAATCTTGTACTTGTTTTTTTCTTACATCCTCTACCAGATGGCGCCTCTCATCCGGAAGAAAAATGTAATAAAATTAATTGATTAAGTGATAAGTTTAGGAAATACTGTGCTGTTTTTTAGAATATACAACTGTACAAAACTTCAAAACTCTAGTCTGTCGAGAAGAGAGAGAAAAGTTGATTACAAAATGCTACCATTGCAAACATGAAATGAACCTACGAACACTAGAGAAATTAAATTAAATAAAAGTTATAATAAGTAAGGTAAAGAATACATTAAATGAATTTCGAATTATAATATCACATTAATTTCATTCAATATCCATATTATTTTCGTCAATCAGTGACTTCATTAACCTTATCTTTACGTAAATTATTTTTAGCAAAATCTTACAGCCACCAATAATTTCTTTTACTTCCAGAGCTGGTCTCTTAGGACAATTTTTCCAATCAAAGAAGTATCCAGGGACTGATGGGGCTTCTGTATCACTGAAAAATAATTTTCTCTGTGAAAGCACGAACATTGTAATGCACAAAGAAAACCCCGCCTTGCCTTAGCATCCGGATAAGTTTATAACACAGGCCGTCGAGACAAATATCACAGGCTCTGTGGCCGAGGGCGTAACAGCCCCTATTACAAGCAGCTCATGCGATGACCCCCCCAACTACAGGGGTACGACCCGCCATCGGAGATGGACCCAATGATCCACACCACCATTTATGTATCCCATCGGGGAGCAAGACCCTGCTTATTTCTATACCTCATTTTCTCTTCCCCATATTTGAGGTGCTCCCTTAAGTAGTAATGGCGGGATATCGTAAGGATTACATAAGTAGGCGTTACTATAACAATTATGTAACGCTCTTTTAACCACGCCTTCACACTGAGAGCATAAAACATATAGCAGCAAATAGAAGCAAGTTTCTTTTTTTTTACTTTAAAATCAGACACATCGAAGTAATCGGTAATCCTAGAAGATTTTATCTTAATTTAGATATCAAGGGCTTGAAACTATTTCCGTGATAATTGAATTCGACCATCGAAGTAGCGAAGGACGAAAAATTGATGTACTCATTTAGATGAATGGAAATTTGCTCTGATTGCATCGAACAAGTAGAAAACGGTATTTTGAGAAATCAAGGATTAATTTTAGAAATGTACATTGTACAATCAAGAATTACTTTAAAAACTAAAGGAAGAATTACGTCACATAAGTATCCCAGTATAGTTGATGCTTCCTGCTACTGGCTTTTCATTTGATGGGCAAATTACAGTTTAGTTTCTGGAAGGTACCTCTATTTTAATCTTGAAATTTATATGTCTCATAATTTTCCTTTTTTATTTTAGCTAGAAACCATTGTGAAAGTTATAGAATTTACTCTCATATGTCTCCCCTCGATTTCCTCATATACCTCTACAATATGTCACGTTTTGTGTTTAGCTTCATAGCAAAGTGAAGAGAACTGAATAAGCATTTTGGAACAATAACTCTCCTCTTTGGCGGACTCGATCCAAATTTTGTTTACCATCTACAGTTTTGGTGTCAGGGTCACATACGAAGTCCCATTTATGTTCATCATCCCTTGCGTTTTTGAATTATAGTGCTTATCGAGTACACACGAATAAATAGGCTGAGAGACAGTGAACCTTTTGATAGATTTGTTTCAAAATCTGAAATACAACTAGAACTCTGGTTATAAAACCATAAACGAAATTTCCTTCTAAGGGTGAAGTTAATGACCTTTCCCCTTCAAATAGCAAATTCGGTATCTGTGGCCAACGTATAATACCTCCCACATTCGACGACCCTTCAAACAGAGGTACTTCTCGTCATCGGCAATGGACCCTTATCGGGCAACACCACCATTATTGGACCTGGCAAGGAAACCAGAACCTGTATACTTAAATGGCAACTTCTCATTCTCATATTTGAGGTGCCTTCCGGTGGTGCCCTTATTTGCAAAATATCATCGAACTCTGAGTAAGGAAAAGTCGGCGAATATTAAAAAAAAATATAACGAAATTATTCTACTGAGATTGGGGTTGCTGCAATATAGGTCTAATGGGCAAGCAAGTAGGTCGCCATGACATTCATCGCTATCTCATAATTGCATGTGTGGTTATATAAAAGGCCTTTTAATTAAATTCCCTCTAACGGATAATTTATAACCTTTAATTGATGATCTAACTAACAGGTCGTTTATAACATTTATCAGAAACCTTAATGCATTTTCAAATGTTAAAGAAAATGAAACTAAAAAATATCATTTGTATATTCATTATCCATTTGCGAATAAGATTTTTGAAAAGTAATTTCTAAGTAATTGACCGTGAAGTATGATGCGTTTTAGCGTATTAAATATATTATGATGAAATAAATTACTATATTTAATAAAATATAAGATTTTGCATCAGAATTACATAAATTGTACAAAGGTTGAATAATCACTCAGAGTATAAAAAGAAATATCTAATAACCATACCTTTTTGGCGTTGGCAACTCATCTGTAACAGCTGCGAAATTTAAACACGTCTTGAAATTATTGCAAATCTGCTTCCATAAAATTTGCTCATTTTTTGTTGGTCGAGAGTCCAATCCTCTATAGCAAATATGCACCAGACCATTTTTTCATCATATTTTGTGATTACAAGTTCGTTGTAAAATCGATCATTTTTCTGCGCAACCTGAATGCATAAAATGAAACATTTCATATTTTAACGGCCCAATTTTAGGATCAAATTCAAATCATAGACGTTTTGCAAGACTCTTGCTGTTAAATATTGTTGAAAAAAATGAGTTTCTGATGCATTTTCGAAATAATGTAGGAGTGCTTCCAGTTAGAAACACATCAGTATTGTTACAAAATTCATCTTGTGGGTGTACGTGAATGCAGATTAAGAATTAAGAAGCAGGATAATAATAAATAAAACATAAGAAAGGCACAGTTTCGATCGGCGCTGTAGACTTTTCGTGAAAACGTCGGGATAAAATCATAAAACAAGTATTTCGTATTAATATGCAATTTAATTATCAATCTCTTTAATTTTTAAACAGAGTAGTATAATGGTTACAGAATAGATAAATCACAAGCTAGCACAGACCCTTGCCACATGCGATAAACTTGTGATTTATCTATTCTGTAACCATTATACTACTCTGTGTAAATATAGTTTTAAAGAGATTGATAATTAAATTTCATATTAATAATAAACACTTGTTTTATGATTTTATCCCGATGTTTTCACGAAAAAGCTAGGGCGCGGGCCCGAACTGCACCTTTCTTATGTTTTATTTAGAGTAGCTTTTGATGGCGCCAGCTGTTGATAGTATAAAGAACTACATTTCGCGTATGCGCAGTAAAACACAAAAGCTCATATTTCCCGTAATATTCAATTTTTTTGAATTCATATTTTAATGCAATTTTTCTTTTACGTATTGTCAAATATTCTATAAGTTTCGTACGATTCGAAAGAAAATTCTGCATGTAATAATAAAAAAACATGCAGAATTTGAAATTTTCAATTTAATACCGATTTTTACTTATATTCTGATAAATGTTTTACTGTATCACTTTGGTTCGTAGTAATACTCCTCAAGTTCTTTAAAATGACACCAGAATCAATCTCCTAGCTCATCGCGTTTCCACGCTACACTTATTTACAACCTTACATAAAGTTAATTCATAACATTCACGGGCATGCGCCTACACTGTTAGGATGACGTCACAGGCAAAACAAATACTGTGCGACAAACTCTTACAGATATGATCTATACGTTATGGTGTCAACCATTCTTTTCGTATTATTAGTCTCGTAGTTATTAGCGATTCAAATCTGACGGTATTTTGTCACACAAGAAAGTTCGACCGACTCTCACTGTAACGAGCGGAAAGACGTTTTCACGTCAAAAATAATTGACTCTTTATTTCACAAGGTAACATAGCACAGGAAACAAAACTAGACTGCTCTTGTACAAATTTACAACAGAGATCACCAATACATCTCAGACACAGCTCTTTCAATAGCATTCAAATGTTTGTTGAGTTTTTTTTTCAACTTTCAGTTCACCAGCTTGCTTGCTGATCGAAGTCCAACTCAATCTTGGTTTGAGAGCATTTTCATGCTTTTCCAGCAGGAAGTGACGTCATTACAAAGGAAGTGATGCAATCTCTAGAAGCTTCATGAAATTACTGGCTCCCAGTAGAAATAGGTCTACAAGTCAGGATTTTTGTCGCCAAATTTATCTCCAAGATTGGCATGTCAGGGAAACAACTTTACAGCTTTGTAACAGTATGATAATATTTTAGGCTTGATTCGTTTGTCTTGATTGGATCAGCCGTTGCATTTTATGCATAACGCATCATGCAATAAACAGAAAGAATGCCAACCTAACAACATTATCAGATTAATGAAATCGAAAGTGAAAATTCTGCTTTGAATTTAATGTACAAAGAAGGCATTTTTTTTATCATAATGTTAAAACTGGCAAAAGCACGTTAGTGAAATATTTGAAGAAACAATAAAATTGGTTTGAATTTCATTACAACATTAAAAATAATTGTTACAAATTATGTTTAGAATCAATTTTAAAAATTTATTAAAATTGAAAAAATCTGCTTGAAAATAAAATTAATATCGATGAAAAGTTAATTTTTTGAATTTTAAAGTGATATAAAAATGAAGTGCTCAGTTATTGAGGAAAAGCTTTAAAATTTCCATTAATTTTTAAATAAGTAATAACAATTTTGAAAAGCAATCTCTTACTGAGCACCTATTACCCAAGAAGCAAATTATGTGCAAACTAGGTGCCAAATTTGATAGCTCGATTGAATGAAATATTTTGAACCGGAATTTGGTATTAAATGAGTTTTTCCCACACCGTTTGTGCTTACCTAAAGGGTGTAAAGCATGTCACGAGACGGTGGGGAAAAATTTTCAATACAAATGTTAGTGTAATACAATATAATATAAGTATACAAAACAATACAAAAAGCTGGGTAATATAATATAGACCATATAAGTAATACAATAAAAATATCAATATAAATAGAATAAAATACAAACAATAGTCATAATAAATAATTACAAACATAAATAATAAATAAATACAAATATACATAATAAATAATTAAGCATACATAAAAATAAGCAAAGGCATTAAATTAGTTTTTTTTAATTGTGCACGCCGACCTTGCTTACCCAAAGGGTGTAAAGCATGTCACGAGTCGGCGAGAAGAAAAATTCCAATACAAGTATTAAAGTAATACAATACAAAAAATATAAATAAAATAATACAATAAAAGTAATACAATACAAAATGCAAATGCAAATATAAATAAAATGCAATTCAAACAGCAAACATAATAAGTAATTACAGACATAAATAATAAATAAATAAAAATAAGTGTAATGAATAAAGAAACATACATAAAATAAACAAGAAATGAAAATTTTATAAAATCTAATGAATAGTAAAAAAAAAAAAAAAACAGAATTCTATAACACAATTTCGAAGAAGAAAAAAAAGAAAGTCAAGTATGCCTATGGAACACTTGGGAAAGTCTATTGCATATGTTATTACCTATAAAGAATATATCCCGAATTTTAAAGGCATTTTTGTTAAAGAGTAAAGATTTAAAAAAGAGTTAAGATTAAATGAGTTTGTCAATTCCATCAAGTAGATTCCTAAATAACCAAAAATCAAATCACGGACAACCATTTGTTATGGAGATTATGGAGAATTCGTCGGCTGTAGATTTTCTCTGAAAATTTTGGTTGAGCTTATTATTACAAAGCTAAGAATTTTCTAAAAGCTTTTAAGCTACCTTTACGTTAGGGCGAGATAATCCTTTCGGCAAACAAGTTATCGAGTTGTCGTGATATTAAAAATAATCCTTCCAGTGGCTCGAACTTATCCACTTATGAACGTATTAAAGTGACTCGAGCTTAGTTAACAGAAACTTAAGTGATGCTTCCAGTTAACTCTAGAATATTCAGTGCTTATACTCGTATATAATCAGAACTTAATATTTGTATAGAAGGAAAATTGATAAATGATTCACAAGTAATTTTATAAATTCTTCTTCAAAGCACTGTATCTGCTATCAATTTCTCAAATGAATGTGGCATGTTTAACCATAATATTCACATATAAAGTACAGAGCAAAATATTCAAAATATTTTCAGAAGTAACATGGTGGTTCTAATCCACTTGGTCTAGCATATTGATCATCATGAATATGCTGCGTAGGTGGTTCAAAAAGTGCGGTAACAAATCCTCTGAGAGAAAAGGTTTACTCACGAAATCAAAGAGATAGGCAAAGGTCGAAAGGCACTGGGACATATTACTTATCCACATAGTCACCATGGTTGTTGAAGCATTTGCGCCATTGTTAAACCAATCTATGGAAACAGGCATAAAAGAAATCAAGGTCCAGATCGCGGAGCCACTTAACGACAGATTCCTGAACTTTGGCAACGGTTCTGAAAAGGCGACCTGTCAGGTGCTTTTGCAACTGTCCGAAGAGATGAAAATCACTCGGTGCAAGATCCGGCCTCTAGGGGGGGTGTTCCAGTGTCTCTGTGGTGGACGTGCTCGACAGTTCTGCACACCTGTTTCCATGAAAGAACATAATGTTTTCACACCTGTTTTCATGACATTACGCTTGCTCCCTAAACTTCAACTAGTTGGAGATGAAATTCAGCTGGGGATGTTTCTTTTAAGCGCAAAACCTTATTACACTTCGCACTTCAATCGCCGACCATTGTCTCGTGAAGCTACTCTGAGCTCATTCCCAAAATTGCTCGAGTGTTTCAGAAATGCGTCTTTTATATGTTAAAGTCTAGAAATGAATGTTTTAATATATTTGTGTATTATATTTTTGTGATTTACTATATTTATGTTTTACCATTCTATGTGAATTATTATAAAAAAAAAGATTAGGTGCACGAACAAGTATATGCTACTTGTTCAGACATATCTTATTTTGAATCAACGTCCACAAACCAGCGGTCAGCAAGCAGACATGTTCGATTGCGGGCAGGCTTTCCTCTTGAGTGACGCTCGATCTTTAACCAATCACCTTCGTGATTGGTTTCATCATCCCTTTTGTGAGATTTAGGGGTCTATTCTGGTACCCCCGGTTGGGTTGGGTTCCAAGATTTGTGCGTGCAGAGCCCAGCTTAAGCAGAATACCAAAATCATTCCTGCTTTCGACTCTTGAGCGCTGGGGACGGTTTTTCATGTTTTAGCCACGGTGGACTTTGGATTTTCTTCTGACTAGGGGAGTTTAGGATGTCTATTTGGACTATTCTACACCTTTCCCAGTGGTGGACTCTAGCTATTCAGCGGACGTGCTGTCTCGAGGCATAGAAGATTGCCTGTTTCACCGGGTATTCGACGGAGATGTGTTTCGGCGATTAGGGGAATGATTCGGCGAGCAGTTGTAACATGGAAATAATGTTATAGAGATGTTCTAACATAAAAGGAATCAGAGATTCTGAAATGGAAGTTAGGTCTGAGTGTGCAATGATACTCGGAAGCCCGTGTTTGAATTTATTTGGACGATGGAACGGAATTACGTTCCGGGTGACTGAGTGCGTGTTCGTCATTGAGAGGACTGAAAAAGAGAAGTGTGCCTGCCTGCCTCAAGTGTTTATGCTGCCAATTTTCACTGTTTGATGCCCTCCGGACCTCGTGTACCCTGAAGGTTAGTGATGTCTACGAAAAGGATAAGTACAGATTTTATGAATTAACTTTGTGAAAATGTCTAGTTACTATTATGGACTTAATTTATTTCTAGGGACTTTCATAACAGCATTAGATTTCAGTGTAAATGTTATGATTAAGATATTGAAAATTTTGTGTGCACCTTGTTTAGAAAAATCTTGAGTGTTTTAGGTTGTAATTTAATATTGCTGGTGAACCTGCATATCTTGTAATTGTGTAGTGTAATTCTAAAGTTCAAATGATGTTGCTTTTATCAGTTTTACTAAGTGGGACCATTTTAGAGTAATTGAAATCAAGTAAATTTTATGTTTTAATTCTTTTACATGCATAGCCAGGAATTTTGATTTACTTTAAATAATAGTATTATTTAGTATTTGCTTGCCTTTAAAGTTCATTTGTGTTTTCACTGTCTCCACATTTTTCCAGCTTGTGAGTTTAGATGTAGAAATTTCCTGTGAGTTATATATATTGCGAGTTAAAATTATTTCCTTTATTTATTGAATTTATTTCTTATTTAATTAATATTCTAAAACCACTATACGATCAAAATTTAAGTTCAATGTTTGGATTAAAAACAGGTGAAAGTGAGTGTAGTAAATATATTAACCACACCATGTATCGCCGCCATCTTCTAACAGAGATTTCGGAGAGCTTCGGCACAATTAGATCAATCTACCAGTGGTGTTTGAATGCTGTGATAATCTATTCTATTTAGACTTGGAATTTAATTCTCGCGGGAAATTTGTGCACCCGTGAGAGCTCTTGTTACCTTACTTTTTGAACCACTTACGTAGAATGAATTTGCTATATCATGAGGCAAAGACTAATAATTCAATGGAAGTGGCATCTTCTGTTGGTGAAAACAACCTTGGAACTTCTACCATAAAAGTGTGGACATAGCTCCAATGTATGAGGAGGGTATGTCACCAGCCTGGAGGACTTTCAGGGGAAACTGGCCCACTTTTGTATTTTGCTTGAAGGAAAATCAGGTAACTTCTAAGAACCAGCTCGATTACAGCGAGCCATTAATTGCCTGATCGCACATCGGTCTATCAGTCTTTGAATATTGTTTAAGAGCACAGAGAATAAACCTCATAAGCTTCTTCCTCCGATTCATGCTCCTTGCGCGACCTCGCAAGTCGCGGCTTCTTTTGACGAGGAATCTTGAACGCTTCCATTCTGGATCTGTCTAGAGGAATTAGAAGACTGCATGTTAGCATAATAGGGTCTTATGTTGATCATTCGTGGTAAGTTACCACCAAATAAAGAAAAAGGAAATAAAAGTAAGTAAAGGTGAAGTGGTAAAGAACCAAAGAGCCTACATGCAAAATTTCATTTCACTAATGATTACCATTTTCAAGTTACAGTGGATTGTGCGCTACTGTTTGAACGACCTTTGTAAATTTGATACATTGCACTTTAAATTTTATTTCCATTTGGATTTTTAGGGCGGAATACTGTTCCATATTTAATAAAAAACATGGAGATTTTTGTAAACCATTCCCCTTCAGTAGAGTTAAGAAACAATATTAGAGATATCGCATCAGTCTGTGAAGAATGAAGTGAATATAACGTGATACATGTCAAATGCGAAGCCCAATTTGATTTTCAAACTCATTGCCCATTTTGTAGAAAAAAAGAAGTGGATATTAAAAAAAATGTCTTGGCCTTACAGCACAGCGTAAAACAAGGTGTAGTTAAATGTTAGCTGACATGTGCAGTTGCGTTTGTCATGTGCTGTGATGCCACGTGAATTGAATTTCTTCCTCACAAAGTATTAGTGAACCAGCGGGAGTATGTCCCCTCGATTTTCTCGTTATTTACCCAACAAGTCTCGCTTTATGTTTCGCTTCGTAGTGTAGTGAAGAAAATCGAGTTTGCAGTTTCACTCTCTTCCCTCTCACTGATTGGGTCCAAAATTTGATGTAGGTCTACAATCTTTAAATCAAGACCACATACCAAATTTCGTTCGTCTAACCCGTTGAGGTTGTTATGTTTCCATTGGTTGGATTAAGGCGCACACAGGTCATGCCAGTAACGAATCTGCAGATAGTCTCGCCATGAAAGCCATCTTGGAGGGAACTGCAACTTCTGTTCCTTTGCCTCTTTTTTATGCAAAAATAATTTTACTCCAATACCTTCTTACTAAGTGGAAATTCGAATGGGAATCAGCCACAACTGGACGCCTCATATATGAACTTATTCCAGAACCACGCCTCAAGCAGTAAAATTGGGCTAGATTCGAATTCAGTGAACATGGACCTTTTACCACCCACCTATACAGATTGAACCTCAATGATCAGACTTGTGCATCAATGGAGAACAAGGATATCCCATTCATTTTACAACAACTTGTCTGATCACTTCATCCTGGCACTTTTCTTCCCCTAATTTGCTCCTATGGAAAAAGGGCATTCTTAAAAATGTTTATTAAAAGATCAAATTAAATAAACAGGTCAGATTCATTTTAGAAAATGAAACTCTTATTAGTGGAACTCCGGGTTCTAGATTACCTCTTTAGGTTTTAGGAACATCGCAAAATTGCTCAATTGTCTTTATCAATCGTATTGATAGTGGGGAAACTTGGAATTATGGCCAAATTCATTTAACAGTCACTTATTATCTACACTGGGCGACATAGACGCCAAAATTAACGACTTTTCTTCTCTGGTTAAATTCCTAAAAACATACTTTTATATGGTATTGCTGCTTTTATGTCTTTTCAAATACTTTCTCCTGCACCAAATATCGAAGTCTTCGTATGGAAAACTAAGAGAGTCTAAGGATTTAATTAAATCCCTCCGAGTATGATCAAGTTGGATCTTTTGTTCTAATCAACGTTAAACATTCTTGCTGTGCTTTCGATGAGGGACTGCTAAAGAATCGGACATTTATTGGACTTTTTATGGACTGTTCTTTTAGAGACTGCTATCTTTCATTATTTTGTAATATTTTGTATTTTTTAAAATTATCAATAAGTGGTCTGGGCATTGGTTTGGATGTCAGGTGGCGGTTTTGGTGAGTGGAAAAGGGTGAGGTAGTTAGTTTGTTTAGAGTGGTTGGGGCTTCGTCTTTTGGTGCAGGATCGTGGTGTCTCGTGCGAGTGTTGATAGCAACCGTCTACAGCTGCCCATTCAAAACGGTAAGGGACCGCCATGGTCTTAGACGCCGGGGCAAGTATTAGTGTTAGTTAGCTAGCAGGCAAACAAACCGTCTACCTTTTGATGGGTTAAGTAAAAAATAAGACGCATATCTATAATTCTAATTTAAAGATCTTCTGCTAAATTTTTCTCATTTAACTTGCTGTGTTTTGGACTTAACGCGTTTACATGCGCACAACTAGACATGCAGTCAATCCGTTGGCGCATTTCATCCAAAAATTGATACAGATCTAATAATAAAATTATATGCCAAATTTTATTTGGTTAGCTGATAGAACCCTAGGTTAACCCTATGGTTAGCTATGGATCCCTAGACGGATTTCGTCAGAAATTTGAAAGAGATTTGCAATTTTGGTGTAAAGACTACATAAGAATTTTCAACTGTCTAGTTCGTTTAGCTTTTGGGTTATAGTGTACACAAACCATTCGAAAGACAGACATAGTTCCAAAAATAGCTTTTTCTTACTCAGGGAGGTTTAGAGCATGGATACCTATCAAAATATCGAAGTCCTTTTTTGCAGTCAAAGGTCTTTCTTTTTATACTGCGTATACGAAAAAGTAAAAAAATATTGCAGGAGTTCTAATAAGACATTTTTAAAAACTGTCGCCATGTCACCGTCGTTATTATTCTTAATTATTTAGTATTTTCCCAAAATGCTCTAAAATTTCACAAATTTAATTCTAGTTAATCGTACATTCATCGACTAAACTGAATAAAAAAGAACGATTAATTTAAAGCCGATCTCATATATTCATTGTTAATGTAGGACGCACAATAAAATGTTTGTCTCTAAAGAGTTGAAGGGACAGAAAAAGCAAATAAATCATTCATTATAATTCATGGCAATGTTTAGGCTAACGAGTAAATGAGGCAAAATGAAAGTGGCTAATTACTTGCTCATGATGAAATTATCATAGTGGTAATGAGGAAAAAAAGACTGAAAGAGTAAGGAAATTAAAAACATTCGGAGACCAAAAGAAATAAAGTTGTTTTATTTTGCTTTAATAGAAGATGTTTTATATTTTCTTTGAATATTTTATCATTTACTTCAAAGGGCAGAGTGCAGAAGAACTAATTTCAAGAGACAAAACTATTTACTTAAATTAAGAACACTTATTCTTAATATTGTTATATTAATTTTGTTATATTAACGTCTCATTTCAAGGCTGTACAGGGTGATTTCGGCACCGATCTTGCCATTTTCAACTGCGGTGAGATGGCAAGAGCAATACCTGATCTAACAGGTCACTCTTTAAACTTCTTCTACCCCTTCAACATGATGGCGTTTGAATTATGAGCCGCCAGTCCCCCACACACATCTCCGTTGAAATCCAGTCTCGAACCTACCACTTCGATTAAAGTGCCGCGAATCTACTACAAGCCCTCCTTCCCAATTGTATGGCTTGGGACTAGACTACAATTTTGGATTTTTATGGCGCAATGGACAGAATTAATTGCCCATGCTGCGCCAAACGTACGGTGATAGATATTTAGGATATCTACAAAGTACGTTCCATTGGCCAATTAAAAGAAGACAAAATTTAATGAACAAAGCACCTTATTCTTAATTGAGGTATAAATGCCTTGAACTATACTTAAACTTAAATGCCATCCGTGTTGAGATACTTGCCATACCGTATTTTGTATTTCTGTATCGATTGAAGATGCCGCTTATGATGATAAACGGGTGGTAACCGGTTTCACATCAGTGTCATCTTGGAACCACTTGTCAAAAAGAAAAGCATTGAAGTTGTAAAAATATATGAAAATCAGAGTGTGAGAGGTCTGAACTGTAAGGGAAAGAGGGAGTATTTCCCAGCCGAAGTATATAATGAATCGTGGCATTGCAGCCGTCGAATAGGGATGCTGTGGTCATAAGGATTTTCTTAAACACTATCGAAACCCACTACCAAACATATGCATCGCAATCTTTCCTGACACAATGAAGTCTCTATCTTGCAGATACTTCGAACTAATAATAGGCGTATATTGTTGGTAACTGTGGCCTTAATTGATAACGGAACATATTATCTGGATAACCCTTGTAATACTAAGTTTTTTGAAAAGGGTAAAATTCTGAAAACGATTTCGGCACAAACAGGTAGATAAAATTAGTAAAATATTAAGTCGAATTCGTAGAAGCAAATATATTAAAATGCCTCATACACAAGGTTAGCATCATGCAATTCGTAAATTTTGAAACTGTAGTTGTAAAAATAACAATGTTAAATGTAAAAGCTCGCATTCATAATACTCTAAAGACTAAACAATAAAGTAGATTACAATAAAAATAAAACCAAACAAAAATTGTAGGTAATTTGTTTTTAATTTGCTAGTCAGATTTTTCTCCTACGATATTGGTAATTTTATTAGTCTCGTAATATTCTACCTCTGTTAGCGAATTTTTATTCTATTGTTTAGTGCATCGTGAGAGTTTGGAGAGCGGGGTGACGGCAGTATTATGTTCTTGTTCGAAACATTGTTGAAAATTACGAAACATTCATTATTCATTAAACATCCCAAACATTGTTAAAAATTACGAAATTTGTCCCAAAATGCTCGTGTTGCTTCAAAGAGGGATGTTATTATAACTAAAATAACTTAATTACTTCAGGGATTGCATCCAAACATTTCTTTAAAATTACAGATCGCTGTTTAAATATATGTATGTTTTTACCTATGTTGCGGTATAAATTATGAAATTAAGTACAGATTTATAAATATTTCCATAAATAAATAAAACATAACGATTGATACATATATTCCACAGGAATAAGTGATTGTGTTAAAACTCTAAAAATCATTTCAGTTCGATAAAATTCAGTTCGAGACATTGCCAGAATTTCATACAGCGGCATCAAAACTGTTTATGTCTCCAACTGAAAAAACCTTCACGATACACTACGAATTTTATCACAATACGCAAAAGACAAAATTTCTTAAGTTTTTTTTAACAGTTTTTAATTCAAAACTAGAATATATAATTATGGTTTTAGTACAAAATTACAATCAAGACAATATTGTTACAAACATGGAAAGTCGCTTCCCAGCAGTGTGAGTCTTAAGGTTGGGAAGAGAATTTTGCAGGGGTAAGTATGGGATGACCGGCAACGGCCACGTCTGGACCCCTGACCTTGGCGACAAATTTGGCAACTTCGGCAACGAAATATGGGATCTCAAAGGTGCTGTAATCTTCTCGATATCACTATTAGGAGAGGAGATACGCTTGAATGTACTAGATGATTCCACGTGACGTCACGGCCTGCCGGGGGAGACTATATAAGGAGAGCGTTTGGATGACGGAGGGAATGTTGATCGACTTCAATCGCCTTGGAGCGCAAACGTCTTTGGGGTTCTATCCGCTGTGTGAGCTAGTAAGCTGTTAGACGCCGAGCAGTATTGAGTGTGTTGATCCACTGGAACGACTTGAGACTTTCGTCTGCATTGCGAGCTAGGAAGCTGGTGAGCTGAGTGCTATTGAAAGTGCTGTTATTGTCGTTATTATTTATTTGCTGACTCTTTGTGTTGCTAAACATCAAAGTGATGAACTGTTATTATCTGTGAATTGCTGTCTGTTCACGTTGCTAATCTGTGCAAGATCTATTGTTTCCTGTTACCTGTGCTACGTGTTTTCCAGCATATTTGTGAATAAACCTTCATTCTCTATTATCCTGCGTGTTGGACTGTTTACACCATACACCCACAGTAAGACTTTTGTAACAATATTATCACAAAATGTCATCAAAGGGGTTTTAACTCTTCCGATGCTGTTGGATTTTTCCATGAAACCATTTAACCGAAAATAAAGGTCTTCAAAGCTTACAAAAAAGGGTTGCTCTTTCATCCTCTTTAGCTAATTAATCTCTTAACAGTCACGCCGTAAGTCGTATGTGCATCGAATTATCGCATTTTTTGTCTTATAAACTAAAATTTAATCATTCATTAGTTTTATAATTTGACACAAAAATTACATAGAATCCATAATCGTCTCAAGAATTCTATGCCTTTTTAGATGAAAGGAAACGACAGCTCTTTCCAAAACTGAAGGAGTCATCATAATAGATGACAAAGAAAATGAAACCGTTAAGGAGTTGAAAGTAGTAGTAAAATAGCTTTAATTTCACATCCGATTTTGTCAGAATAAAAATTAGGATAGAATTCGAAGAAACTGCCTGACATTACAAATAACTTATTAAATCAAAAGCCAATTATATTTTCTTCAATGCAGATATGCACCTTAAGAAGAATAATTTTTAAACGATTTTACTTGACTTGCTTCAGATTTGTAAAGAATGAATTTTGTGATTGATTTATCAATCACATCTTGAAGCGCTCGAGTTCTAACTGTTTTAGAATTGCATAGTATATACTTAATAACATTGTCATATTTAACCCTTTACACGCAGAAAAGTAATTAGATGCATAATTATTCATTAATTACAAGGGCTCATTTTAGTGCTTCGAAACGTAAACAATTTATTTGTGTGACTTAATTTTTCCTGAAAACATATTTTGCGACTTCTTAAAAGTACCTGCTTCCGCTAGTTCTTAAAAATACCTTCAGAGTCTATACTTACTTTGTAGGTATTTTTTTAACCATCGAAATCAAGAAACGTCAAAATGATGCACCGTCTAAAATGGCGACAGAGTAGCCTCTTGAGTGAACAATATTAATTCTGTTACGAATCTGTAAAACTGTTTTCCCTGCCATCTTAGTCTTATGGTAAGAAAAATAGATTTACAGAGATTCGTATGGGATGGAAGCCAATGATCCCTAACCTTAGTGACAAAATGAAAGTTCTTGAAAATACCAGAATTATCGTCCTATCTCTATTAGGAACGGAGATATAAATATTGGTCTGTATAATTCAATGTGACGTCACGTCTTGTCCGAAAACTATAAATACCGGACAGCTGAAGAGAGTGAATTGGATTTTTTCTGCAGTGCGAGCTCGTAAATTGATGGACACTGAGTGCTGTTGGAAGTGCTGTAACTGTTATTATTAGTCATTTGCTATCTGCATGAGTTGCTAATTTGTACAAGTGATGTTTTCCTTGTTTTCTGGACTTCGTGTTTTCCGGTATATTTGTAAATAAAGCGTCACTCTCCATTCTCCTCCTTGATGGACTGCTTTCACCGTACAACCACAGGACGATTTTCGTAACAATACTTTCAGACCTTCGTTGTTGGTCAGTCTATTAATTTTAACTTTATAAATGTCGCGCCACATTTCAATGAAATAGAGAAAAATGCATAGCATGATACCATAATATTTGTAGTAAAGAATTATAAATCAAAGAATAAAAAATAGGAGGAAAAAAAATATTTTTTAAAGCTTGCTTTAATTAGTTTCCTCAATAATAGAACATTATTTTTTTATCAAAAATCTGGGGGAATCTAGCAAAATAAAGAATAAAGAAAATTATGAGGTACTTACCAAAGTTAACTAGATAAAAACAATACTGTATGGATATTAAGTCACAATGGTTATTAACAAAATAGAAAATCTTAAAAATTCATCGAAAATTAAAATGAATGATTAATATTGAATTATTCAGTCACAATGATTCATTAATGATTAATGAATCATTGTGATTGAAATTTCAATTTTCTTAAATTATTTCTAACTCTGCTTCATGCATTTATTTTATTATTTTCACTTTCAGAGTTTTGATTAAAAAAATAATATTCTACTTTTTAGTGTTTAATAAGAGCGTGTTTTTGGAAACTTTTTTTACATTGATTTTATTTACATTAAAGAGTTTCTCAGACTTTTAGTATTTGGAACCCAATATTGAACAGATGGATAGCAATATGTAAATAAGTGTACTAATATTGCGAAACTCTGTTTGAACGTATTTTTGATTAAAATCTTTTAAAATTAAGCAGTAAACAATTTTTACTTTCTCACATATAAAATTATTATCTGATTCGTATGAAAATATTATTACAGTCATTAAATATGGTTAAGCATTTAATTAATTTCTTCACAAATATTAAGATGGCTATTCTTGCAACCTTTCACTACATTTACAAGTTGAGTTAAATATTTCTTTGTTTACTCAGTGTAGATATTAAATGTTTTACGTTTATTTTCTGTTAAATAAATTATTTTATCCTTTATAACCAAACATTAATTTTTTTTTCGAAAAATAATGTATGAAAAATCGAGAGCTGATATGCGAAGACTAAACATTTATTTTATTTATCTAGCAAAATGTTTTGAAAAAACAATTTTTTTATTATTTTAGAAAATATGCACTGAGTTTTAACGCTTACTTTAATAAAATCTGAGTGAAACTAAAATAAATAAAAATAATTTTTAACAGAAAGTCCAACAGAGTGTTAATTATTAAAGACCAAAATGTCCTCCAGGCAAAATACTTTTAATTTTATAATTCCCTCTTTTTTTGGTAAGAAAAGTACTTATTTAACATGTAAGTCTTTTCGTAAACGCCTCTTAACCTTATCAGCTTTTTTCATATCGTAGAAAAAACATTAAAGTCTTGCTTCTAAATTAGATTTTTTCAACGTTTCTTACCTTGAAGACAACAAAAGAATGAGACTGTTTTAATTAAACAAACAAGAAAAATATAATACCTGATTTGAGTTTATTTTAGATGTGAAGATCCCGCTTCACACTTCACAGCCCACTTTTTAATGTAATTAAATGTATTATAAATGAATAAACTTCCGATAAATTTCCTTTTTTTCTCAAAAAATTAAGAAACTGACGGTGCCAGTGAAATTTTAAATTAAATAAATATACTAGCGAAGGAATAATTTCCTCTTTTTCAAAACACGAACAGAATCCTCTTAAATTAGTTTTAGCACAAAATGGGGCAAAAGAGTGAAAATTATGGATGGAAGAAGCAGTGCACGGAAGCAGTCACAAGGTCGCTACTGTTATACATTAAAATTTTCCCAAATCAATTAGATGAAAATAATAGCGAAAATTATTCACATGTGAAACATCTCACTTCTGGTCCATTATTATCTCTTAGTTTCCGAAACGCAGCTGGATTAGTTAGAATTTTACTTAAATTATTTAATTATTCATTCAGAAAAACTAGCCTCCAATTTGCTTTATATTTTATTTCTGTACTAGAGAGTACGGGCGATTCTTGGTCTTCTTCTTACCAAAACTTCGTAGGAGACGGGAAACGAAACAGGGTTGGATAAATGATATAGTATTTATCAATATTATTTTATTGCTGGAATATTACTCAAATTCTAAAAAAAATACTTCATAAATTAATTGTTTGCTTAGCCTATTTCTGGGCAACTTTCTTCTTAGGACATCTAAATCATGAACATTTCACGACACGTCTTTTAAACGACTCATTTCCACCCTTCCCAAAAAGGAATGAGTTTGAGTTCATTCAGCATTACAGTACTTTCAGTTGAACAGTGAAAAACATGTTTTCATTGCCGTGACGCGAAGTACCATTCTCTTCTTGTTAGTGTTTGTGTGTCTGACCAGAAAACACCGCATGGCATTCCATCATTTTCTCCCTATGCTCTCTCTATTCGGTAAGCGTTTCTCAGTCCTCTCCTTTCGGAACTGAGTAACCCTGAATGACCTTATACATTAATTAGGATCATTTAAAAGTTTTTTGAAAATTAAACGAAACATCCCATAGTAATTAAACTAACGTAACTGTATTGCTGCTCTTTCATATTAAAAGTTGTACATGCTACGAAATAAAAACGAAGTAAAAATTCTGCCTTCCTCTTAATATGAAAAGGATTATGAAAATATTATTATCGTAACTTTAACAGAGAAAGAAACACTTGAATGAAGGATTTGATAAAACAAAAGAATCGGTTTGAATTCACTCTCAAAAATAGTAAGCATTGTCACAAATTGTGTTTAAAATGAATTTTGAAATGTTTATTGAAATTGGAGAAAAAAATTGTATGGTAATTAAAATTTTTATCATTCCAAAAGACAATTTTTTGTTCTTTAAATTGGTGAATCAATCATTTTCCCGCAATGATTATTTCAGAAGTTATTGATGAAAAACTGAGCTAAAACGTCGAAAATTGGCTTAATTTTTGTTATTTAATTGAATGTGATAAAAGAGAAATGTGACACGTTCTGTTTAACAAAGGCGACTTAGAAGTACACAGGTAATACCTGAGATAGAAGTCTGACTTATTTCCAGTATATGATGGGTATATTTACTTCCTGCGGGACTTTTAGCAAAAACTGGTCCACATTTGGTTTTTATTTGTGGGAAAACTATGACAGCCTCCAGCAGCCATCCCGACCTCAGCAAGCAGTTTGTTGCTTGCTGAGCATCTTGAAGCAGCCCATCGGTTTTCCAGTTTTTGTGCACAATCTGATTAAGATCATTGCTACGAGATGTTAATAAGAGGAAAGCCCTCATTAACTTGATGTTAGTTACCTGTTTCAGCAAACCTGTCTGCTTAAGCAGCGGTTATTAACTTTCAATTTTTCTTAGAACCCCCTCCCTTCCATAAATGTTATTGAGTTCTTTCCCCTTCCAATGAATCTTGGAAATTTGAATAATCCTCATGACGAAAAATATTTTGAGTTACGAACATATATATGTGGGATAAACACTGGAAAAAGCAGAAAAAATGACTCGCCATGAGTGTTATCATTCAAAAGCATGGGGAATTAAAAGTTCCCGAAACGTGAAAGGGTGATTTTTTTTGTTATTAATGAGAAAATAAATATTTTTTTTTTTGGAATTCTATAATAAAAGTACATTTCAACAGCAAAAAGCGATTTTAAATCTATTTAAAAATAATTTTCTGAACAATAAAATAATGAATTACTGCATTTATATTGGAAGCAATTTAATACGTATAAAGCCTCACGCCATCTTGGACAATATTTTCGAAACTTTCCAGCAATGAAGAAAACACGAATTAACTCTTAATTCTCGTTGAGCCAATTACACTTCTCTCAATTAAGAAAAAAATGCTGTATGCGACTTCATTGCTCATAATTAGCATCTTTATCCCCTGATCTCCACTTTATATACAACGCAAAGGCTTTTTAGCATCAATTCAGGGGTTTTTTTTATCATTTCAGTTCCACGATTTAAAAAATATATTTAATTCAATTTTTCTATATATTTACTGTTGTCTCTGGTTTTCTTGGCTCTTTATAAATTATAGCTGAAACTCTGACAAAAAGAGGAAATGGCCTTCAAAGCAGTAAATTAATTTAAACTATTCTTATTTCTAAATCAGACGGTCGTTGAAAACTCCAATCAGGCTTAAAATTTGATTATGATAAGAAGCGAGGAGAAACATAAAATGATAATGTTTTTAGGCTGGCATTCTTTCTGTCTTTTTTCATTTTCTGATGCTAAAAACGTTGGAATAAACGATATCGCTCAGAATGCAACGGCTGATGCGATCAAGACAGACAAATCAAGCCTAAGACGTTATAATGCATAGATGTTTCGGATTAGAGGATAAAACCTCTTTCTTTTTTACAGAAAGAAGATAAAATTTGCTTAGTATCGAATTAGTGATGCTATTACTTTGCTGTCACATTACTAACGAAATGAATACTTCTAAATATTAATAAAATCATATTAATATAAGATAACATGTTAAAAAATCTAGCAACTCGACATTTTCTTTTACTTTCGCAATAAGGTACAGTTTGCCCAACTTAAAAAGATTAATACTCAGCCACATATGGAAAATTTCAACAAAGTCTGCATTATTTCAATAGCCTAGAACAAATAGGCGAAACTGCTGTATACGTGAAAGTAATCACGAAAAGGATCAGATGGATGAGGAAAAAATTAGAAGAGAAACGTTAAAGAGAAGGAAAAACTAAAACAGACTGTGCTAGTACAGTCAGCGACGATAACAGAAGTGTAAGCAGTTGCTAGTGCATGGACAATAATAGCGCAGTGGGCGAATCAATGACGCCAAGTTGTTCCAGCACGACCACATCGATCCCGGAAAACAACACAGATATGAATTTCCAGCTAGTATCTCCGAGGAAAGCAGCAAAAATACAGAAAATTACTACCAAAGAGCAAATAGTCACAGCTAATAAGTATGGCGAAGAGCCACCATCAGCCTCAAGTCATGTGAAAATTACAGTCTAATCCTGCAAGAAATTCATACCAAATTCCCAGGCACGGAGAATAAATTACTATTCGGATTTATCAGCATACGACCTACAAGTTCAGTGAACAGGGGCTCTATCACGATTCTACCGGCAATTATTCGCACCGAATAGTTCTCGCTCGCGAGTATTCAAATACAGCGAGAAAATAGTCGTAACGTTCAATTTAGATGTACCACCAACGCCGAGTGAAACCAAAGGGAGTAATTTCTCACTGTTTCCGCGAGTACGAGAAGTGGAAACGATCGACCAATCAAAAGAGAGCACTCTTTCCGATTTCGAAGCATAAACAAACAAATCGACTGTCGAGTCGGCCTGTGAAGTACATTGTTTTAATTAAAACTACTTACTTTTGTTCAAATGGTTGTAGTCATGCAGTTTTGACAGCATAATCAAACATATAATTTGTTAGATAAGTGGTTAATAAGTGAAGACTTCGCACACTGTTCACAGACAAATCTTTGATATTTCTCGAATATAAATTTTTCTTTCTATTGAATCGTGTTTCTACACTTTATGTCATTGTTTTATCTGTTTATTTCTCGAATATGATATGCATAGAATGAATTGACTCTTTCTATGAATGTGCTTTGTTATGCAATAAAATATGTTTTGGCTTTTTTAATGTTTATTTTCAATGATACAGTGATTGTAGATGTAGTATTGAAAATAAACATTAAAAAAGCCAAAACATATTTTATTGCATAACAAAGCACATTCATAGAAAAAGTCACGTATAAAACAGGAAAATAACATTTTTTAATATTGTTTACAGTTGTTTTTCATGAAATCATAGGTAAATAAATGCTCTTATTAATGAGATATGATGTAATCAATAAGTGTTCAAGCAAGGAACCCTTCTTGCATCTTCTTGCGCAAGAGCTAACATCAAAATTAGAGCCATCATTTAAAGTATCGCGAAACAAACAACACAGCCTTCTCACTAGCTAAAAGTGCTTCTCGCTTGCCTTTAGCGCGTTGAGAAAAAACGGTTGAAACTCGCTAGGGACTTCGGTACCCAAACGATTTCGAAAGTTTCGTGTTAACGGATTTAGATGACATCGCGAAATGTGACTTCACGAGTGGGAGAACTGGTCATTTTCTCTCAACAGAATGGTTGTAGGTAGAATCGTGATAGAGCCCCAGAACGGAAATAGAGCTCGTGTATATCCTAAATGAATCATCAGAGGAAAGGCCACTTAAAGTAGTCTTGAGAGGTCTCCCTGCGGACTTGAACTCTGCTGAAATAAAAGAAGAAGTAGAGAGAAAAGATTTTCAAATTGCCCGAATCAGTCAACTCAAAAATTACAAGCTCAAGACCCTGCTTCCCCTCTTCCTATTGGAAATAAAGAAGACAGCAAATTGCAAGAATATATTCAACCTGACCAACCTATTCTATCTGAAAGTTAAAATAGAGGACATCGGGAAAAGGAATAAAGCCGCCATCTGTTATAATTCCTCAGGCTATCATCAATCTGCATGAAGATGTAATCTCAAGCCAAAATGTATCAAGTGCGCGGGTGAATATGCGTCATCAAAACAAAATAGAAACTCTGTATCAACTGTAGGCAGGAAGGACATCTAGCGTCATGGCGAGTCTGTCCAGCCTAGCCAAGAGTAGTTAAAACAAATCCAGTAACCGGCAAGAAAAGTTATACACAGGTAGCAACCGACAAGAAGGCCGTTAGGGAAACAAGCGATGTGCAAGCAGCCACTCCCCCTCCCCTCCCAAGCCAAGACGAAGGAACTATCTACCAACACTTGACCTGTCTCCGGGAAGTCATTGAGGACCTGAAAGAAATACAAAAGCTGATGCAAGAATTATCCCACCATCCTGGAAACAGCGAAACTCTGCAGAACGAAGGAAACAAGAGAGAGAAGGCCCTTATAGTATATATTACTTAACGCCCTTCTGGGCGTTAATTAACTCCTTTCACTTCGAACTCAACCCGGCAGAGATAGATGGTGCCACCAATACCAGTTCAGAATGATTCTGCTCCTCACCCTCCTCCCTTCCACCTTTCTTTCGCCATCACCATCAGGCATGTAGCGCAACACACAAGCTGTTCCCCCTCATCAGGTCGAGGAATTTCACCACCAGGGCCGGATCGATGATCCTGCATTTATGTTTAGATCAACAACGCTAGGCTTATGGATGCAACGAATCATGTTTCTGAGATGAAGACCTACTGAGACCATGCGCTCCGTCAAACTCACGACGCTGTGAGTGAACAGAATCAAGTATGATTTTCGGAACAGTACCTCTTCCCTTGATCGATTCCTTGATCCAAAACTTGATTCAAACATGCAATTTGATGTCAAGACCACATATCAAATTTCATTTATCCAGCTCGTTGCGTTTTTGGATTACCAAGTTTAGTTTCTCACATTCTACCATGATTAAAAATTCGAATAGTATTTACAGTTTTGGTTTAAAGTCATATCCCAAAATTCATCTCCGTAGCTTGTTTCATTTTTGAGTTATCGAGCTCGTATGCAAACGAATAAACACACCGACAGACTGTCAACGGTTTGAAGAATTTAGTCCAAAATCTGATGCAAATCTACAGCTATATTTTACTATTATTTCTGTATCTATTATTACTATTATTTCTGTGAGACATATTTTATGCGAGTGCCCAAAATACCGCGTTTTACGGCGGAAGTACTTCGGAAAGGCTTATCCTGATTTAAGAGACATACTTGGTGAACCTTACAATGCAAATGTTTTCTCCTTTGTCCATGACATCAATTTTATACATAGCATTTAGTCTTTCATTTCATCTTGCCTGCTTTTTTTAGACCTCACTTGTGCTTTATGGATTAAAATTTGTGTTTAGAACTTATCATGAGTTTGGCGCAACTTGGTCAATCTTGGCCCTTGTGCCATAAAAAAACCAATCAATCAATCAGTGATAAAATCACTTCCTTGACTTAGTCTGCCTAGAACATTGCTTGTGTTCACGTGCACACTGGAGAACAGACAGACAGACTGCCCTTTTACAGGTTTCGTCCGAAATTTGATAGATATTTGCAATTGTCATGTTGAGACCACACACCAAATATTATTTATCTGGCTCGTTTTGTTTTTGAATTAACGTGTTCGCAAACAGACAGACATAATTCCGAAGATCGTTTCGGAGAACTGAGGGGGGTCCGAAACATGAGAATGAATCGAAATCTCGAGGCGATGACGATAAGAATTTCTTTTCTTTCTGTATTTATATACTTTGGTCCCTTTCACATTTGCCGGTTTCAACCGGCCAGGCGCCTCTTGGTAGTAAACTGAAGAAATGAATGAGTCCTTTTATACTAGCCGGAACCCGGGACGATAGTGTCACAAAAAGTCTTACTGTGGGTGTATGGTGTAAACAGTTCAACACGCAGGATAATGAAGGTTTATTTCGAAATATGCATTAAAACACGTAGCACAGGTACAGAAAACAATAGTTCTTGCACAGATTACCAATGTAAACAGACAACAATTCACAGGTAATAACAGTTCAGCACTTTGTTATCTAACAACACAAACAGTCAGCAAATAACTAGTAACGATAATAACTGCACTTTCAATAGCGCTCAGCTCACCAGCTTCCTAGCTCGCACTGCGGACGAACTCCAAAGACGTTCGCGCTCCAAGGCGATCCCAGTCGATCAACACACACGCCCTCATCCAAGCGCTCTCCTTATATAGTCTCCCGCGTCAGGCCGTGACGTCACATGGAATCTTCTAGTACATTCAAGAGTATCTCCTCTGCTAATAGAAATATCGAGAAGACTCCAGCACCTTTGAGATCCCATATTTCGTCGCCAAGGTCAGGGGTCCAGACGTGGCTGCTGTCGGTCGTCTCATGCTTACCCCTGTAAAACTCTCTTCCCAACCATAAGACTCACATTGCTGGGAAGCGACTTTCCATGTTTGAAACAATAGGTTTGAAAAAGAAGGCTCCGCGAATGAATGGAAAGGCTCCGTCTTCGTTGGTGGTGGTGGTGTGTGTGTGCGGGGGTAATGTGTGTAAATATCCTGACGCTTTCACACTGCGCGATTTTTATCGTTCGTCGCCTTCACAAGGTCAATTGTTCCTTTCGCCTTTCAGGCGCTTTTGCAGTCAAATGATTTCATTATTTTTCTAGAATGCTTCAAAATTTAATTTTACTATTGTCTTTGTGATTTTTCAATTACTATTAAATTGTCATTTTCGAACGAATTAATATTTAATTTTAGTATTGCCTGAGTGACTTTCTTGTAAATGTTTTCATTATTTTTTTCCTATTTATTAATTTAGTTATTTTATTTCTTTGCGAAATATTCCAATGTAAACAAATTTTATTTATTTTTATATTGTGTAAGGTACTACAAACATATTATAAATATTTTTTCATGTAAGTTTATAAAATTCAAGATATCAATATCTAATAAATATGTCTTAATTCTAAAATAGCAGTATGTTTTTAATTCTGAAGTTGCAATTTTAAAAAACTTTATTCTTTGTATAAATAATTTCCACCGTAATTTTAGTTTTCTAGTTCAGTATTTTGAACTCTTTAAAGAGCTATAAGACCTTTAAAGTTTCCAATTTGTTTATATTTTTATGATTTTATTTAAAACCTTAATCATTCTGAGTATTTTAAGACATTACACATGTGTGTACTTTGAATAGTTTAGAAGATG
The DNA here is from genome assembly GCA_013235015.1 of Araneus ventricosus. NCBI lineage: Eukaryota > Metazoa > Arthropoda > Arachnida > Araneae > Araneidae > Araneus > Araneus ventricosus. The sequence goes on along the minus strand of BGPR01001366.1, from coordinate 221,533 downwards.
TAGTCAAAATCATCTCAATACATAGAGCATAAATATAATTAAATAAATCAAATTAGGAATTAAAACAAATTTAGAAATAAATTTAAACATGAATTACAAAATTTAAACAATGTTTAAGTAGCGAGCAATATGCCGCTGCATACAACAAATGAAGTCAATGATTATTCAAAGAAAGTAAAGAAACCAATAAATATACTCCGAGAGAATAGAATTAAATAAACAAGGAATTCATTCTAGTTCACTTTTTCAAGGGAAATTCGAAATGGATTCAAATTATTTGGGAGATACATAGAGATAGAGATGATTAGTAAATGATTATACTTTTAAATGCCTTTATCTCAAAACTATATTTTCAGAACTTGAGCGGAGTATTTTAAAAATATTGTTCATCGTATCACTCTGAAATTTTCCAGGTATATTTATACAAACACAATGGAGAAAAGAATGCAAAATGAAACATTAAATACTGTGTGCCCGCTAAAGTCCGTTGTCACTCCAATAATTTCTGAACGGCAAGAGTTATAGTCATAAAAGTGGGATCTAGGTATAGTAAAGTTGCCATGCGCTACGCAAAGAAACCGCTTACAGCGCCACCTGGCGTCAAAATTCGGAGTTAGCGTTCTTATCTCAAAAACGGTACGATATACGGGAAAAAAGTCAATTACAAAGTTGTTCAGCATCATCGATTTAGTAACAGAAGACACCTTTCGTACAGTAATGTTAAAAATAGAAGGCGTTAAATGCATATTTGTTTGGTTCTCAACTCCCAAAATTGTAACGCGACATAACGCGGAAGAAAAGAGAAAAGGAAGGACGTAATATCCGATTTTCTAGAGGACTTGCCGTTGAGTGACTCCTGGGATGTATGGTTCCAACACGACGGCGCCCCTCCGCGCAAGGTATCAAGTGTCCAACAATACATTCGGGACACATCCCAGCAACAATTCATCGGATATGGTAGATGCGTAGAATGGCCTCCACGTTCACCTGACCTGAACCCATTGGACTTTTTTTCTGTGGAGATACATCAAACAGCGAGTGTATGCAATCCCTCCACCAACATTGCAGGAACTTCGAAACCGTATTAAGGATACTTGTGCCAGCATGTCACCTGCCATGTTGTATAGTGTGCAGCGGGAAGTACAGTCCCGTGTCCAGATGTGTATTGCTGCTGAAGGACACCATTTTGAGCATGACAGTTAGATGAGCCTCATTTCCGGCAAGTGCAGTTTTGTTCAACGCGATCAAACAAATGCGCGTTTTGTGCTTTTCATCTGTATCAGTTTTGTGCGCAAGATGTTTTTCTGTAATAAATCGATGTTGCTGAACAACTTTGTAATTGACTTTTTTCCCGTATATCGTACCGTTTTTGAGATAAGAACACTAACTCCGAATTTTGACGCCAGGTGGCGCTGCAAGCGGTTTTCTTACGTAGCGCATGGTAACTTTACTATACCTAGACCCCACTTTTATGACTATAGCTCTTGCCGTTCAGAAATTATTGGGGTGACAACGGACTTAAGCGGCCACACCGTACAAGTTAGGGCACAAGTGAAGCAAGCATAAGCTATGGTTTTTTTTCAGTATTTGGTATCTTACCCAAAATTTTCAAGTTAAGAAGTATTATCATATTTTAAGAACATAAAAAGTAATAAAAGCATATGTGAATATTTACCAAATTGTATGATTTTCAAGCTGTGCTAATTCGAAGGAAATTATCATAACATTTGTTTGCATGAATCTTAGATTTTTTTTAAAAAAACTACACATAAGAGAAATCAATGCTTGGCAACTTACTTATACAGAATTGGATTATTTTATATAAAAATTTGCAATGCTTAAAGTTATTACACTGGCTTTAAAATTGATATTTAGGTAGGAACACGTCTGATAAAAGTGTGGTTAAAAAATCTATCAAAACCCTTAAGCATTTGTTACGTAATAAATAGTCGCACTTTCACTACTTTTGAGTTGCTTTTTCATTGTTAAATGTCTTATAACTCTTTAAGCTTTTAAACATAAACGGTTATGATTGAAAAATAAAAATAAGTGCCAGTTACTCAGAGTCACAGCTAACACTATTATCGGCTGAATACAGTTCCTGAAATTAGTATTTTGCTAATTTCAGGAACTTGTGGAGCTCATCAAAGCATGGTAGACATTCGGAAATAATTGAAAAACTTATTTTCGTCTGCTCGCAGTTCTTCAAAAAGTGAGACGAATATACCAGCCTCATCGCTTCTTTCATTGATAGGGTGCACCCAGTAACGACGTTTTCGACTCTGTCTACGACGGTACAAAGACCATATTGCAGCTACTTGCCTCCGATCCATATCGAAATAGCTATAGGCAACGACAAAGTGGAGAGTCAACTGAACCACAGCTACGATACGGGCGGCGAGAAATCGTCAAATGTGAAAGCAACCATGACACGCTGAAAACGCGGCCGGTTATTTGCCGGCCGGTTGAAACCGGCAAATGTGAAAGGGACCTTTCTCTCTCTCTCTCTCTCTTTTTAAGTTAAAATACGAGTTGCATTCAAACGTATTTGTGGAGGTCGTTTATTTAATGAACATTCTCTTAGAACATTTTCAAACACCAAAAAGTAATAAACACGCATGATGCAAACAATATTTTATTAAAAAGCTTAAATTACAGCGTTGACTGAAGAAAGCAGATATCATAAAATGATAATAAAAACAAATGTCAATAAATAAATGCTTGAGGAAATTTATCGCATAAAAAATGTAAATAATTTACACAACAATGAAATGAAAATTACATACAAAGAAAATATGGTGAATGATTAAGTACTGAAAAACATAGAAACACAATATCATTTTATAGTTACAAGACATGAACGGAGAAGAAAATTTGAAGACAATATACATATATTTTATATTCTTCATTACTGATAGTAATAAATGCAGAAAGTCTAATAGGATTCATCGTGATTTGAATTCAGTACCATTAGATGGTATTTGTTTCTTAGACATGGTTTTTTCATATATACAAGAATTCGCAAAACGGCAACAAGAAATGATATTCAAAAACTTGTATTAATATTTCAAAGAATACTCATAAATAAGAAAAGAATAAAGAATACTCATAAATATAATATTCAATAGCGGTTCCATTATATTAAATATGTTAAACTCTCTTTGTATTGATATCCAAGAAATATGTTTCTTTTAATATTTATCGATAAAATAAAAGTAAAACTTTGATACAATAAATGTATCGATAAAATATTTTTTAACATCTTTAACTACTTTATTACTTGAATATTATTGCTTCACATAACACTTCCACTTTTAAGTTGAGCAAACATTTAAAAAGCCTCATTATATTTTTTAAATTAAAATGCATAAAAATATATATGCAACACTATGAATATATTATATTTTAATATACACATATTTACAATAAAGCAGGAGAAAAATTTTTTGATATGCAACAGACTATTGCCTTTTTTGTGCCCACAAATGAGAAATAAGGTTTTTCAATGTAAAAAACGGTTTCCCTTGCTAAATTTATTAGGTAAAACTGCTAATTAAACTTAATAAAAATAAATTCTTTTGTTTCTGTGTCATTTATACATTGTTTTAAAAGTTTTTTATTCATGTATTATAAAGATATCATGTTTAAAAAACTAAATGTCAGATATTTATACTTAATAATAAGCTCATACGAAGAAATCCTATACAACTTTCTACATATATCAATACACTGAATCTTAATTAACAAAGAGATTACAATTTGCATGATATGAATAGTAAAAAAACAAAAAATTACTTCTACAGCCTAGCTACTCTAAGCTCTTTAAGGAAAATAAATCTATAGTGAAATTATGAATAAACTAAGCATCTTTAAAAAATTATGCGTTACATATATTTCGCCACGAATACTTTCCTTAATCTTTTCTAATCTTAAATAATTTATCAGCTTGTTTTAAAATGGAAATAATACTCTTTAAAACATCTTACATAAAAATCAATACAATAAAATCAAAATGATACCAATTAAAACTAATACTATAGTTGAGTTAACTGTAGTATTATTAATTGACAGTAAAGTTAACTAGTAAACAAAGTATTTTAATTATGATTTCACTGACAAAATGAAAAAAACTATTATAAGCTTCTCAAGCAGAATTATTTCTTGAAAATCTTGTCTGTTAATAATCATTAATTGGACAATCTAATATTATAAATTTTTCACGTCAGTTCAACTACGATCAAGATTTCAGAAATGAATATGAATGTTTCCTACGTTGACAACAGATTTTAGTCTGATTTCCCATTTTAAACACTTTACGTTTTTGTTATTTTTTAAGAATATTTTTAATGCATAATGAAACTAAGAATGATACATTTTAATACTTACGCAATTTGTCTATTTAATGCAAATAAAAACAGCTTCATACAGTAAGTCCAAAGAAATTGTTTTCTTTAAAACGATATAAAATTTTTTAAAAATAATGAATTTTATCGCTAAAACGGAAGAAAACCGAATAAAAATAAGATGTTTCTTATCTTATCTTCACAAAAAGTATGAAAATTCTAATTAGGTACTTTTTACAGTTAAACATAGAACCTGTAAATTTATTCAATTACTTTTTATACTTGTTTACAAGAACGAGATAAGAAAAAGAATTTATTCCAGATTTCTTTAACACGGTGATTACCAAAAATGAGGTAATTCGTGATTGTTAGGTTTCTTCAAAAGAGATTTGGCAGTCAACATGCTGAAAAAATACGATTATCTTACATTAAAGTTAAAAAGCCAGTTTGAAAATAATTATAACTTCCAATGCCAGATGACTAAATATATCAAAATAGGGTAATTTGGATGGCTTCAGATAATTTAATAATGTCTAATTCTTTTAGTCCTTAAATCAGAAAACAACACGTCAAAATATTCAGGTCGTTCGTGATTAGTCTGTGAAAAACAATTCATACAAAAGAAAATTTCAACATAAAAATAATGCTACGATTTTCAATGGCAAATAAGTATACAAAAAGCAATGCTTTGTGTTGCAAGCAAAGTCTCTGGCAGCCTTAACGAATGTATCACATTTTGATTTACATCCTATAGCTAAGTCGCTTCATCATGACACCTTGACAAAAATATTAAAATTTGTTATCTCTAGATAACGATTTGTTTAACTACAGCTTTAGCGTTCTTTAAAAAAACAGTAGCAAGGGGAGTGTGTTTTAATAAATAAAACTAAAACATTTTTTTATAATCATTTGCTTCTTTATTTTTGTGATTTCGGAAAGAAAAACTATTAAATATTCTTTTTAGTTTTCATGTTAATCTAAGGCATAGCTTCATCTTTAGTGATTTCGCATTGATCACTTCTTTTATTAATAAAATTACATGTCCTTTCATTTCTTTCTCATAATTTCCGTTTAAAAATTTCTTTAAATAGTCAAGTTCTATTTCCATCAAGGAGATTTTAAAAAACATCCAAAAACTTTGATAACATAAAAACATACGGTTTTTACACATATTTTTGAAATCGTCTAGCTTAGATATAATTATAAATGTTTATTATGTTTTTATTATTATAGAACAGAATTCAGGATTGGCTCGTCAAAATATTTGTCTATAAGTACTGTTATAGGAAAAAAGAATGTCAATAAATTTATATGTAAACTGAGTCGAAGCTTCCAGAACCTTTACTGCATTGATGAAAAATATGTTTTTACACAAATGCACGGAGACAGGTGATTATTTTGACACTAATAACATTCTACCAGGAATGGTTTGTTACACGATTTCATAAGTGGAATTTTTTAAATTTTATTTGCTGATTCCAAAACGCAGACCTTTACCAGCGATGCGAATTTGCCGTTGCCTTCTGGTCTTGGCTAGTGCTTTCAGCATGTTGACCAGCTGGGCAGCAGTGTAATCTCGCTTTTTGATTCCTGTAGAAACAAACAAAACAATACGGTGTTAACAGGGACAAAAGGTATAATCAGAACACAATAATTATTCCTGTTTTGGTAACTCATCTTTCTTTTAGAAGATATTTCCTCCTTCGGAGATTTAAGTTGTACTGATTTGATGTTAGGCATTTAGGTGATCATACTAGTAGACTGCTTCCACTGCATAATAGCTCTGATAGTGGTTTGGCTACCTTTCTGTTAGCTGTACTGTTCAGCAACGGATTCCGAGACTACCACTTTTGGACGATTTTACACCTATCAGGCAATGAGTCATATGAGCGCATTTTCGGAGTTCTTTGTTAGATCACGCTCAGTAAAATGTAAACATCACACTTCCATTCTTCATTCCCCCCTATTTTGATGAAAATAACTCCGCCCGGCGCATGCGCAGAAGCGCGGAGGGTTCCTGAATCCGTTGCTAAAGAATATCTGTCTGTGTTTTTGTGTGTGGGCATGTGTTACCTTTTTAAAAAATTCCTTCCCTATTAGCACAAGATATTGTACGATATCTCTACGATGTTGTTACGATACTCTAAATGCTGTACAATATCGTGAAATATCGTAGGAATATTGTAGAGCATCTTGTGCTAATACGGTGCCATCCTTTCAGAAGTGTGAATAGTAAGATGTGGATAAAAGCCCTTAGGATGGATGTGGATGTTAGCCCTTTCCCCCAGATACATAATAACTTTGGAGGCCTCAGAAACATAATAGATACCCATAGGGGTGAGAACTCTCTCAGACAGATGAGAGGAAGTTGAGCTAGAACTTTGTTTTGGAGATTTCACTCTCTTGCTTCTGTGGCGTTGTCAAATTTCAGAATGTTAGCATTCATTTAATCAAACAGAATATAATTTTGCTGTATATTTGAGTTACAGTCAAGGCTGAAGTTGATTATCTCGAAAGTCAATGTAGACTTTGAAATATTTCCTTAATTATAACAAATATTTATGCCGCGCATTCTCTGATTGACGTTTATTACGAAGCCCGGGCCGGCCCCCCCGGCCTTACATGGCCACTACTTTCAATGTCTCGAAATGTCAACAATCATTGTGTACATCTATTAGAAATGTCCTGCACCTTACGTCATGGTTATTTATATTTAAATTACAATCAATAATAATAATTATTAGATCAAAGTGATTTTTGATTTTTTGCAATATATTGGTTAAAGCAATTAGAGGAATCTTAATTGCACCAAATTATGCGATATCGAATACTTTATTATATTAAAAATAATTCAATTATTTATTCGAACTTTGATAAAGTGCATACGAATATTTAAACTACGGACAGTCTTAATTAATCTCAGAATGATATACATGTTTTAAAACAAAATTTTCCAAATATCATGTTTACATTTCAGAAATCCAGAATTTCCGGATGAAAATCACCCCTGCGAATTTTATATCTTGAAATATCTATCTTAAGCAGATTTTATAATGAGCATTAGTGAAGGCAATCTTTTAATCAAATTATTTCTAACGCTTAACATTAATTAAGCATTAAAAGCTTAGCAGTATCACCGTCTAAACAGAGAAAAATTAGTTGGAGACTAATTTTATTAAAATATTTAAAAGCTTGTTAATGGAAGTTATTCATTTTTAACGCAAGTATCTTCATTAATACTTTTATTCCTTTAAGCGTTAGCATACTGTATTACACTTCTCACAAAATGCTCAATTATACTAAACGTGAATATACAACATTCTTTTTTTTATCTAAGCATTTTCAGCTCATTTACTTAATTGATACATTCAGTAAAAAATAGTTTGCGAAGAAGAGTGATTAAACTGTTTTGAGGGTTTTAGAATAATTAAATCAAATGATTAGTTTATCTGTTCGCTTATTAAAACTCAATTAAATGAGCCAGACAAAGAGCTTTGTATTATTTCCTTCATTCTAATGTTTTTCAAATATTTACTGATTTAAAATTTCGCCATTTATTAAAATAAATATTGATTCCATATTTGCGTTACTCAGATTTCATATGGAAATTACATACGCGTTAGTTAAAATTACAAATTGAATCATTTTGATGAGAAAATTCAATGCATTAAACCCTTTGCTAATACAATAGTTGTTAGAGTTTCACAAGACCATTTCACAATACTAAAAAAATGGTTATCGTTTATTTTTAAAGTGATTAAAAACAAATATTTTCTTTTCTTAAACTTTTCGTTTCCGTTTGAAACTATTCGTTTATATCTGAGAGAGAATTAAAGATATCACTATGTCGTTATTTATAATGCAAAAATAATAGACTGTCACTTTTGCTTTTCTTATCCTTTTGTCTATTCATATTTGTTATGTGTTTACTTTATATTATATTTTATGTAAATGTTTAATCGTAAGCTATTTTACCTTTAATCTGGCCTGCTGTCTCTAAGCATAATGCTTTTTGATCATGATGCAACTATATTTTTTTCATAAAAAAGTATTTCATAGGTATCAAGTGAGAAGCCCTATTCGACTTATCCAAATTAACACTAATATACAAACTATCAACTATATCACAGAACCACAGAGGAGAAATTAACCCTAATTCCCATCTCGATTTCATTTCATTCAGGCAACGTCAGAACTAACCACTGCAGGCGTATGATCTCTATTACATTAGACAGAGTGAGTGCTTATTTTACTGATCTTAAGAATTATAAGAAAATTAATATAATATTCGTCAAAAAGCATTTTCCCACATACCAGTGCGCACAGTTACAAAATTATTTTTATCTTCATCTCGGTAAAAGGGTGCATCATCTACAGCTGAACTTCCGTAGCGCTTTTTCCACCAGTAGACATTATTTAAGGCTGACAGATCAGCTGGTACAAATCCCTCTAGAACATAAGAAAAAATGAAAAAGTTATCATTTTCATCTGAAATTAAATGTTGAATGTATAGGAGCATAATTAGTAATTTAAACAGACATAATTTTTTTCAGTTATTTATCAGCACATTTGCTTTCATATGTGCTTGATGTTATTTATTTAACGCGCAATAATCTATAAAATTGGAATTTTTAGCACAATTATAATATATTTCAATTTTTAATAAAGATTTGGGAATTCTTGTTGCTGATGTTCGCTGTTTCCTTTGCTTTTCTCAATGATTCTTCAAGATTGTTCTCGATGAATAGTTTTTCCCGTTCAACAACTCGAAACTTTCCGAAACATTTACAGTGTCATTTTTTTGTGTGTGAAAAGACATTTCTATAATTAACTTTCTGAGTTATAAAAGATGACCTGCCGATAACGATCTTCCACAAACTTCAGCATCGTGAAAATCGGCTTCAAATGCCAACTTTGTTGCAATTTTCTGAAAAATTCGCTAACTTTATTAAAAAAAAGTAAAAACGCATTTTTATTTTATGGTCTCTTTTAACAGAGACCACGTTGATAGAGGCCTTTATAATCGAGATTCTACTGCTTTATAATTATTATGAATACTGTGAACACTACTAAATGGCGCTATTTTATACGGAATTAAAATTTATTATTTAACTGGTAATTAATTTCTGAAAATTATAAGATGTTATATTGTCATTGGGAACATACAACTGTACTAAATTCAGAATTCTAGCACATCATTAGGTGAACGAAAAATCGATTAGAAAATTTCATCTTTACAAACATAAAATAGTTAAAAAAGAAAATAAGTTAAATTAGAAAATAAGTTAAAGTAAAAGCATGTAAGAAAACATTATGCGATCTCACATGTAATTAAAAAATTAGCTTCAATTTTCTCTTACCTTGAGCCTTTGGATACACGTATCTTATTCCTAATTTACTTTTAGGGAGTGGGCGATCTGAAATAAACCATCAAAAACTTTTTAAGAGAGAATAAATCACCTTAACTGTTAGTAAACACATGCAAATTTTGATTTAAAATTATGATGATTCTCTCCTTGCTTTTTGACAGCAATGTGAAATAATAAATATATTTGGGAAGCAAATTTTTGAATATGTACTCCAAATTTAACGGTAAGAAATATTTATCATGAGAAAACTTTCAGCAGTAACATGAATAAATATTCAGCGTGCAAACATAATTTTGCCTTCTTGTGGCATTGGTTCTGAATTAATCAAAGAAAAATGTTAGTGTTTTTGAAAGCCAGAAAGAAATTTCCTGTTTAAAATAAATATTTATAAGAATTGTGTTGTTTACCATCAAAGAAAGTGCCTAGCTTTGAGCAAGATTTTCTTTTTGCAAGAAACACTTCCTAATATCTACTTAGTAGATATTCATTTTTTTATTTTCAACTTTATTTTCACTTTCCAAAATGATAGCTGAAACTCAAATTTCGACAATGCTTCATTGCTTAGCAGTAGTAATATTTCATTTATTTTTATTCGATTTGTAAATATTTTTTAAATATTTTTTGCTTAATGTTTTAAAGCAGATTTTTAAGAAAACGATAGTACAACAGACAAAACTACAATAATATTTTATGTAGAAGACAGTTACACCCTGCCTGCCTTAGACGCATTCAGTGTCTATTGAAGACCGATCGCTGTAATAGCTCGGAATGCTGAGGTCAAAGTCCTAACGACAATCACCGACCACGCCCGAAGGAGATACGTATCGCTCACCATTATTACACCCACCAGGATAGTGAGAACCCGCTTATTTATACGAGGGCTTCTCACCCACATACTCGTGGTGTCTCCCCGGTGGGGACCTCTGTTTAAATACACAGTGTTTTACAAAAAAATGAAAGGACAGTTCAAGAATATGATAAGAACCCGAAAAAAGAACCCGATCACATAGGAACATAGGTGCGCAAACGCCATCAAGAGGCAGCAGACGGAATTATTACCATATGTAACACAACTGCGAGGAAGAAGAATCTTTATGCAATATTTTTTTATTCAGGAACAATAATACTACAGTAGATGCCCAAAGATTTTTCCAGACGCATTGAAACACGCTATTGAACATCGATAATGCACGAAATGACGCACCTTCTCAGAAATACCAGGCATATTTCGAACATATTCTGATGCCTGAAAGATTTTTCCTACTAAATCTTTCTGCGACGAAACAGGTGTTTCGGACATGAGTCCTTTTAAAGAAACACTATAAGAAAAAGTCTAAGGGTGATACATCTGGTAATCGCGATGGCCATGTGACTGGTCCCCCACGACCAATGCAGCTCCCGGGAAAAGTAGCCTGCAGATGTGTTCGGGCTTGCCTGCTGAAATGTGAAGGAACTGAGCCGTGCTGGAACCGAAAATGGTGACACACAGACAAAAGAATAGTATTCAGCATTTCATGAAGAAGACGGGATTGCTTTGCGTACGTGCGACTAACAACCCCCTCTAGCGAGTCCGAATGGCGTTTGCTCACCTATGTTATTATGTGATTTTGAATTCTTTAGTATGTCTCAATTGCCCTTTCATTTTGGCCACTTTTTTTTAAACACCCTTTATTTTTATCGTTTTATAAGTGGGAAAATTCTCAAAAATCTTAATCGTATAAAAAATATCATCCAATAGTTTTAAGTAATTTACAAAATATTTTACACTCGAAAATAATTTGTTTTTAATTAAAAGGTCTCCATTGCAAATATATGACACATACTTGGATTCAGATTATCGCCCTCGAATAAAATCAAGCACTCATTCTTTATAGAATTTTTTTAAATTCTTTCAAGCAATTTCAGTTATTATTTTTTTCTACTTTGCATTCTTTTTTATGATTTGGCATAGCTAAAATATAATACCTACCATGGAAATAACCCAGATTTCCTTTGTAGGATCCAACTGAATTTATTGTATCAGCGTCATCATCTGAAAAATAAAGAAATCACATATTTATTGAAATTCGTTAATATAGATTATTTTAAAAATACATAGAAAAACTTCCCTTTAGAAAGGTTGACTTATTTTTATTAGATAGATAAATTAGTAAGCATAACAAAACAGTGCAAAAGAAAGAAAGCATTCTGCACGAAGTATAACATTTAAAGAAAATTAATATACACCATCGTAAAATAATCTATTCTTACTTTTTAAGTATAAAAACATATATGGCTACAGCTTAAGGCGTATAACTAATCAATCAATGCAAATATTTTTTAATTATTATTTTTAAATAATTTTATATTTTTTTAATTATTTTATATAAAGACAAAATATAAAAATTTATATTTTTTATATTTATTATGAAATATATAAAAAATTATATATTTTATATAAACCATATTAAAAAATATATAAAAATTTATATATTTAATTAAATATTTTTTAAATAGGGAGCATTTTACAGATTTCTGGCCATTTGTGGCTTTTTTCGTTAAAAATCAGATTACTAGAAAATTGCATGCTTAAAATAATGGTTTTTTTTTAACGAAGTTCCGAAAATATTTAGCAATATAATGAAAAATACTGCGCGAAAAATTATTTAATTCCTATGCTATTGAGCTATGTTTTATATATGGCAACGTCCGTAATTAATGTTTTTCTGTCTTGGAAAAAATCGTTTGATTTGATTCTTTTCTTACTTTGGTTAAAAATTCAATAAACTTCTATATTACTGGCTAAACATTTATTTTTATAAAGCTAATGAGTATTAACTACACTGCTAGCAAGACCGATAAAGCTAATTTTTTAATAAATTATTTTATAACTACAATATTTACATTGCAACAGTTTTTTTATAGTAATCTGAACTGCGAATTTCGCTGAAGTTACTTTTGTAGCAGAAGTAACCTAGGAAGAATTTTACAAAACCTTATAAGACTTTTTGTAAATTTATGTAATGACTCTTAATTTCGTCAGAAATATCTCTAAGCAATCTGTCGATGCCAAGAAATAAGAGTTCTGAAGGTGAATACCAATCAAATAAATCAATTAATTAAAAAAACGGCTTGGAATTATATTTCTTATTCAAAGATAAGCGAAGTAAGACTTTTATGATAGTAAAATCTCTATTAATTGATGAACTACATTTCATTTTACTTTATTGGACTTACTTCTTTTCATAAGTGAATGAAATTCTATCGTTTAAATTATTTTATTTTTCTTGAATATTGCCGGAATGACAGTAAAACAGAAGAATAGAAAGTTGATAAAATATGTAAAACAACTATACAATGGAAAACACCGTTTCTATGTACAAAACAATTATGATCACATTAATTTTTCTCGTACTGAAAAACAATTTTAAGCAAAGAGTAACGTTGCTTTGTTAAGAATAATAGGGTTTGAGAAGATAAAACAATGAGGAAAAAACATTAAAATTCGTATGACTTTTCTTTAAAACAATGAAAATATTGTTGTAAATCATATTTAAAAGTATATTTAATTTTTCAAAAAAATTATGGAAAAATTACTCAGTAATTTTATTGTTATCAATGAAAAGATAATTTTTTTGAATTTTAAGAAGTGTATGATAATGGTTATGCAACAATATTTTCGGAAGTTATCACGGATAAATGCCAAAATTTTGCTTAATTTTTAATTAACGAAAATTCCTATTTGAAAAAAATCGCTCCAAGGTACACATTCTCAAATTCTAAAACATGAATGTGCCAAATTTGAACAGCTCTATGTCTAACGGTCTGCCTTGAAGAGAGACACACACGCATTCCCTTTTTATTATTATTAACGATAATAATGTAATAAAGCTGTGTAGATAAAGAAAAAGCATTTTTCTTGGACAAGCTGTTATTTTGCAGTAAATTTTGGAGAGCCTAGTTGTAAACGCTTCCAAAAATATTTTTAAATTTGTAGACATAGATTAACTTGAATATTAAATTTTCATTGTTTATCTTCTTGGGACAATTTTTTGAACAGTACAACGCCTCTAACAGATACTAGGTCCTATTGATAAATAAGCAAGAAGATATGATATCTGAAATATCATTTTAACTCAAGGAACTACTCATTCCCGAAAGCAACAAGGAAAATAACATGGAAAGAGAGATTAAATCAATGTTATCTATTTGAAAAATAAAGAATACACTCGCAGAAGAATTGTAATCATGCTTAAAATACTTGTGGTTTTGAAAATAAGTATTTAACAATTTAAATAAAAAAAAATTCTTGGCATTGACACGATTTTATTAGTTCGCTAAAAAATTAGAAATAGTATTTTTCCCATAAAAATTCGGAAACTAAACAAATTGAAAAAGTGTAATGTGCTAGTAGTAACACTCTAAGAGAGATGGAGTTTTAATCTCATTTATAATATATTTATAATTTTAATGAATGCTCACGAATTTTCTTTTATATGATTTTATTTCGACCTCCTTCTTTGTGATAAAAAATTAATTTCTACTTTTTAGTACACTAATAGAAGCATATTTTCAAAAATTGTTTCATTTTTTATTATTTTCTTCTTTTTAATCTTAAATGCATTTCACAATTTATTATTATAAATATTATGGAGTACTGTAAGAAACTTTCTTATCATATGGAATGACATTTTGATTAAAGTTAATCGATTAACTTATATATGAGTTCTGAGAACATTAAACTATTGTATGTAGTGTTATCGGTAAGGCATATTTTTACAAATTTCCAAACTGAAGTATATCCGGGAGTCAATGAAAATCGATAACATCATTCAGTCTTTATAAACATGAATGTAGTCGAGCATTTTAAATGCGTGCAGAAACCAAATATCAATGGTAAATTTCAACATCGATGCAAAGATGCATTGAAACGAAAATTTCAAATTATCGAAAGTTGAACAATATTGAATGTAAAAAATTTTTCACTGCTTAAAACCGTCCTTTATTTTGATCTATCGTATTTCCTTCCCTTAACATACTTTTATTCTGACCATATTTTACTGGTTGAATTCCCAACTATGCATGCTTAATGTGATCGACGAACAAGTAAAGGCGGCAAATCAGAAAGGAAGCGAACTATTTCACTCGAAAACACGAAAGAATGGGCAAATCTGTCCAAGGTTTACAAATATCTGCATATGAAATATGTCTCTGGAACACGAGTATGTGAGAAATTTCTCTGCTTTCATAAGCGAAAGCTTTCTCACTTCACATGCTGCATTCAGACGTCATGCATATATATTAACGTGTTCGAAACGGTGAGATGTTCAAAGGTAAGTCCTTACTGAATGCATGCTTTCATTTAAAATTCATTGTGGTTTATGAAATGCTTGAGAAAGTTAGTTAAAAGAGCAAGAGAAGATCCGAAATAAAATTTCACTGTGGATTTTTAAATGATTTGTTTTACTGATAGATGAGGTTAATCAGACTGACGTTGAGCTTTGTAAAGGAGCAAGAGTCGAGTATGTAATAAATTGTATTGTGTTTGATAAATTTAATAAAATGGAATCAAATCATTTTTATCAATTAGCAGTTTAATAAATTTAGAAATTCAAAAATTTTGGAATAGCCAACTAATTCTACATTTGTGATTAATCGCAATACTTTACTAACTTGACTACGTCATGTAAACTTTCTCGTTCTCGCAGGAATTGAGATAAGCCAGAAATATTAATAGTTTAATGATTTAAGTTTAAAATGCTTTTTTTCAGAAAAATCACTAAAAGGAATGAACTTAGTAACTCTAATACCCTGCAAGTGTTGGCTTAGCATAATATCTAAAAGAATTTGATATCAGCAGGCAATGCTTATCTTTTTTTTCTCTTATACTGGAAGAGAATGTATTGTAATCATAAAAAAAATCCCATTTTCGTTATTTTGATATATCCCACGTTTAAACTCGCTGAGTTCAAACAATTTATTTGTAGAATTAGGTTTATCTGTTTGTGAATTCGGAAACTCAAATAACTAGGGAGGAAGGGGATGCGAAGTGATATTTTCACCGAAATTGTAGATTTCTGCCAAATTTTGTGACAAATCTGATTACCGGCTGTCTGCCTGTCCGTCTGTGTGTATGTGAACACGATAGGTCGAAACCCAATGCACTAGATAGATGAAATTTACCATTTGGTTTTATTACTAGAATTGATGATTAGCATCAAATTTTGGAAAAATCCGTCAAAACACTAACAGTCTGTCGATCTGTCCCTGCGTGTATATGTGACTGTAAAACGCAAAAAGCTAGATAAATGAAAGTTGGCACACAGGAGTGACGCTAGTGTCTACCCGACAGGAGGGGAAAGACTTGCTGCACGGGGGGAGGAGTGTAATGAAGTTGGTTTCAAATTTTCGCCAGATCTTTTCTTTATCTACTGGTTGAATACCCCGTTCTGAGAACGTCGCACAAAAATTTTACCCGACGGGGGTGGAACATCTCAGACAAGGGGCCCTGCCCCCCGTTCCCCCCACTCGCGCCACCCCTGTCGGTAGATAACATTGGAATAAAAATTGTAAATCTCTATCAAATTTTGGACAAAGCAGCTCAAAGAGGTCCAAATGCATATTCATTTTTTCTGCCATTATACTACGAAGCTAAACTCGAAACTTGATGTATTGTATACAGAAACGATAAAGTTGATGCGAAAACACTCCATCTAGTTTAAATTTTATTTTACAAAAAATCCATTTTACTGAGATTAATTTTTACTTTAAAAAATGAAATTACATGAATAAGAAAAGTAAGTTCTCCGATCCAAGTTGTATGATACCATTTTAATAAAGAAAAATATATATGCACTATTTTGCACTTTATTTTACGTAAACTCATTTTACAAAGTACTTTTCTCGACAAACAAAGCAAAAAGTTAGATGGCTTTAACTGATATGATGCATCAAATAATTCCACTTCAATATAAAATTTAAGAAAGGAAAAAATTAAGCTTTTTTGTTTCATCAAGTAAAAGCTCTCTCTTATAGATCGACGTCATTTTGTCGTTGAACTAAGGAAGTAAATTTGCAGTCAAATATTTAAATAACTCTTGACGTTATTAAATTGAGATTCAGAAATAAAAAAGGAGGTTCTTAAGTATAGTTATTAAATTTTTGATGTAAAATTTTTTCAAACGAACTATAAATTAATCATAAAAGAATCTAAATCAAAGCATTTATGTCCGGAAAAACCTTAATAAAAGCGAGTACATTTATAAAAAAATAGTTTAATAAAAGCACAAGTACATTTATGTTTCTCATTTTTTTTCTTTTTCTCATTTCAACATTTTAATCTCGATTTAAAACTTTTCTAGAAAATTCGTTTTTGTAATTTTCTGCAATGTTCTTAAAAATTTGTTCTCTTTGGCATGTGTATATACAGGAAAGTTTATAGGTTAAATTTAAGCGTAATTTTTATCGGATTTCAACTATATCTAACGAATATCTTGCAACTGCTTTTATGTCACAAAACATTCATTTCTTTTATGTTCTATAACTCATCAAGCTTTGCTGAAATAAAGTATTTTTTCTAAATACTGTCAAATGACTCTTCGGATATGAGTTATATGATTTCCTTTATTGAAATTCGTTCATCTCATAATTAAATTTAAAAATTCTCGTTATTAAGCAGAGCGAAATTTCTCAAGGCAAAGCTTTCATATTTCTGACTATATATTCCATACTTTAAATAAATAAAGAAAATATGCATAATAAAACTTTAATATATATATATATCCTTCTCTTCCTGACGAGCGGCTCGCTATGATATTTTTCATTTTTTTTGGTTTTTTCTGGTTTTTGTCTATTTAGCCATTTTGTCCTTTTTTACTGTTTTTGAGTTTTTATCTTGTGTTTATATGTTGGTTTTGATATATATATATATTCTAATTTCCCGAAATATTTTTAAAATAAATTTAAAGAGTAATATCCTACAATCAGAATAAATATAGTGTAAGCTTTTTATTAAGTAATTTAGAAGAATTTTATTTCGAAAAGAAGATGATTGGATGCGGAAAAGAGAGAATTTGATTCTCTTCAATTGATGGAATCAGAGAAGTTATTAAGCTATTACTTAGTAGTTTCTATAGCAACGAGTGTTTTCTCTTTCCTGGAGCAATCGAAGATTCTAGATAAATAAAAAGAAATCAGCTTACGTTTTTAAGATGGGAGAATTTAAATTTAATTAGTATATTGGAAAAGTAGTCACCTCAACTTGTCCACAAATGCCAGTCTGTGTATGCTTTAGCTAATTCGCTGCTTTCTTTTGCTATGTGTGCTATTTAAAGAATACTTATTTTTGAAGAGAAATATCTTCTATCAGAGACTTTTTTTTCTCACTCTTTAAAGTTTGCTTCAAGCGATATGAAAATTTTTCTTGCCTCTTTTTCTCATTTTATATAAGCGATGCTTAAAATTCATATTTATCGAAACAATTTTTTCATCAGAAAATTAAATGCTAAAACATATATCAAAACTCATGCCTGTGTATGTAAATTTATTTTATATAAGAAAACAGACTTATAAATGCTGTTTATGTTTACATAATGGGGAACGATTTAAACGTGTTACACTAGTGGTATCTGCTTTATTTTTGCTTAAATAAATTAAGCTCTTAAATCAATATCTAGATGTTTATTAATGCAGTAGCTCAAATATTACTTTATTATTAAGCATCTGGGAATTTATTAAAACCAGTGTTTCCCAACGTGGGGCCCCCTCCCCACAGGGGGGCAATTTGATTATTAAGAGGGACAATTCGAAAATGGAAAAAAAATCCGCTGGATATAACACAGCAGGGACACTTGAGACTGAAGATAACTAAATTGAAACCAAACATAAAATCTCTTTGTAGAAAACATCAAGCGAAAGGACCTCATTAAATTTAAATAATAAATAATTGCTACTAATTTAATTAATATAGAAAAATCTTTCATTAAAATTAATTTCGCACTTGAATTTCAGTTATCCATTATATGATTGAAAATTTACCTACTTTATTTCTCAACAATTTCCTAGTGATTTCTTCCTAAAACCTATCATTTCAGCTTCTTCAGTGAACAATTCAATTTTTGAAAATAAAAAATTATGTATAATTTTCTTGGGGGAATAAGAATTTTAGAAAGGTTTAGGTGGAGCATGGCACAAAAAAGTTTGGGAAACACTGATTTAAATTATCAATACCTAGAAAATTATTACCCAACACAATATAAAGAACTTTTCTTCTTTTTTTGCCACCCGGGAAAAAACATGATGATACATCCGTCACACGAACATCTCTAATGCACAATATAACCTTCAAAATCATACAGTTAACCATGTTATTTTTCATTATCTCCATTCTTATTTAAGCTAAATTAATATTTCATATTGTTGAAGCTATGCACAAAGAAAGACCTAATAATTCTGAACCGTGGTCAGATGACGTGGACGATACCTCATTCAGCACTCCCTTCTGCACACTTCCACTGACTGGCACGTTGGTTTGATGACGGTGGAATTGGGTTTCAAACCCTGATCCTTCGGTCGGGAAGTTGAGACTCTGCCACTTGGCCACTGACGAAACGTGTTCATGAAAGATTGTTAAACGAACAACAATCTGTATTCTTTTCATATCCCAAATGAAAGATCAACTCTTCGGCTGAGTATCCCACGATACATGAGGGCTGGAACTTTGTCTGCTTTCTGCTGCTATCCGTGATTTTTTCTGAGTACTATGTTGAATTATATTACACCATTATACATAATAACATCAATAATAATTCGATTCTTTGCAATAACCAAATGCCTCATTTAAATAGCGATTTAAAAAGTTCGCAGTTAGAAAGCTGATACTGAGATTACCAAGGTTTCAGTCTAGTTACACTTTACAACACTTAAGGCGTCACATTCAGAGTCGTCCCTTATGCGCCTAATATTGAAGGATAATTTTTATCTATTAGACATATTTCAAATGTGTGTGCAACATTAAATAAACCACGAACTAAATACTTCAGCAATCTCCATCCTTCTTTGCATGCTTTGTGCGAGTGCTTGTGAGTGTGTGTGTGGATTCCATCTTTTCTAACACACTTACGTACTATTAAAATACTGACTTTTAAGGCTGCGGCGAATTCATGACACAATGGCTTCAGGGCTAGAGAGGCATGTATTTGAGATTCGATTCACTGGATGATCACTGTGTATACAGACCTGGTGTACATTAAGTCTGTCGAGGGTCAAACGTCCTCCTGCTAGTATGATGCGGAAGTTTGGAAATGCTGGGTTCCCGCAAATGCATCGCCCTTGTTACTTCACCATGGCTCGAAATTACGAGAGCTCTCATGCAGCCTCAAAACTGGTCGTTAACCTAACTAAAACTAAGATACTGGTTTTTACAAAAGGTACTGTTAAATTTACCTTTGAATGATGGTAACTCACGATCACGTGATACACGTCAAGTGAATTTCCCCAATTTAATTTTGCAATCCAATGCTTACCGAGCAGCCTGCATTAAGAGAAGGATGTGACGACATATGAAGGTACAGCACAAAGAGCTGTTGGATGACACATGCAGCTGGTATGTCGTGTGAAGGACCATCGGAATTGACTAAGTTTAATTTTAAAAAAATTCAGCAGCTTAAAGCAAATAATTTATTAACCCCTAAACAGCATTGCCCGAGCTCCACTCGTGCATAGAAATATGTCACTTCTAAACTTATAAGCTAAAATTAAGTCATTCATAGACGTTATAACACGGTACAAATATGACCGGCAATCCGGTAGCATCTGAAGTGTTCTATGGTTATGTAGTTGAATGAATACGACAACGCATCCCCAAAACGGGGGAGGGGGTCATCTAATTAGACACTACAGAAACCTATACTGTTAAGGGGGTAATGTTTAATTAATTTAATATATTTTCGTTAAATTAACTTAATAGTTTATAATAATTTTAATGGATAATTCTAAATAATAATAGAATGTTTATGTTTTAATTTTGTGAAATAATACATTTGAAAAAATCGGTGAAACAGCAACACGATTTCGATTGTTTTTGAGCAGAAAATTCGTTAATTTTGTTTCCAAAAATAAACGATACATAAACAGCAGTATTCTGTCAAGGTTTTCTGTTTCAGTGCAAACGAAAGACACCTTTTCATTGTGGAAAACACGTCTCGAAAAAAATACATGGAATCAGTAATTTATTATCCACCTGAAAAGGCACATCACCTTGATCTAATCGGTCAAAGGTAAAAGTACTTGTTTCGGATTTCAAAGACAAACGTGTGCCATCTACTAAACGCAGCGCACGTTTCTTCCCGACCCACAAATCACAGTGTTTCCCTGCCAAGAAGGATGGAAGCGTAATAACACAACGTACATAATTTGCGAAATCATTGTGTTTGACATTACTGAAACAAAGAGCAAAACATTCATCTCTTTTCTTTGCAGGACAAATTACGTTTACTCTCAGTCATAAATGTCATTCGAGAGGACTGGAACCATTGGAGGTTACGTTGTAATTTGTAAACAAATACAGGCTTTCCGTCTTTACCCGAAGACAAAAAATTTGTTCGGAAGACTAAGAGATCGTAAACAAAACTTCAGGCTAAGATAAAAACACTTCCGCTGTATAAAACAGCGGTTACGTGCGCTGTAACATGTACAAAAATTCTCCTAAAGACACTGGGATGCAAACGAGTCAATTCATGTGATGTCAGAGTCACATGGCAACCGTAACTGCGCATGTCATCTAATGCATGTAGCCTTGCGCTACGATGTGACGTCACATCGTTTTTTTTTTTATTTTGTTTTTCCAGAAAGATGCGCAGTGGATTCTTAAAATAAATTTGGAGCGAAACATTTGACATTTATCAAAATGACTTATGACGTCAGAATAACATTGCAAGCGTAACTGCACATATCATCTTAATTACTTATTATCTTATGCTGTAAAGTGACGTCACGTCCTTTTTCTTCCTAAAAAGTGCGCAAGTAATTCCAAAATTAAAATTGATCTGGAACGTTTGACGTGTATCATGTGAACATGCGCTGACTCCTTTTTGTAATTTATTAATAAAATTAGGGGCCGGTGGCCTGGTGGTTAAGCCCTTGGCTTCATCACCGGAGGGTTCTATGCTCACAATCCGATTTCAAAGATCCGCAGTGTATGCGAGACTGGGGCATGCTAAATCTGATCCCGAATGTTGCGGTGGGAATTTGGAGAGGGGTGCGTCATCTGACCACAGTTCAAAATTACGAAGTCGAACAAAAAATACAATTCATATTACTTCGAAACAGGATTCTAATATGACTAAACTAAACTTTAATAAAAAAAAATGTATCGTTATACATGCAGGGTAATTATATCAGAGGTTTCCAACCTGTGATACGCGTACCCCTGGTGGTACGCGAAGGACTAGCTGGGGATAAGCGAAATCAAAGTTGGTAATGGCGGAAACAAGAAAACACAAGGAATTAGAAAAGTTACAGAATTTTGTTTCCCCAAGCTCATACTTGCTATTTAATAACTTTATGGCTTGAATACTTGATTATTAAAGAGTGTAATTTTTAGCTATCCTTACAAGTTATTCCAAATTATTACAATACTGATTTCATTTGTTTTGGCTTTGAACTAATACTATTATAAAAATGCAAAAAAAAATGTAAAATAAAAAATAAGTCCAGCAAATGTTATTAATTCGAGTCATTTGACTCTTAAGCTAACATAAGCTCTTAACATTATTGATAAAACTCCTTTGCATAGACGGATGGTTGTTGGTGGTGAGAATATGACAGTAGGGGGTACGCGAAAATATAAAGATTAATCAAGGGGCACGCGAGGGAATAAAGGGTGGGAACCCCTGAATAATATTCATATCTATCATAAATGAATACAAAACACAGAGTAAAAACACAGAAAGTTAACGAAGGTTATTAAATGAGACTAATAACTCTTTGTCCCTCTTTCAAATATTATTTTATTTATTAAATTTTCATGATTAGTTTTCGAGGATACAGTGACGATTATATGGCTAGCAATGTTATCAGTATATCATAGGAAATTCCCTACATTTACGTTCCAACTTCAATCAGCCACTGAATGTTTGAAAAATCAGTAGTATGAAAGTTTTCTGCAACACATTTCAAACAAACCCAAGTTTCTTAACACTTCTATCTACATTTTCTTGTGAATTTCGGTACTTTAGTTACTATACGGTAGGAACAAGCATAATAAAACCTTTTGGCGTACGGCAATTCGCGAAATCAGATCTTAGTTCAGATAATTTTCAAGCTAAGAAAATTGATCAACTTCTCATCTTCCCTCCGAGGAAACAACTGTCCAAGAAATCTTTACGTAATGAGTTCTATAATTTTGGAAAATCTAGCATAAAGTTAGGCTTCTCTTTCAATTTCAGTATCTTATTTTCCTTAAAAGAGCCTCATGTGAAGGACGAAAGTAGAGGGAAATTTTGATGAACACTCATTTTGGAACAGTTTCTATTTTTACCTATGAACCCAGATGAACAACATTTTATTTATAAAACTAATACTAAACACCAAATAGTTTAGTAAAAAATCTATATATAAACAATTCGTGATTCATAATAGTTCTGAAAAACTATAATAAATAAATTAATAAAAATAATTTCTTTTTAAAAAATCAATCTTTTATTAGTGTACTAAAAATTAGGAAAAAAACATTTCTTGTGCAAAAAATCTTGAGGGCAAAGCAAAAATCGCATAAGTGTGTAGCCTGATTCAAATACCCTGAGTAAATTGGAAATATAATCATATTCTTAATATATTTTAATTTTTAATGAATGTTTAAGAATTTTTCCTATTATTCATTGTGGCTTATATTCTTATTTTATTATTATCAATACGTCACACTTTTATATCAGTGTGTACGGGTTTCGTTTGACCTTCAGATTTTTGGAAAAAAATTCTTGATTTCAATGCACCAATAAAAGCATATTTTAGTTAAATTATTTTTATTAATAATTATTTTCTATTTTTCAGTCTTTGATTTATTTTTAATTACTTTGGAATCTTGTAATAAGTTTTTCTCAAGTTCTTTTCTACATGACGCCTCTCAAGCGGAATCAAATTAAATTAAAATTTAGCTAGCCGATTAACTGATAACTAAATTTTGAAAATATCAAAAGGACTGTATTGTCATTGGGAATACACGTCTGTACAGAATCTCAGAATTCTATCACATCAGGAAGTGAGTGACAGATTAATTACGAAGTTCTATCTTGATGAACGTAAAGTTTAGAAACACGAAAGAAGTCAAATGAATTAAAATAGTCTAATAATCTGTTTTCTTCAACAAAAGTCTACATTTTAAAAAATGTGGGCGCAAATTTTGAAACTGGTTCGATGGAGTTTAATCATGCTCACCGGATATACGTCAAGTGCGCAGAGTCGAGTTAATTTTTTGAACTCATTGCGCATTTGAGAAGGAAAAAGGGCGTTACGTCACAACACAGCGTAAGACAAATTGCAGTTAAATGTCAGAAAACATGCCGAGTTACGTTTATCATGTGACATTGACGTCACGTGATTAGACCCCATTATTTACGACTCAATTCATTTTATAACATTATATATATAGATAAATCTTAATATAATTTATACGGATAAGTCATTAAGCCATATTTACGACATATTGAATTATGTGTGATTAATTTCCTTCTGCGAAGTCGTTCAAAAATTTTACTACCTTCAAGTCTAAAAAATAACAAAATGAACATCAGATATTTTTAACACAGCAAATGCCTTATCTACCTAAGCAAAACTAAAAAGAGAAATTGAGTTTCGAATAATGAAAAGATTTAGATAACTAAATAATCAACATTAAATTCGATAACAAGAAATAATTAAATTAATACACAATATGCACATTCAGAATATACATGTCGCACTAATTGAAATTCCCGTTGAATGCTTAAATTCATTAGTGAAAATTCCATTACACTATTTTACCAAGGGGTTTAAGAGGTAAAGACGCAATATTTTAGATTGAAGAATTTGGGAGAAGAAAGTTACAAACATTTATAGTACAAAAATGCCAGAAATGCATTTGTTCTGCATCACGTCTGAAAAATTGGCTTAGAGATTTGAATTTTCAAGATGCAACAAAGACTGAGGCATATAAAGTTTTAGCGATAAAGCAACTTATTCGGTGATTAAAAAGACGATGGAAAAATATTTATATTTGAAAAAAAAAACAGCTGGAGTGTTCACCTCTCGACTTTCTTGTATAGTCCTCTAACATTATGCATTTTGTGTATAGCTGCATCGTATATTGAAGAGAATCGTGTATGCTTTTTGGGCGTCTGCCCGTTGACCAATTGAGTCCAAAATTAGACACACCCCAGTTGCCATCTAATGCACCATGACGCTTATCATCAATTTTATGGTTCTATTGAAAACTTCAATCTTTTCAATGCAGTATTGTTCTAACCTACAACTTCTATTCATAAAAATAGAGAAAAAATTATCCAGTTTTACACAAAAAGCATTATTTTTTACATTTATTTTTTTTACATTAATAAATACAAAGGTCGGGAATCTGTTATTTGAAAGTAGATGGAAGTTACAAATAAGTTCCAGTTACAAGTCATTACGCGTTATTATATTTTAATTTACTTTATTTTCGTTCAAACATTGCTCCAAACTAAAGGTAATCAAAAGTGATGATTTATTCTAAAAGAATCATACATGATTTATTATGAAAGTCATGAGCTGCCACTTTTTAATTGATCCAATTTTTTTACCAAAACCATTGATAAGCACTAACAACAATCACCGCTTTAGGTAGCATTCCGTAACAATCACATACTGACTGCCGTTCAGCCTGTGGATTCTATTGACTGGTTTCCCAGACCTCCTGACCTAACACCATTAAAATATTTTGTTTGGGGCTTCATTAAAATGATTGAGCATCAACAAAATATTCATTATTTGTATGAAGTAAAACCACGCATCTCTGAAGCAGTTGGTTCAGTAATCCCGCTAATCGTTACACCTGGCAAGAGATCGGTTACCATTTGGACAACTGTAGAACCACTAATGATGCTCACAGTGAATTTCATTTACTTGCAAAATAATTTGTGGAGCTTCCTTCCTTAATGAAATTGAAATTCGTGACTAATCATATGTGGTTCTCTCAGCATAACGCTAGTTCTTTAATGAACCTTAAGTCCAGAAACCTGCATTCTAATTCGATCACAAGGCAAAGAATGAATACTTTATTATTGTTGAAGCAGTTTGCAACAAAAACTGATGTATAAAATCAGCATGTCTTCAATTTCAGTTTATTGTTAACGCAACATATTTGAAATCTGCTGAATACTTCCTATTCCGTAAAAAAATACATTTTAAACTGAATTCTTTGTTAAATTTTCTGCTATTTCTACTAGAATTAGAGCTTGAAATAATATAGTTCCCAAATACAGCTTTGGATTTAAGAAATAAAAAATTAATCAAAATGTCCTTTTCAAGAATTCATTATCGTGTTTCTTTCGCCTAAAGACATTTCTCATCCGAAATTCCATCCTAGAATATTTAGACGCGTCAAAACAAAATCGAATTAGATTGTCATAATGAAATCGAAAAACATCTTTTACGGGCTGTATTACCGTTTAAATGTCCAGAGCTCAAGACAATTTGCAGTATAATGTATACCACTCGAGGCTTAAGAGAAGAAAAAAATCCAATCATA
Organism: Araneus ventricosus; assembly: GCA_013235015.1. Taxonomy (NCBI): domain Eukaryota; kingdom Metazoa; phylum Arthropoda; class Arachnida; order Araneae; family Araneidae; genus Araneus; species Araneus ventricosus. The sequence goes on along the minus strand of BGPR01001366.1, from coordinate 195,083 downwards.
GCTTTCCTTATTTCATTTAAATTCAGTTGATGGAAGAATGAAAAATAATTTAATGCACTAAAAAAATCGATTGGAAAGTAATTTTCTATTACTAAACAGAGAGTGATAAGGTATAGCTTCAATTTAAAGAATAGAAAATAGCTCACATTATTATTGGATTGAATTTTTTTTCATTTTGAATTCGTTACGCTTTAACTTTTTTTTCAGCTAAGAATATGCGATTGTGAAAATTAGATGTTGGATATAACTCCAATTACTCCTTACAGAAATAAAAATCCAGGAGATTCTTATTTAAAAAAAATAAGCCGTTGGTGGATACTTTAACGCTTCAGTGGTTTTAATACCATGAGTTGACATAAAAACGCTTTAACTAAAAGGTATGTGTACTAAATTCAACAAAACTCAACTTTTTAAGTATTTTACCGTGATGAAAAATGTTTTTCGTTCAAAAATACAAAAAAAAAATTAAGTTCGCAAACTCATTTTTTCCAACGCAAATCTTTAATTAAGATATCATTAAAACTTTTTCTTAAAAGAAAATGTAAGTCTCTTGCCTTTAAATACTGTTAATCAATCAAAAAAAATTTAAAGCGCCAAAATAATTTAATTGTTACTTCTTGTGAAACTTTTGTAGCATCGAAAATATCTCGGTGTCAGAAATGTTTTTACTTTTCAATTAAAGTTATAAAGCAAAAAAGAAATGTTCTAAACTTTTGTCTTGTATTAAAATAAATGTCTGAAACTACTTAAAACCTTACGCAGCATTAAACTTTACTAATTAAATTGTAACTCAAAACATATGTAAAAAGCGACATCCGTAATTAAATAAGTGGATTGTTAGTGGCACACGGTCGATTATTCAATCCCCTAGGAAACTATTTAGAAACTAAAGAGCATCTAACAGCTGCTTTTAGGATTTTTGGACCTTTCCCTAATCTCCAGTTTCAGCAATCATTTTTCCAGGACCCCAATTCCATTATTTGATATAAAAACGCTTTAACTAAAAGGCATGTGTAATAAATATAACAAAACTCGATTTTTTAAACTATATATTGAATATTTTACAGTGATGAAAAATGTTTTGTCGTTCAAAAACACCAAATAAAAAAAATTGAGTCTGTAAATTCAATATTTTCAAAGCAAATCTTTTATTAAGAATATCATTAAAAAATTTTTACAAAAGACAATGGCTTGCTCGTCTTTAAATACTGCCAATAAAAAAATCAAAAGCGCCCAAATACACTTAATTGTTACTTCTTGAGAAACTTCTGTCGCATCGAAAATTTCTCAGCATCAGAAATGTTTTTACTTTTCGGTTAAAGTTATACGCAAAAAAATGTTTAAGTTCTAAACTTTTGTCTTGTATTAAGATAAATGTCTGAAACCATTTAAAACCTAACGCAACATAAAACTTTGCAAATTAAATTGTAACCCAAAACATATGTAAAAAGAGACATCCATAATTAAATAAGTGGATTGTTAGTGGCACACGGTCGATTATTCAATCCCCTAGGAAACTATTTAGAGACTAAAGATTATCTAAGAGCCGCTTTTGGGATTTTTGGCCCTTTCCTAGTCTCCAGTTTCAGCAATCATTTTTCCATCACCAGGACGATAATTGCTTCCTGTAGCCCATTGCCTCAAACTGGAGAACCTATCCGTCGTCTTGTTATTTTATTCTTTGCGCAGCTTGATATCTTTTACAATACATGTTGGGTCAGTACTGCGCTAGAAACATTTTCCAATTTAGTAGTAATACAGGATGTCGAAAAGATAACCACTGGAATAAAAAATGATGAAATAAATGTTGAACAAATGGTAGCAAACAAATTCTTACTGGGTTTTGTTCAACAATTTAAAGATTTAAAACATAAAGATGTGGTTTTAAAGCAGTATAAAACGTAAAGATGTTGAGTAGAGTGGGCCGAATAAACTCAGGGTTTTTTTTTTTTCATGTCGCTATACCGTGGAAAAGTTGCTAATTGGTGGAAATTAAACCCGGTAAAAAAGTAATGAAATTGATTGATATCTTTCGTTTCCGCAACGGCTTTGAAATTCGTAAAAATTGACGAAAATCGACAGTTTTTAATAATTTTTAAATTTTTAAAATTTCTCTTAATCTGTTTATTATAGCATATAAGCTGCTAAGTACTGATCTTCTTAAGATTAAGAAAATTTATTTCATCAAAATCGGTCCAAAATTTCCGTTGGCACGTTCCCTCCAATGTCCCTTCAAAATATTTGAAATTACTTCAATATGCAATGTTTAGTTCCTAACCCTCAACATAAACTTCCTACATCATTTTGTCGGTGAATTGCAACAGATCGATGAATATGCATGACAAAAAGTTATTTCTGCTTGTTAAAATTTTAATATATAATGATGTTAATATAAATATGGTGCTAAAGGATGAAATACAAATTACAATTTTTAATTATGCATAATTAATCACTTACCTTCCTACACCACCTAAAAATATTAGCCGAAAATGATAGTATAGCTGAAACAAAAGTAGTACATTGCGTTTTTTATACAATTGAAAGATAAAAGAAAACAAGAGTTTTTAATTTAAATATTTTTTATTAACAATTTTTTGAATACCAACTTTAAGTTAAGAATATTGAAATAACAAATTACACTGATGCACACAACCTAAAAACATTTTGAAATCAAACAACGATAAAACAGCTTATATATATATATATATATATATAGCTTACTCTTTACCAAATTAGTAAATGTAAAACAAATACCTCTTCCATAAAAGCCCTTACGACATACATTTGTACTGTTTTAAGAGTTAAATAATAGTTTTAACAGTGAAGTACTTTAGCATGTACTAAGCATATTTTTCTTCATTGTATTCGATGTTCACGCATAATAAAGTTATTAAAGTTACTGGCAAAGCCGAAAAATGATGTAGTTGCATTTTTTTGAATTCTAGCACTGCTTCTGGACTTCCACAAACCTTGGATTTTGAGGGTCTGTACACAAATATGGAATGAAGCTTTCGTAAATAAAATTTTCTATAGTCTGATGAATGTGATTTCTCAAAGAAAAATCAGGGTACCAATATATGAATCCACTTTCTGGTTAGAATTTTTTTTATTAAATTTACTCTAAGTAAACATAAACTCAGATTCAAGTTTAAATAATATCAATTTCTGGATAAACCCTCATCATTTTGTTTCTCTTAGAAAGAAGCAGAAATTCTGTTCACTGAAATGCTGATATATTTCTAAATCTTTATGGTATTAGACTGGAATTTTTATATAAGTTGTTCTGCTGTTTTATATAGCTGTGAAAGAAAAATTACGCTATATATCGCACGCACATGAGCAGTAAAAAAAATAATTTACAACAAATGCTCATATTTCCTGTAATATTCAAATTTTTAAATGTTGTTTAATTTAACAACATTTAATGTTTAAATTAATTTTAATACAATGATTCTTTTACATATTGTCAACTATACTGTAAGTTTTGTATAATTTGGTCGAAACCTCTGCATGTTATAAGCAAAAAACAGGCGGAAAAATTTAGGATTTTTTAAGAAAACCTTTGTATCTTCCCGAATATTTGTGCTGTGTTTGCGAAAATGCATGTGAATATTATGCACATCAAACATAACTATTGATGCAAGTTACGTCTCGTTTTCAGCTTTCTGTGAAACAGGATGTGTCAAACTCTATTTTCGCCTTCATTCCTTTTTGGTGGCCCACCTAATTACCCTAGGGACCGAATATGCACTTTAAAATGTAAGTTAGAGTCTATTCTTTACATGGTTAAATTTCAAGGGCAGTCGCTTTAGCCCTTCTGACGAAATTCTAGAAAATGTGAAAATCTGAAAGTGTCCGGATACTTTTGATTAGATAGTGTATATCACCAGACCGAATAGGGAAATGATTTCATCATCACTAATGTTTCGCAATAGCGGGGAAGGAGTTAAATGGCAACCATCCATTTGAATAATTTCCGTATACTCCGTCGATTAAAAATTGAGTTTGAGCATCCTGAAATTTCTTATCATTTTTCTGTTTGCTACTGACTCCCTCGTCTTTAAAATTCGTCTAATGCCCAGTTCTCTTATTTGCTTTCTCTCATCCAGTGTCATAATAAGAATAACATATTCAGCATGGACAAAAGAAAGCTTTACATTCGTTTACAGGATCAATAGATTTAAATAAGTTTTCAGAAAATTAACAAGTTGTGTTAATTCCTTTAAACATGTACTTTGAGCTCTGTGAAATATTTTCTAGTTTTAATATTTAACAACTGTGCCGTAGATGATTTCATAAAAAGTTCTTCTCACTGAAGGAAACCACCAAGTACATTGAAAGCTGTTGCTAACCACATGGAATCTGATTCTTGGCTATGATCACTAACTTTGCCGATTTTATGGCAGTTGCAATAACTGGAAGATACCATTGATCCTTACTGAGTGCTTTTTCATCAACATTGGTATTATGTACGTAATTTCCGTGTTTTCCAATTATTATCTGGTGAGAAGAAAGAGTAAGTTGCCAAGCAAGAAATTTAAGAGACATAACGATGTTTTAATAAATGAAGTGTTTCTTTAAAGGCATGTTAATTTATTATTATTATTATTTTCTGCATTCTTGTCATTTGCTCTTAAGTAACAAATAATATTGTAATTTTGGAGCTTACTTATGCATTGTGTTACAATAAGCAAAGAAAATGAATGAAGTTGATATATTTTCAGACTTAAATAACTTTCGGTCATGCATATACATCGATCTGTTGCAATTCACTGACAAAATGACGCAGGAAGGTTTATGTTGAGGTAAGGAACAAAAAATTGTATAGTGAAGTGATTTCACATATTTTGGAGGAAAATTGCAGGGAACGTACCACCGGCAATTCTGGACCGATTTTGATGAAATAAATTTTATTACTCTTAAGAAGATCAGTACTTAATAGCTAATGCTATAATAAACAAGATTGAGGGAAATTTTAAAAATGTATTAAAATACTGTCGATTCTCGCCATTTTTTACGATTTTCCAGGGCCGTTGCGGGAACGAAAGATATCAATAAATTTCCTTACTTTTTCTCCTCGTTTAATTTCTCACCAATTTGCAACTTTTCCGCGGTATAACGATATGAAAAAAGAGCTATTGAGTTTTTTCGGCCCACCCTAATGTTCAACACACTTTCATGCGAACACCATTAGTTGGCGGGACTACTTGCACTCCATTTCCCTGCACGCACATAATGTACGGTTATAAACACATTTCTGATGTTGCCATACCAACAATAAAGCGTGTTTTATAGATTTTTTAAATTTTGTGATTAACTTGAAGTCATCTTGCATATTAAACATTATTTAATGATAAAAAATACATATTGGTGCGAAAGTTTTATCTTTCAGTAAGGATTTTCAATCAGTGATACACAGTTTGCTTCGCTTTTAAATTTTTGTCCCTATACTTGGAAAAAGTGTTTTGTTATCTTACTAATTACAGATGTTAATTGGATTCAAAAGAAGTATTTAAATTAGAAACAATACATAGGTGTTGTCTAAATCACGGAAAGTGGGCTTTTCGAATATAGAACACTTCCAGAGAAGTCCCTAATTGACAAAACATTAAAGCACAAGGACATCGATTTTTTTTTTGCTGCAGCTTTTATCGCTCCAAGTCATTAATAATTAGGAACTATATTATTATTTTATAAATCAAACAACATACTTTTTCAAAAGCAAAAATTTTACATAATAAGCTTCGGCTTTCAAAAAATGTAAAAAATTAAATCTGAATTATATACAATTATATAGAGAGAAATAATTCTAATTATAACAATTAGAACTGAAAGGGTTTTGTATTAAATAAACATATAGGATATTCAAAACATTGTCTTGCTCTATTTATCCTGTTGACATCGCAGATTGAATGCAGACAGCCGTACATAAAGATGTCATTTTTTAACACAACATATATTCTACTGGAATAAAGATGATGTAAACTTTTACTAGATTAAAAATGATTCGTGTTAGATCAAACATAAATGATTATAAAATGTTTTAGGGATAAATGTATGGTAGATTCAATACCAAAAGGAGTATTCAAATATCCGCAAGCTTTAATATAAGACCACGAGCATTTTTATAAGGCCTCCTTTAAAAATAATGCGATTAACTTTCCAATTCTCTGATTAAAACCTGTAAACAAAAAGCTATACTGGCTGGTTGCAGGCTTTTCAGTCATCCAAATGTATCACTAGTTTTACAAACGGATATTTCCTGTAAATAGCATTATATTTCTCTTAACCTCCAAATGATTCGAGAATTATCATATTATGTATGTATTGTAAATAGCCCATTAACTTTTTACTTAATCACGACAATTACATTACTTCATCTTGTCAATTACCCCAGCAGTAAAATACTTAATAGTGTTGCATTTAACAGTTTCTATCTTTCAGTACAACTAACCAAGTATACAACGAACGCAGGTTTGTAATGACAATTATTTCAGGCAGTTGATAACAGAAACTTCTTTATTATATGCAAATATTACCTCATATTTCATCGATTGGTATCGTATTTGTAAGTAACATTTCAATTTTTCCAAATGCACTTGGTTACTCAAAATGAATGTTTTGTGAGGCACTCCCAGTATAACATATGAAACTATTCTGTCTGAATGTTATTAACATTGCTGTGAATAATTTTTAGCCATAATTAACCTTATTATTCGAGGAACGGGAAAAGGTATGCAATTCCCAACAGGTTTATTATCTCCATTTAGCCTCTCTTTGGAAGGGGCATTAGAGCATTATCTCAATAATCATCGATGTAACGGAGTACCGGAATAACTGTTTTAATCAAAATAGTAATTATTTGAAATAATAATGCAACTTTAACATTTGTTAAAGTGTAATTGTCATAATTAGTATTCAAAATCTTTTCCATCAATGTTCAGTTAATGCCGACAACAAGCATCAGCGAATGCAGGTCTGTAAAAGAAAATTATTGTGTGCAATTGTTAACAGAAACTATTCTATATATGTAAATACTACCTTATATTTCATCGATTGGCATCATATTTTGTAATACATATCTCAACTTGTTTTTCAAATGCACTTGGTCTCCCATAAGATATATGTTCTTTGAGACACATCCAGTATAACCTCTACAAATGTTCGGTCTGAATGATATCACCATTTCTGTAACCACCAAACAATTATTAACAATAATAATACCTTAGTTATCGAGGAAATGGGATAGGCCTGTTATCCCCAATTGGTCTGTTATCTCCTATTAGCCTCCCCTTGGTAAGGGGCCTTGACCTCTTTCCTATACATAGAGTATAATCTCAGCAATTGGTGTTTAATGATCTTATCAAAATGGTACCAACCAATTTTCACCCAATTGCAATAACATTGAAATAATAATGCAAATTCCAGTAATTGTAAAAATGTTAATGTCACAACTAGCATTTAGAAATCTTTCTCTATCAGTGCTCTTTTAATGCCGATAACATGCATCATGTATACATATAATCAAGAACGGGTCTCAATTCTGTCGGAGACCCGCATCTAGACACAGCTTTGTACCCCATCTGTTTAAAAAATAATCTTTTATTGTAATACCTAATAGTTACTTTGATTGTTGTAATAATGCTTTCTAAATAAAGTCGTTCGGGGGACGGCTTTCTGGTGCGGGGCCCTGTGTGCCCCGTGGGGCGGGGTAGGTTGATCGCTTTTTTCTACGGGCAGCCACCTAAACTGCGAAAAGAGATCACACGATCTCAAAAGCGGGGCTGTCCGTAGTGTGAAGAAGAAGAAGTCATGCTTCACAGTCTGCGATGCATATCTAAATACCACCAAAACATGGATGGGTTGCTGCGTTAAAAATACGGACGACTGCATTAAACACTTTTAGCAATTAAAAATCGCTTTACGCATTGCATTATTTTTGCACACTCTTATTTAACTTTAGTTCTTTCATATTTGCAAAGACGAATCTATTTAATCGATTTTACACTCATTTCCTAGTGTGCAAGATTTCTGGAATTTTACACAGTTTTTCCGATGCTAAAATTTAATTATTGATTAATTTTAATAGAACACTTTTTCATATGAAAGACATCCATCTATTAGTGAATTTAAGGAAAAATTGCTTAGAAGGTCCTTTAATAATTATAATAATGAATAGTGAAATATATTGAAAAATCGAAAAGTGGAAGACAAATACTACACTCATGTCCATAAATTAAGGATAATTCAGAATCACACAGAAATTGAACTCTAAAATAAAAATTTCACCTGTAGAATTATCACACACATCTTGAAGAAGAATATACAAATTACAGGAAACCACCAGAGGGCGCGGATAGTACGTCACAATGACGAGAGTGTAAGAGAGGGGTATATAAGGAATGGTGGCAAAGAAGTAAAATTGTTCACAAGCGCTTTAAAAGCCTTTCAGTGCAATAACCGCATAGTTATGGCACAAAGGAAGCATTTGGATGATTTTTTACGTGGTAGAATTATCGGACGACTGGAATGTGGACGTACCCAGCTGGAAGTATCCGATGAACTTGGAATCGCCCAAAGTGTCATCTCCAGGCTTTGGCAACGATTCCAAGATGATGGTAATGTGAGTAGATGTTACAGTACAGGTCGCCCCCGAGTTACAACGCCGAATGAGGACCGGTATTTGGCAGTTACTGCCAAAAGAAACAGACGGAGCACAGCATCAGACCTGTCTCGTCAGCTCTCTTCAGCTACCGGTACGACAGTTTCAAGCCAGACCGTGTACAGACGCTTAGGGCACATTGCTCTATATGCTCGTAGGCCTGTCAGATGTGTTCCACTTACCGCAACTCACTGTCGCCTGCGATTAGCCTGGAGTAGAGAGCATGCATTGTGGACACCGCAACAGTGGTCTTGTGTGATGTTTTCCGACGAGTCCAGGTTTAGTTTGCAGTCTGATTCTCGCCGGACTTTCATATGGAGAGCGCCAGGTACCCGTTACCACCAAGAGAACACCATTGAACGACACCGTTACGGTGGTGTAGGATGGCTCATTTGGGGAGGAATTATTTTTGGTTCCAGAACTGACCTGCATGTTCATAGTGTAACGATGACAGGCCACATCTATCGGGATGTCATTCTGGAACAACATGTACGTTTGTTTCGGGGCGCCATGGGTGCTGAATTTCTGTTTATGGATGACAACGCCCGTCCTCACCGTGCAAACATTGTAGACGAATGCCTTTAATAGGAGGATATCACCCGTATGGATTGGCCAGCATACTCACCGGACTTGACTCCAATAGAGCATGTGTGGGATATGCTTGGCCGACGAATTGCAGCCCGTCAACCCCCTCCCACCTGTCTACCGGAACTTCGGAGGGCAGTGCTTGATGAGTGGTATAATATTCCCCAAGATCAGATTGATAATTTGATACTCAGCATGCCTAGGCGTTGTAAGACCTGTATTGCATCGTCCGGGAGACATACTCCGTATTAACCATCATACTAACCATGTTATACTGTTTTTTGTAAATAGGTTCTTTTTTGAAATTTGCTCCAGGGAGTAAAAATCGCAATTTTTATTAATTATATCAAACATATAGCATCTGTTTTGCTCTTTACCTTTTGTTTAATAAATAGACTTTACAAATAAGTCAAATTTGTTTTGCTTCTGTCTCTTTCTTTGCCTGAACTTCATTATCCTTAATTTATGGACATGAGTGTAATTAAAATAAAAGAATTAAAAACACGCTTTTATCAGTGTAATAAAAAAAGAAAATTAGTTTATAACAAAAATCTTGAGGCAATGTGTGAGGCACTTGAAAACAATACAATAAGGAAATTAAGCAACAATGAATTATCATAAGAAAACTCTCAGGTTTTCATTTAAAATCAAAATGTAAAATGAATGTCATTAATATTCCAATTAACCAATTCCAAGCATTAATATTCCAATATTTCGATCGAAGCCTCACGCTGTTGCTATTATTTGTTTTGGCACACAGATTTTGGACAAAAAAAATATTTTCTTCATTTTAATAATAAAAGCTCGTTTTTTATTTCAATTAATAATTACTTATTTTTAAATAGTTAAATTGTGCCTTTTTATATAGAATTTAGAACTAAATTCTTTTAAATATGATTATGCTTATTTTTATTTCCTGAAGATGACATTCCATAAAGTGATAAAATTATAAAATTAAAGATGAAAAATCTTTTGGCCATGTCCGTATGTTAAAGTGTTGCCAGTAACAGGACGTACCAATAAATTTACATGCATTAAGAGGAAATTATGAGTTCTCGAAATTCCAGTTCGAACAAATATGTTTACATAATCCACCGCGCGCAATTCTTTCCAGTAGAAGGGGCGCAGATGGCACTGCAGCTGTCATCTGCTTTCTTTCTCAGTTCCCTTGATCCCAGCTTGAAACTTAGATAACTTTTATGAATTTTTGAATGGTATCCCTCTTTTTTCATAAAAATTTGTTGCTGTTTAAAAAACCGTTTTAAGTAATTCATATAATAAAATGACTATTTTAGAGAAACTTTTTATTAATTCTTACTGAAAAAGATTTTCCAGTCTCTCGTTACTCTGATCAAAATAAGCTTCTTTTAGTGCTTCGATGACCTTTAGATTGTTCTTATTCGTTAATTATTGTATTACTTTTGAGTTTCTTGTTTTTATTCAGTTGATTTTATTTTTAATTATATTTTTATTTTTCTTTCTCATCTGGACAATTTTATTTATTTCCGTTTTATTTATGATTTATTTGTATTTATAGTGATTCTTTTTACCATCATTTTTCTTATTCTATTTCTAAGCAAGATTATTTACAAAATAAGAGCGCTCCTTTAAGGACAGATTCTGCCTTTAATGGAAAGTCAGGGCTTTCTCAGCCCTCGCTTATCCTCTTGTCTAGAGACAAATATTATTATATGTTAATTTACTTGGGGATATTTTTTCAGAAGTTAAGCTTTCCCAGAAAATCTTTGAAAAAAGTATCGGACTGCTTCCTTTAACCAAATAATCCTCTTCAAAATTACCTGAATTGAAACCTGCGATATAGTCAGCTTATTTTGACTGATGAATAATTAAGTAAATCGTTCCAATAGCTATATACCGACAGTTTAAAGGTATAGCGTCAAAAGAAGAATAAATCCTAATGATATTCAGTATTATGGCGGCTATTGCCAAGTATAAATATTTAATACCGAGCGCTTGTAGTAATTTAAAACGTGTGAAATTTAGACAGAGAGTTTTTGAAATCATTGAAAAAAAAATTCAAATTAGAAAATAGTGCTTTAATTCTATTTGTGCCATCTAAAGTTATAATGTTTACTGTGTTTAAATAATGAAGAGTTGCATTTAAACTTGTTTTCAAATCTATGATATTACTCTTGAGCATTAATTGAAGCGTTTTCAATATCATTCACTTGGTATATGTGAATATAAAAGTAGTTTCCAAAAAGAATTTATATAGAAAATGGTTTCAGTAACTCATAATACCCTATAATCTTTCAAATAGTTCCGTTTCTTTTGGAAATTAGAATAAATTTTTTTGCGACGTGGAAATTAATACTCTGCCAAAGAAATAATCAGCCAAACCATGATCATAATGAATATCTCTATGCACTAGAACTTTGAACAGCTGTGAAGTTCTAGAATCTAGGTCCTTCGACGATTAAAAATCTAAATGAAATTCTGAACATTCGATTGTGACCTCACATTGACGGTGCTTCTAATCCGAATTAGTATAGCATATACATCTAGTGATCATGATGAAGGGAGTGTGTGGATCTTCTGGTGATCAATTTACTAAAACAAACTGTATCTGGAATTTCAGAGAATTATTTCTAATACTCTTTTTCCTATCTTCACTATTACTCTTTATTTTTCCCTAAGTTCTATATATATATATATAGTATATATATATCATATATCAAAACAAAGACAAATTCAAAAACATACAAGAAACAAAGGACAAAAAAAGAAGACAAAATTTTTAATAAATTGAATATATATATATATTAAGGTGTCCCAAAAAATGAAAGTCGGTTTTTTTTTCTCCGCAAACCCTCTTATTTTTTTTTCCTTTTATGTCAAAACAATTACAAGTTTCATGTAATTTGAACCACGACCACCCGTGCCGACTTGAAACGTGTCAGTCGGTACTTGTGTACTGAAACGAGCGAACGTTGACACGTGTCAGCCTGACCCGTGTCTGTTGCGGAGCACACAGTAGCTGCAAATGCTAAATACAAAACAAAACAGAAAAAAAAAGGTTTTGGAAAGCTTCGACAGTGGAAATGCGCAACCCGTGCAACGTGTCAGTACCAGTTTACTCGGCGCACATCCATGTGTCAATGTGCTTATAATTCCAAGTTGTTTTGTTACTAAATGTTTGTATAATTTTTAATCAGTGAAGAGAAAATGACAGTTGAATTACGTAGTTCTAAAAAGTAATATTTTTAATAGGGGACATAAAACATCAAAAAACGGGTTCAAAACTTCCCTCTAATGGACAAGTTCTCGCAGTTTTGTTTTACAATATTCGAGAAGTGAATTTAACTGTTAATGAAAGCGCAAATCTGGCTATTCGCGAATGTATTATATTTTGGGAAAAGGCACGCATACCTACCAAATCGTTGCCAAATTGTGAGGAAACTTGTTAACGTGTATCAAGTTTGGAGAGATTACAAAAAAATGCAAAGAAATTACAAGATGTATTCAAGCGGCGACAACAAGAATTTTTAAGTAATTTAGACAATTTGTTCGACATTGCACATGCTGATGCACTTCAGTTAATGAAAATAGAAGAAGATAGGATGTTCTTGCAGCGCCAAAGAGAGCCGGACCGACCTGGTCACTTAGGTGGAGTGGATGGAAAAACTGACCGACAAAGAGGAAAGTCGGCGAATCAAATATGTTTCCACTTCAAAATCCTCGGCATCATACGAACCATTGCAAGAAGATTCCTCTTCTAATTCTAGTGAAAATATAGATTCAGAAGAGTTCCCAACACTGATAGAAAGCTCAGAAACTGGAACAAGTATATCAGTAATGAGTAAAGATTTTATTACTCCAAAGTTAGTTGCTGCATTAGACAGGTGTCGGTTAAGTATACGAGATTCTGTGTTTATTCTTGAAGCTACTATTGATGCACTTGGATGTAACATTGACGAATTTCCGATAATTAAGTCTTCAATTCAAAAAATCCGAACCGAAAAACAGAAGGAACGCGCGGAAAACATAAAAATTGACTTCCAAAACGAGGTACTGGATGTAGTGACCTTACATTGAAATGGCAAACTGTTGCCTGGTTTGAGTGCTCGAAAATCGAAAGAAGAATGCTTGCCTATAGTTATTTCATATGGACTTAAAAAACAACTCATTGCTGTGCCGAGACTGGATAATTCTACATGCAAAGAACAGGCTGTTTGAATGGTGATCTTAGATTGAAATCTCGAAGACAAAGTCCAAATTCGCGCTGCTCTGATACTACGGCTTCGCATACAGGTCGTTTTAATGGTGCTTGTTCGCTTCTCGAACACAAATTTGATAGGGAAATGCTTCTTTCTCTTGCCGCCATCGTGTATACGAACTGGTATTAAAGGCCGTATTCGAAGTGAAAATTAAACAAGTGACAAAAAGCCCCGATTCCACTCTTTGAAACCCTCAAAGATAATTGGAAAAACATCGATCCCACTAAAATACAGTGCTATAGAAAAATAGTGGAATTGTTCCGAACCGTACCCGAACTTGAAAATTTGCTTGACTTTTACCGCGCTGAACTTAAAAATGTTTTAGTCAGAGATGACTATCGAGAGTTGATCGAACTTTCTATCGTATTTTTAGGTGGAGATGCAGAAAAAAAATTAAAATCAGACCTCCGGTTGCCATGCACCAAGCTAGATGCATGGCCCGAACGATTTACTCCTTAAAACTATCGTTATTTAGTTCTCAGCTGAAATTAAACACCAAGGATAAGGAAGCACTGTTAGATGTCTACTTGTTTATATTGACAATCTACGTTAAACCATGGCTTCAATTCATTTTGGCAGTTAAAGCACGCTACAAAGATTTGTGCTTTTTGAAATCTTTGAAAGCTTACGAAAAAGTTAATGAAAGTATATTGAAAGCTGCTTTACAGAAATTTAGCCAGCATTTATGGTATTTTACTGACGAAATAGCAGTATTGGCACTTTTTGATGATGATGTGGACGAAGAAACAAAATTAAAAATTGTGGCAAATTTACATAGAGAAATTTTCTCGACCCATGAGAAAAGATACATTCCATCGAAGGAAGAACTTTGTGATTCATTGTATGGTGAATTTGATACATTGATTTTGTAGTTTTTTATTAAGTTATTTCTTTATATCACGCAATTGTTACCTGTTATTTTATTTTTTGCAGAGAAAAGCATCGATGATTTCATATCAGTCAAAAGACAGTCATTGTTTTCTAGACTCAAAATTGATGATAGTTTTCTCAACAAGAGTCCCTCTTCATGGGCGAATAATGCTTCGTTTCTAGACGTGAAAAAGACAGTCTCAATGCTTAGAGCAGTGAACGATACAGCTGAATGAGCGGTAAAAATTATGCAGGACTTTCATGGTTTAATACCGGTTGAGGAGGAACAAAAACAATTTTTGTTGCGTTGCGTACAAGAACACATGAAGATTTATCCTGACAGTAAAAAGCAAACATTGAAATGAAAATTTGTACAGTAATGTTACTTTTACTGTAATATGGTAATAAATATCTGCTTTGAATAAATTGGTGTCTTATGTACCAAAGAAACATACATTTTGCAATCTTTCCACATTATTCCCCGAACAAGATTTCACATTCAAGTTTGACCAAAAGTCGGCACGGGTTGCCGTTATCTTATTACAATAATGCGTTTTATTTATGTTACTGAGGTGAAATAGAAAAAAAATAGAGGCTATGCGTATTCGATTTTGCAAAAAAAAATTTCCCTTGTATCTTGGGACACCCTAATATATATAGTTAAATATTTAAAATAATCAAAACATGTGTTATATTTTCAATATATACATATATTGATCTAAAAATTAAAATAAAATTACCTTATCAATAATCATACAAATGAAATACAAAAGATAATCTGATTATATACTATTACTACTATGATAAAGACAACCCAGCATTGGAATTCCAACAATCAAATGCCAATCGGTCTTGGGAACCGATATATGTCGCATTAATCTAGATTTGTGGCGCCAACCCTCTGAGAAAGCCAATTGTTGGAAAAACAAAAAATAGGGGAATAAATCTTCAAAATCTTTCAAGATTAGGAACGAGAAAGTATATAACTTAAAGCATACCAATTCAATAGTCTTAATTATTGTTATGACATTTGCGTTATCCTAAAGACAGTTCCGCATTTAAAGTGAAAATATTATTTCTAAATTAAGCTTTTAATACTATAATAAACAACATGCTTTTAAAAAAAATAATTAATACATTTCGTTTGTAATTTTATTTTCTAAGCTATTTTGTAATCTATATTAATTAGTTTTAGTTGTTATTCTTTGTTTTTTTTGTCAGTATTTTTCATAATTTTTCTGAATATTGACATGTATACTGCATGTTTTTGACACTGTGTTTTTATATGTTTTGACATGTTTTTTTGTGAATATTTCCTACCGGCTTTCATGCGCCGTACACCATTTTGGGTAGATGGGTGAAACCGGTGAATGTTAAATTAAATTAAATTATCCAGAACATCTACGTAGAACTTATATGATGCTTGAATATCGAGCTCCTATACGAGAATAGTTGTTTTCCTGGAGGACTTTCAGGGGACACTGGCCCATATTTTTGCTTGGAGGAAAACCAAGAAATTCTCCAGCAGCCAGGAGCAATTCTTTGCTAAAGCGCACGTCTTTTTTATCAGTTCTTGAATAATGCTGGTTAAGAACCCAATCAGAGTATAGAGCCCGTGACCTTTTTCCTCCAATTCATGCTCCTCAGTCATGCCAAGCTTTAACACAGTAGTCCTCTGATGGCCCCTAACATGGACGGCAGTAACATGTATATCTTGCTGGCTCAGACATCATTGTTCAAAATTATGTAGCCAATTCCGCAATACCCTCCTATTATTTCAAAATGGCACACGTTCTAAGAAATAAAATTAAATTAATCTTGCTGCTGGAATGATTTAGAACCTTAAATATTCCTTAGATACCATGAATCGAATTTGTAGCTCATAAATAACGTTACATAATATTTGCCATTATTGAATCTTCAGAGAATTTTATTTTCTCATTACTCATGCGTTGTCCTTTTCGCTTTTTAATACATCCATCTACGCAATAGGGTTGTATGCCCTATCATATTCTACTTTTAAACAGTTGAATAGAGAGGGTACGTGGCGCCCAAGGCATAAAATGATTATTGCGCCCCTAGCCATCATCACTGGCTTAGCAAGGACAAATTGTGCTTCAGTTCATGGTATTACTTTTTCACATCCTCATTACAGTTGACATTTAAAAGTGGCGTAAAAGCACTCACGTTCTGTCTCCATGGCGCACCCTAAGACTGGCACGCGGGGCCTCTATACTCCTCTTGACACCCCCCCCCCTGCGATCGCTACGCCACTGCTTTTAAAAAAAATTCGGACATGGTGTTCACGATTTTTAAACAATATCTGCATGCGTAATTTTTGATTACCTTACATTAACAATTAAAAGTAATATTGTCATTGACTTAACGCTGTCAAGGAATCTTAATGCTTTAATGAGTCTCGTGAATTTTTAGCTACATGCTGTAAACAAAATTAATATTAAAATTTCAGTTGCAGTCGCATTTTCTAATTTATGAATTTATTCCAGATTTCTTCGTCTCTTATTCTGTAGTATCTAAAGAATGTCAGCGTTTGTTTCCTACAACGACGTCAGAAGAAACTTGATTTTCTGTTTATATTATGCGTGTACAAGTAAAGCGTACAGTTCCAGGAACGCGTCGTACACAAATCACAGGATGAAAGCTTTACCTACGTAAGAATAAACTACACTTTATTGTGAAAAGTTTTGTTTCGGTATTAACATTAAGTGAAGGTTGCTTTCACCTACCTCTCTCAATAAACCTCTTTTTTCAATTCTAAAAAAGAAGGGGGAAAAACGCTCAAACCTCTGCATATTTAATGTGCGTATTCTTTAAGATCATGTTTTTAATGAAAAGAATTATGCCTGGCTTATTTTAAATCTTTCTGTTTGTGTGTTTAACATTATTCTTTTCAAAATTTATCCAACTGTAATATATTATTGTTGGAATGTCAAAATTTTATTGCTTTTTAAAATAATAAGCTGAAAAGTTGGCAAAGCCATAGAGTTCAGAAAAAGGAATCAATGCAAGTTTTTTCTTTCGGCTGGAAGTTTTACTCTCATTCATGATTATAACTTTCAGTGAGATTTACTGTCACTGAAAGTTCAGTAAATCTCACAGTCCCAAAAAGTATATAAAGTCCCAAAAGTGAGTATACACTTTAAAAGTTTAAAATATTTCATGAATAATAGATAGTTGTATTTTAAAATAATCTAATTTTACAGTGTATATATTTTTGTCCATCTTCTGCCATAGTGTGAAAAAAAATTAACTCTTTTTGTTTTCGAAAATCTAATAGAAGTGACACTGATGAAAAATGATACCACAAAATTGAGTAATACACTTCACAAATTTGTCAGTTTATTATCAGATTTCTTCTTAAAAAATTTCTTTAAAGCGTCTTCTGCAGTTGAACTTGAGCATGTCCTTTAATGTTTAACAGTCTTTTAGTAATATGATTATACTTTTCACTCTTAAAAATTCTTGAAACGAACTCAAACTCAAGAATTGAAAATCCTGAGAATTAACGTTGCTTAGTTATCAAATAGTGGAAAGAGACCAACCCTTTTCTAGAAATTGATTCGGTGATTGGGATAAGTGTCCAAAAAATACTTCAGAAATATCGAAAAACTGGAATTACTGCCAATAATCCAGGATGAGGCCGCCAAGAAAGTTTAAGCGCTGTAACAACGAAGAAGACAATACGTTCAGAAAAAAAACTTAAGTTAAGCGTCCCAAAACTTGCATCATCGATATCCATAGAAACTGGAAGAAGAGCCTCAGCTGAAACTATTAGATGTGCTCTTCATTATGTAGGATTTCATGCTTGTACTTCAGAACTCAAGTCAATTCTTTTGTAATGTCAATGGAAACAAAAGATATTCACTTCCCAAAAATATATTTTAAACCTGAAAACATCTTTGAACGCTGTTCGTTTCTACAATGAAAATAAATTTAATCTATATGGTTAACAGTGGGCGATATAAAGCGTGCAGGGAAGTTGATAAAGATCTAAATTCTAAAAACATCACACACACACACATCAGACGGTGAATATAGGGGTGGATTTAGCTTCATTTGGGGTTGCATGGCAACTGGAGGAGTAGAAGAACTTGTATTCACTGATGGCATTATGGATAGGCTGGTGTATCCTGGCATTTTAAAGAATAACTTCCAAAAATGCGCCGATAAACTAGGATATGGGTCAAACTTCGTCTTCTTGCGATACGATTACACGAATCATAAGGCGAAGATTTTCAAGTTATATTTGATGTAACACTGAAGGTAGCAGCTATATACTCTCCACCCTAATCTCCAACGCCAAATGTCATAGAAAATTTGTAGTTTAAATTGGAGAAATACGTCCATGAATGTTACATGACGAATAAAGAGGATCTGAAATACATTTTTAAGAGAACAATGGCCAAAATTTCAGCTGAAACAACGAAACAACCATTGAAATCTATACTTAAAAGACTGCAAGATGTGATCCAGGCGAAAGGATTTGCAACTGAATATTAATTTGTTTATTACAACAAAATTAATAGAAGTGTGTAGTCAATTTTTGCATCGTTGTCTCTCGTCGACGAATAACATTTATTCATTTTTAGAAAAAATAAATCTGATTACACGATTTTTTTCTTTGAGTACTGGAAGAGAAAATGCAACAATATCAGTAGTAAAAGACATGATTTTCTGGAGACAAAATTTATCCTGTCGAGTAAAAACCAAATTTATATATTTATGTGTATATTCAATATTGGCATTGACTATATACAGCTGACTATATAGATCAAATTACAACAAACAGAGTTAATTACAGCTCTACCGCACGCTGATATTCAAAACTTTAGATGCCGTCAATTCTTTTTAGTTAATTCTCTTATTGGTAAGAAAAACAGAAATAGATTCATTTTATTTAGTTGTTATTTAATTTTTAACTTCGATGTTAAACAATTTTAAGCTGCTTTAGAATAAAAAAATTCGAAAGCACAAAGTTTAGCATTTCACGATAAATCATTTCCTTCTTAAGTATAATATTTTCAATAGAAAAAAACTTAGTGTTAAAATAGTGGGGATATTCCCCAAAACAGCAACTACATGAGCAAACAGCACAGAAATCTTAAAACATATGGGTTATATTTGAAATTCATGCTGTACAGTTGGAAACCAACCTTGCAAAATATTGAATAAGGAAAACTGTTTTGAATTTACCATGTAGAATCTTAAAGATCGCTGCAGAAATAAAGCAATTTAAATTCGTGGTATCTGGTCATATTTTCACTCGCAACACATATGCGAAAGTGCATGAAACTAAAGCCTTCTATATTCACGCACGACTGACAAGGACGAATGCGAAACGTTCCTTGAATTCGAGTGACTTCAGTTTTCTCTTTCCTGGCGAGTTCCTCTGTACCTAAAACAGATTTTTCTCTTTGCTTATCATTCATGTCATCCCTCTAAATTCTAATTCTTGGCATTACTTATGCTCTTCTGTGAGTACAGTGAAAGAAAAATCGAAGCGGATATCAATAGAAATAGCGTAAAAAATTTAGAAGAATAAATGTTCAATTTTTGGAGAGGGAATGCATTTAAAACAATTTCATTAAAACACGACGATTAATTACGATTTCAAATATAGTTTTGATATTTTTTAAATCACTTTAACATTTAATTATCATTTTATAAACTTTCGTATTTGTGTTATGAATTCTAAATCTTAAGGTGAATCTGAGTAACTTTCAGAAACCTCTACTTTCTAGTATATTTACAAAATATGGCCAATCACTGTCTTGTATTTAGCTTCGTTCTATAATGAAGAGAATTGGATATGTACTTTGACCTTCTTCCCAATTTGAGTCTCCCTTGACCTAAATCTATAAATTCAATGTCAAGATCACATGACAAATTTCATTTATCTAGACAACACACAAAGAGACGCACCAACAAATAGTTAACCAATCAAGGAATTTGATTTGAAATTCTAGTCATTAAACCATTGCTAAATCCATAAAATGTGCCCTGATGGATAGAATTGCTGTTGACGAATTTCACCCATAATTTGATACAGAACTAGAATTTGGGTTTAACAACCACATAAATTTCATTCGTCTTGAACGTACTGCTTTTGTGTTATCGCATTCACAGAGAAGGAGACATAATAAAAATAAAAACAGTTTTTAAAAACACAATTTTATTATTGTACTATAAAGTAGAAAATTTAATTTCAGCTATTTTAAATTTTTAGTCTTTAATTTATAATTATTTAGCATAAATATTATGGAATCTTAAAATATTTTTTTCTAAAATTCACTATTAGGTACTGCCACTCGTTTGACATCAAAATTTAATTAAATTTAGCAATTAGCTGATAATTAAGCTTTAAAAATATTTAAAAAGTGTACTGTCATCTACAATACACAAGTGTACGAAATTTTAAAACTCTATCATGTCAGGAAGTGAATGAAAAATTGAATACAATTTCCATATTTACAAACATGAAACAAGTCGTTAAATAAATGCTTTCTTTTTACGTGCATCGTATATTAGAAAGTGAAAAAGCAAATACCTTTTGAGTCTTTCTAATCTTCAGTAATTTTTTTTTGTGAAAGAATACCAAATTTCTCATTTCGATGAAACTGATTGTTAGTATCTCATCAATTCATAAAAAATAACGCATATTTAATTTTTAAAAATTGCGCTCTCTGATGGATCGATTATTTGAAAAGTTATAGTTTGTCCCGTTTTGAAGCTTTACAAAGACTATCATGAACAGAACTCGTCCACTAGCTAACAAGGGTAAACGGTGCCTGGAACATAATACTTTTTTTGAACGCCCTTCTTCACATTTTTCTTTAAAAACATTAAATATTCAAAAATATTTTTTATAAGGCACACCCTAATGAATTCACCTGCAGAATCTGTTCTTCCCTCGTTCCCCATCTCTTTACCACTCGCAGTCAGAACCATTGTCAGATTACGGAGACAGTTCTTGAGTCAATACCCCGCTCTTCAAATTTCCACCACACACTAACAAAAGAACATAAAGTAGTCTCATGTATATGACAGATCTTAAGTGGAATTGAATATAGGACTGCATTCCTTCAATATCGGAAACAAGATTTTGTTCTCACTGCCACTTTGGTGAATCTACTTTGAAACATCAAGTGCACAATTCTAAACACAAATAAGCAATGCACTTTTATAGCCTTATTGTAAGAAATTAACAGTATTTAAAGAAGTCAAAAGTCTTTATGCTAATGTTGAGGCCGGGGTAGCCTGGTGATAAGGTCTCGGTTTTCAGGACTAGAAGGTTCAAAATCCAGTTCAACGAAATAATCGCCACGTATGTGCGCCTGAAACCCTATAAAACTGACATCGGGGGTTAAACATCCCACCGCTGGTGTTGCACAGAAGTTTGCAGAGGGGCTTTCTGCTTAGGTGTTGTCTCCTTCTCTGACTACGATTTAGTTTAGTTTAGTTTAACTAAATTAATATAACTGAACTAAACTATAGTTCAGTTCAGTTCAGTTATATTAACGTCCCGCTTTGAAGCAATACGAAAGCTATTTTGGGACGGACCTCGTAATTTTGAACCGCGGTCAGATGATGAGAAAGACACCTGAACTGGCACCCACCTTTTCAAACCTGACGTTTCATCCCCGAAGTCAGGTTTAACGTGCACCAGCCTACATACACGAAGGATCTTCTATGGAATCGGGTTTCGAATCTGGAACCCTCCGGAACTAGAGTCGAAACATCACCGCGGACCCATCTGATTAAGGTTCCAAATTATACCGTAAGTTACCAAAATAGTCCACTTATTGGTTCAAAAATGGACTTTAATATTACCAAAAAAAAAATAAAATTGTGACAATAATTAATTCGGGTAATAATAATTATTAGCATTATTTCAATTAATGTAAATACTTATTTAATTTATAATATATAATGCATTTGCTAAATGCCTATCGTTATCAATATTTAAATATTAGAATATTTTTATTTCTAATTCGGAATGTTGTAAGCTTCAATTTGTGATGTGTTCTCATAGTTTAGCAGTTTTTCATTTCCAAATTATGAAATCGCTCCCTTTATTTTTACATTGAATGTTAAATATCACCGTGAATAGAAGAAAAGAGCTGTTCAGAGCAATGGAATGAAAGTGAAGAAAGGCCGGAAGCCATTACCTTAAATATATGTAAACGCTGAAGAAATATCATTCCTTTTGAAAATATAAGATTGAAATACAACCATTAAAAATGAAAACGAACGCAGAGATGGATAACACGTCCGCGATGCCAAATACGGATAGAAATTCATTCATCATTCGCTCCCATTTTGTGAGAAAATGAGGTTTGAATTCCTACAAGTGAAAAAATATCTATCAGGTCTATCTAAAAAAAATCTTTGCGAGAAAACATCTTCCAAATATTTTTCTTCTCAAACCGAACATTTTGAGTGGGAGCCTAAATATTTTTCTTTCATTGCCACTAGAACTTTTGCAACTTCGCCGGAGATGTGACTCTCTGCTGAAATAAACTATTTTTCCAAGAAAATTTCCATCTGCATATATAGGTCTTCCCCCCCCTATAAAAAATGAATAAAAATTTCTAATAGAAAATATTTTAATATCTATGCTATGACTTTTAACCATGCAGAGAATAATGTTGCCATTTGGCAATAATAATTATTATTTTTTCCGTTAACAATACTTAATACAAGAACTCGCTAAATGTTTTTCAGGGCTTCTTTAAAAATTTATGTTCTTAAAGATGTACATAGAGTGCTTTTAACAGTCAGTAATTCGAGTTTAAATAGATGAAAACTCTCAAAAAGTACAAATGGCCATATTAGCTTTGAAATGAGCAGCAAATAGCTGTTTGTAATACAGGTGATCATAAATTATTGGACACACTTCAAAAATTAATTTAAAAAAAAAAACTAATAATGTTACAACTACGGTTTTTTTAAAATGAGAGAACAAATCCAAAAGTTTTTTTCAGCGTACCGTCAAGGCGTTCTAAATATGCTGCAGCGAGAGATTTTCTTACGCAATGTCTATCGATCAATAGAAGCCGATGCATGTTTTCTGGTTTTCTTTTTTAGTTTTTCTTTAATATCTCGAAAACTATTCACTTTTCGAATTACAAGTGATTTAACAAATTAAAGAGCCTAAAATTCCCTACACATGCTTTTATTTTTCTTCTAGCTTTAATAGTTTCGCAGATAATGGCTCTCAAAAATGAAAGTGTCCAATAATTTATGACCACCTACACTGTAAAAAATATCCGTTTTTTTCCCAGACTTTTTCCGTATATTTGACGGTTTAAAGCTGTTTTGTTGACGGTTTTTCACAGTTTTCCGCTCCAGCCATAAACGGTTTAAAACCGTCAGTTCAAATCCTATTTTTAGTCATACGGTATTGCTTTCCGTATGATAACTTTCCCTTTTCTTAAATGTAATTTTATTGCATTCATTTCATGTTTTTAATAGGGTTCCATCTTCGCTATTGTTTACACATGTTGCAGTAACCTGTTGTCACTCATGAAAGCTAACCTTAAAACACGTGTTCTGGAAATAGTTGATTTTTACACCAATAGGTGGCGCCACTAGAGCTATAGTGACTTTAAAACTCAAATAGATTATTTTTACTTCATTTTTTGAAGTCTCCGGTGGTGGTCTAGTGGTTAGAGCGACTGCCTTTTATTTCTATGAACGCGGTTTCGATCCCCGGCTCGGAGGAGTTAGAAGTTTTGTCACCATCTTGCATCGAAATCCGTCCAAGTAAGTTCAATTAAGAATTATATTAATTAAACTAATTGAAATTAATAATTAAGCCTTGATTAATATTATTCCTAATTGATAATACACATCGGCACATTTCAACTGAACAGAAGGAGAAAAACAACTCAACTCAGTCGATGACGTCACTTACTTCGATAACTTAATTTTTACGGAGAAAACTTAATTTCATACGGTAAAAAACCGTTGTGACTACGGATTTACTTCGTAACTTTTACGGGAAAAACTTGTTCCTGTATGGTAAAAAACCGTTGTGCCTACGGATTTACTTCGTAACTTTTACGGTTTTGCACAACCAACCCAGATGCCAGTTTAAAACCGTAAATTTTACGGGATTTTTTTTACAGTGTAGACCACCGTAACGGCGTGTTACCTATCCGAAAAAAAACTTTTCAAAATGCGCTCTCATTTTTAAAAAAATCGTAGTTGTAACGTTATTAGTTTTTTTATTAATTTTTAAAATGGGTCCAATAATTTATGAACACCCTGTATTCTAAATATTTGCGATATATAAACTGTATTCCTTTTACTTTTCTGTAAAATATGTCAAGGAAAGAGGAAATCAATATGCTAATTATTTTAATTAAATTTTTAGGTTAGTTTAGAATAAGCATAAGGAAAAAATTATCCCATTGCTTGAAGGGGAAAAAAATCATTTGGTATTTACATGAGGTTTTAAAGGACCTTATAAAAACTTTCTTTTTGAAAATAATATTTTTCTTGGTTTGAAATGCAATAATATGTTTTGAAAAAATTTTAATGCATTATGTTTAAATTTTTTTTTAAATAATGCATCGCCTAAATGCATATTAAAAATTTATAAAGCTTAATTCGACAGTTTTTTCGCAGTTAAAATTGACTTTTATTCGTATAATATTTTAATTTATCATAAAATAATAAAAAAGTAGGTCAAACCTTTCAAGAGCCAGGTTCCAAATTTATTGGGATCAATGGGTTTCTCTCTCCACCCCTCTGATTTCCGGTTCACAAACAGGGCCGCATTTACACATTTCTACACCCTAAGCCAAAACATATTCTGTGTCCCCTCCCCTCTCAAAAAAAGCTAATATATATAATTTTATATATTAGCTTTTTTCATGTAACATCTTTGGCATTCACAGTTTGAGGGTCCGACGTGATCTTTCTTGTCTTTTATTTTATCACGAGATAATTAATGATGTCATTGATTGCAGTGACATGTTCAGCCGTATTACTTTTTCTGTGCCGACTAGAAATCTGAGGAAGAGTTGCTTATTTGTTAATGTATTTAACAGGTTTAATTACATTCGTAATTTTTCTATTTATAAATTTTACAAGATTTTTAACAGGTACTCTGATGATCTTGATGTTTTTAATATGTCTTATGGTGTTTTTAAGACTGAATGTTTGCTCCTTTTGTGTTCTTGAAGTGTTTTTATTTTCTGTGCTTTTTAGAATCCTGTTGTGTTCTTAGTGATTTCTGTGTCTATCTGTTGTTTTTATTAATCTGTATTTTACGGCTATTTTAGCGTTTGTTTCTGTATCATGCACTCTGTAATTGGAGTTTATTCTGTAGTGTGAATTTTCTAAATAAATAAATAAATAATTTTCAATTTAATATACAATAGTTTATTTTTGAAACATAAACAATACAATAACTTAATACAACATTTGTAATCTTTGAACCACATTAACTTTTTAATTCAAAATTACACTACTTATGAAATAACATAATAATAACGCCTACCAAAATATCCCATTTCTTGAACTCGGTTTAAATACCTAATAGAACTTCTAAGTTCGTGCTTTTATCCGTGAATAAGTTTGAAGGGTCTCTGAAGTAGACGGATCATTCTAAATCTCTTTCAAAGCAAATAAGTTCAAAGGAAAGAGATTAAAAGGTCCACAGAAGACAAAAAAATACATCGCTCAGTATATTTAATGTAACGAATGTAAATTTTAAAAAACATCATTTTATATGGCCTTTTGAAAATAACATTGAAAATTGTGCAAATATTTGGTTGATGTTTCTTCTGCATATGCCCCCCCCCCTCCTGACGACTACGCCCTAGGCCAGAGGTTCCCAACCTGTGGTACGCGTACTCCTGGGGGTACGCGGAGGACTAGTTGGGAGTACGCGAAATCAAAGTTGGTAATGGCGGAAACAAGAAAACACAAGGAATTAAAAAAGTTACAGAATTTTGTTTCCTCAAGCTAAAACTTGTTATTTAATAACTATACCACTTGAATAGTTGATTATAACGAAAGGTAATTTTTAGCTATCCTTGTAAATTAAACGAAATAATTACAATACTGGTTTTATTTGCTTTGGCATTGAAATTATACTATTGTAAAAATGGAATAAAAATGTAAAATCAAAAATAAGTTCTGCAAATATTACTAATTCGAGTCAATTCACTTTTAAGCTAAGCTAACCTTAACATTATTGATAAAACTTCTTTGCTTAGACGGATGGTTGGGAGGGAGGGAGTTGGATATGATAGTAGGGGGTACGCCAAAACAAAAAGAATAATCAAGGGGTACTCGAGAGAAAAAAGAATAATCAAGGGGTACGCGAGAAAAAAAAAGTTTGGGAACCCCTGCCCTAGGCCATCAGATTTCCCCTAGGGCCTAAATTGGCCCTAGGGGAAATCTGATCCTGTTCATTAAGATTTCAGATTCAGCGAATAATGCTAATGCTTGAGTTAAAAAGATGGCGAGTAATGTGTTATTCTGAAAATTATTTTGTTGTACGGGCAACTTTAGAATGGTTTGAGGATGCCATGCAAAATAAAAACAAACTGTAACTCAATTCTAATATGTCATAAACTAATTCTCTCATTGCAATCATTTGATATTTCATTTCTGTCTCATTTAAATTTGGTATTCTAGTTATATTTACCGAAAGACTGATTCGTCATGCAATTCCGAAAAGGACGGCCAAGCCCATAACAAATCATAAACGAATGAATATTTTCACATTTTAAAGGTCAGCTAATAAGTGTTTTGCTTTTCATGGTTTTGTAGCGAACATATATGTACGCATTTCTTCTATTAAAAACATTTACAAAAAGCATGTCGCTAGCGAGCGTGGATAGTAGAAGGAAAGGGTGTATGGGAAAAATTATCGCTTCAAAAAATCTTTATTTTCATAATGGACATTGTCAAATTCTTAGCAGCTTCTCCAACTTAATTGTTAGGAAACTTTGATCAGCTAAATTTTATATTTCTGTGTTACTAAATCAGTTAAGAAAGAAAAAAAACTTATTCATTTTATGTTATTCAATATTTAAATATATTATTAGTCAGATGTTTTTTAAATATGCAGCCATTTTCCTCCAAGTTGCTTTAAAAATATTTTCAAGGTACAACCCTACAAGTCAACTCATTTTCAGTTATCTAACCTGTACCAAATTTAATAGGCAATAAATGATACGAACCAGTCAAAGTAAAAATTGTAGAATAAAGTATAGAGTTACACAAAGATGATCACCTTTTACCAAGCAACAATACTAATTACTGCGATGATAGTAATGAGCATCATTATGCTGTGAGAAATTGCGTTGAAGAAAACAAGCAAAAGAGGATAAGCAATCATTATGAACATATATGACACTTTATAAGTCACTTAACGATATTGATAAATTACAGTTAATTGACAGAAAAGTTTTGCAATGACTCATTAGTCTACGAATGGTAAGTATTTATTAGTCTTTGGATTCAAGTATAGTATTAGTCTTTGGATTAGAGAAAATCGGGAAATTTCCATTGTCAAAAAATGATATTTGAATAGAAAAATTGGCGCGCTCTAACATTTAAAAAAATATAGTGATTTTTAAATTTCAAGGAACGAATGCTAGAAATTATAATTGATTACAAAATCTCATCCTTTTTTGTATTTTCTACATACTTCAAGGAAAAAAAATTTTGATTGTGAGAAAAAAAATTAGTATGTTTTAAAGGATAGTGTTATAATTTTTGCCACGTAGCCACGAAATATGACTGCCATAAATCTAACTATAAAGGATTTTGAAACTTAAGTCGATGAAAGAATGCAGAATTTGTTTTCCAGTAATATAACCAAGAATATAATAACAACAAATTGTAATTCACAATGGAATTCAAGGGTCATCACAATCACATGTCAAACATAATTTCGCATGCCATCTAGCGTCTAAATATACGTTATGCTATATTGTGGTATCACGTCCTTTTTCTTCCTGCAAGATTCGCAATGGATTCCAAAATTAAATTGCCTCCTCAAGTTTGATGTGTATCACATAAGCCTGACTTTATCTTTTTTATATGCCAATTAATGAAAATTAGGGTACAGTAAAACCTCGATTAACTGTCACCGTTCGGACCAAGGCTGTGACGAATAACAGTAATCTCTTAATACATATGTACAGTAACCTGATTTCGCTGCTGGTTTTGGAGGAAAATGAAAATAAAATCCTTTAATCCTTTGTATCCCGAATTAATTTACCAACACATTTTATTTTTGAACAATTGGATTAGTTTATGATGGAGCAGAATAACCGCAGGAAAGAGAAAAACTTTTTTAATTCATTAAAATAGCTTAATTAATTAAGTTAATAATTACTTTTTTAAATTTCTGCCTTCAGCTGCTATCTACAGCTCTCTGTTGGAACTAGATTCATCGTGTTTTTGCGAATTCGGTCAAGGAAAAAGATCATATGAGAAAGATACAAGCGTGATTAAAGAGAGACTTTTAAGTACTGTCGGGATAAAAAAGGGTTAAAAATGAATGACACATACGTGCTATACATAATGTTACAAAACGATCAATATAAACTTCAATATAGTAGTATTAATGTACAGAAATATACAGGGTGTTCATTAATTATTGTCGGGGTTTCCGTACCTCATAACTTTCGAATAAAAAATATTACGCAAAAACCGATTACGTATTCATAAATTACAACTCAAAGAATTTTATGTGGCAACAATGCGATCTTAGCGCATTTGCAGTCTGGGTAATTATGACGTCATAAATAAAAATGGCGACCGTGCAAGAAAAAGCAATGTGTGTATTGTGGGTTTTCGAAACTAAATTTGGTTTGGGGGTTTGTCAAGAACATTGTGTACAAGACCCCTGTGCCCTCCCTTGATGAACTGAAGCGCAGAATTGTTACTGCGATCCAAAATGTTACTCCTCAAATGCTGGAGAACACTTGGAGGGAAATCGAATTTCGTCTCGATGTGTTACGAGCCACGAAGGGCAGCCGTGTGCAAATTCATTAATCTTTTTAATATCATTAATAAAATTCTTTGAGTTGTAATTTACGAATACGTAATCGGTTTTTGCGTAATATTTTTTATTCGAAAGTTATGAGGTACGGAAACCCCGACAATAATTAATGAACACCCTGTATTGTAATACTATAAAATTTCGACAATGACGTACTTTTTAGATAATGATAGATAACAGAAACTGACGGTTTATATTCATTTTTAGATTGGTATTTATACAGTACTGTTTTATTAATACTATTGAATTCACAATAACCATACTTTTAATTTTTTTGTGCATACTCAGCTTAAAGTTTTCATCATACTCCGTAATAAATAAAACGCCTTAAGGAAAGATTCTGAAATACTTAAGGAAAGATTCTGAAATACTTAAGGAAAGATTCTGAAATAGATAATTAAAATTATCTTTATAGATAAAGATTATGACTTTTCTAAAATGTAAAACTCTTCGAATGGCAATACGCTTTCGTTTATTTTTTATTAATTCCGCTGCATTTATAAATCTTGTTTTTCCAACTTTCATCCTCTTTTTACATACCATGGTCAAGCCAAATACTTATTATAGACTCATAAGAGGAATTTGTACAAAATATATGAGCGAAGTTTTGAAACCTTTCGAATATTTGTACTTTAAGTATAAATCTAAACACTAGGAAATGTTACGTTTGAAAATCTACCCAATTTAAAAGATCATATAAAGTTAATTCAAATAATTTAACCCTTAACTGGTTTTCCCGTACGTGCATCGAATTCTCCCAAGTTTAAACTTATAAACTAAAACAAAACCATTCACAGACATTATAATAAGTCTGTCCTTTAGGTTCTCAATTGAATTAAAATGACAACGCATTCCCAAGATAAAAGGTGTCATCTAATTAGATAGTTTAGAAAACAAACCAGTTAATGGGTTAACAACAATACAAATACTTTCGGAGGATACAAATGCTATTTAACTCCGTTAGTTATGTTTCAAATGTGTAACTAACTTGGAAGAAAGGAGAAATGTTGTCCTCTCAAATAGTGGTTGCTGGATAATTTATAGATTGTCTTTGTTTGTTAATAGAATAAAATGCAGTTCAAAGCACTTGAGAATAATTACTTTATCAAATAGCGAACACTACAATAAAAAATGCCAAATGTAAAAAATGGGTATATAAAATGGAACGTTAAAGAATCTGAGTATACGTATAACGACTTTCATTGTTTGGCTCATTTAAAAATTTAAATTGTTGGCAAATATTTAATTTTTTTAAATATAAGAATATGAATGCCTTAAACAGAAAACAAAAGTTCTAGAATTTAAGACTCAATTAAATTATGCAGAGCATGTTAACTGAAAATTACCCTTCATAAATATAGGTTAGTAAGTATACATTGTAACATCAGACTAAAGCAATAGCCGTTTTTAATATCAAAAATATACTTTATTTTGGCTATTTACAAAAAAGTAGTTGAGTCGTCCTGAAAATGAACTGGTTTTGTCAAGCTTGAATATAAATAACCACAAACATTCACATTACACATCACGTGCAGTCTGTGCCTCGAGAAACGATACATTTAAAAAACAGTGATAAAGCCGTCTTAGTCCAGTGTATAATACTGAAAACTGAAAACAATTCGTTACAACATCAACGTATTTTCATTAAGCGCGTTAATATTTAATTACTAACTTCGTAATCATTCGAATAAGACGAATAGAGTACGAAAGAGTTCATTCAGTCTTCCTTACTTACGATGATTAGAATAGTTAAAATGTTGTATCTGGAAAAAAAATTCAATTTAAAAGCGACATACTCTCGAAAAAGAGACATATTGCAAAATTCGAAGACAATTTCATTACAAACTGCAAGAGCATGATAATGGATAATTAAAAACCAGCGAGCCACATCAATTCAACTTGATGCATTTAGGGTGCAGGTTGCTCCCCTTCCACACATGTCCATCCCAAACCATGTTCACACTTTTGCAATTTTTGCTTTGGTTTGCTGTGGTTGGATATGCAATACAAATTAACTAGCATTGAAGAAAAAAATGATATGTTAACTAAAACGCAGATGCTGGATATAAACACTAGATGGAATACAGTATTGTTGGTATGGAATGTACGTATCATGGGTTCAGGGAGAAAACATCTACGATGCGCGTGAGGATCAATCAGTAAAATTTTCAGTAAGCTGGATAAGAAATAATGCATTTTGTTTTATCACATTTTAACATCTATTTATCATAGCTGTTGTGATAAAATCAACAAATTCAGTTTAAAAAATTCTAGGATAATGTGACCATCATTTCCAAAATCTTTTTTAAGAAATGACTTTGTCTTTATCTGAGATCTGGATTATCATAATCGTACTGGAACGAAAGCTTACGTGCTAGATTCATTGTGATTTTTATTGCTTCTGTAACAAGGCATCCAGTTTTATAATCAGACGGCCCGCGGCGGTGTTGAAAATTTACATGATATTCTAAAAACTTACGAGATATCGGAGTAAAAATATTTTCAACGCAAGCAAAACTGACATCTTTTAGAAAGGTACTATGCAAAATGATTCATTTCATTCCAAAGAGGAACTTTAATAAAGATGAAGTTTCTGAAGGAACCTCGACAGCTTTGGGAAGCTGAATTGTGTCCAAGAAATTTCAAACAAGCATTCATAGAAAACTGGTGGATAAAATTTTCTGTTTTCTCGAAATTACAAGTATAAAACACGAGTAACCTACAACACAATGATCGATGAAAGTGAACAAAAAGCGGCGGATAGACCTGACTCTATTTCTTAAAAGAGTAACTCTTTTCTTGATTGTTTTCTTGCACAAAGGCTCACATTCAGATGTAGGAAGTGTCAATTTCTGTTAACCTATTGATTTGTTATTTTCTCAAAGAGTTGGCGGCAAGTGAAAATAATCTATTTCTATAGATCGAATCTCTTAAACTGTTTTCCTTACTTCTTTTCTTTTAACTCTTTTCGTCTAGATAACCAACTGTGATTGGATGTCCGCAAATACAAAAGATCTGGATTTTTGTCCCTTCTATTCTTGTAATTATTTTCAATGTTCCATCGAATCAGTTTGAAATTATTTACTTTAATTTTAATTTTCCATTTCTAATGGTATTTACGAATCTTGTTGTGCCTTTCTCATGTCTCATAATAAATTTTGTGAATACGTCTGTGTTAACGCTTCTTGAAGTGGAAAGTGGAATCTTGGATTCTGATATGAAACATGTTCTCTGTTGGCGGATGGTAGGTGTCTGCAATCTTCTGTGAAGCGGCTGGTGATGCTTTCTGGGAGATTCAATAGGAACCGCAACGTAGTTACAGATGCACTGAGGAAATGATAGAGTCAAACACTGAGCATTCAAGCAACGTCTCAGTGTTAATCCTAAGGTAAGCGTTAAAGCTGGAGATTTCATGAACCAGCCTCACATTCTTTGTCTCCTTGGTGAGAAAGGACTCAACGAAATATTGTTTCTTCCAGCATCGACAGAGACTTAATTTCTGTATCAAGCTTTAATGATACACTAGCTCAATAAAGAAGCTAACTTTCCGCAGTTTGTTTCCCTGAGAAAAGTAGCTTTGGATACCAAATCACCATTTTTTAAATACAATAATATCACAGATATTATATAATATTTACACTCTGCAGACCAGAGGCAAGTAATATTAAGAAAGAAGTAAAATGCATAGTTATGTGAATTTCATAGTTTGCATAGTTTTTTAATTTTTCTATTTATATGTTTGTTAGACAGCAGAAGAAAAAAACTCAAAATTTCAGCTATGTAGAGTTCTTTATTCAAGCATAACTTTTATAAGGCATCTATTTTATTTGATAGCATGTCTAGCATTAAAATAATATTTGCACAAATCTCGACTGAAAGTTCACGCATACATCTGTATAAAAAATCATTTTTGCCATAAGAACCAATAAGGCAAATATGTATGTTGCGTATATTATAATTGAAAACATAAATAAATAATATTTCATAGACTTGAGGAAGTTTTTATCAAAACATGTTGACATAACAGAAAGTTTGTGTTCTTACAAAATAAAAGAGAAATTTAACTAGAAATAAAAAATAATAAATAGAATATGGTATATAAAACAAAAAGTTCGCGGAGAAAAGAAACCATAATTTTCGATATGTCAGATGTTCAGTTAATAAAATAGTTTGTAAGTGCTGAAATGGTGTTTATTTACTGAATTAGTTTATTCAGAAATTTCTGATAGCTGGAGGTGTGAAATAATTTTCGAAATATTTAGAAATTCATAGCTGAAAAAACGATAATTTCATCAATATTGTATTTAATAATTTGAGATAACTATAATAGAGTACTTTACATTTTATCACGCCTATAATACTTAAACATTTTGAAAAATTAATTTAATAAAAATGCAATTGCGTCACCAAACAAATTTCAATACATTTCTTTTAGAATGAAAAATTTAGGATTAGTGTATGGTTACATCATATCAATACGGTATTTGAAAAATATTTTTGGATTTCTCCATTACCAATTTTTTAAAGTTAAATTTAATATTAAATGAGAAGGTGAATAATCTTTAAGTTTTATTAATAAAAAAATTCTTGGTACTAAATGTACCTACAATACTTCTTTTAACATAAAATTTGCATCAAAAAACAATTATTTGCTATTAAACTAGAAGTAAGAAATAGTGAAGTGTAATGCATGTAATATCTGTTGTTCTCTACGGACTTTTTCTTATTGCAAATTATATCAAAAGAAATATTTCAGCCATTTTCGGCTTTTAAAATGGTATAGTATTTCTAAATTACTATTAACAACAATAAATATCTTTTTTAATTCAACTTAATAGGTCAAGTATGCTGGAAAAGCTTTGTGCATTCTGCACAGCGCGGCTTCTTCGTACATATAAAATACATAATCACATGTCACAAGGAAAACATATTACTTGGAAAAAAATTAACTATCTATTTCTCCAATAAATCATCGTAATTTCTATATTTCATGCATAAAATTAAAATAAAAATACATAGTATAAAAAATGAATCGGCTCCTGGCTCCTTGTTCTTTAAATTTTTTCAACTCAATGTAGATTTCAGAAAACTTTCAATTTAAAGGAATCGCTTTAAAAAATTTGTGCTTGGGAAAAATTTTAATCGAAAATGCAACCACTTAAAAAATCTTTAGATCCATTTCAGAAGTAACTTATTGAATTGCTTTTGTTAAGACATAAAGACAAAATTAACGCAAAGAAGTACCTTCAGATAGATTCAACAAGATAGACGAAAGCAAAATATTTTTTCGAATATTCTTGATAAAGTAATAAAAGATCTTTACCACAAGAGCTGTACAATAAATAATACACTTAGTATCACATAACATGAAATATTTCTCTAAGAAAGAAGCGGAATTTTTAACATTCAGAATGAAAGAAAGAAAATAAAACTCGCAAAACATTTCCCCTTAGCTTTTAACAGCATTATTTGAAGTACTTTTCTTCAAAGGAAAAAAATATCACTTATCCGAATTATTTCTGAAATCCCTTGCGAATATTAGCTAACTTTTTACAATATTGTAATAAAATTCATATGCATAAGCATTAAAGAAAACTTTCTTCTGATTTTGTGCAGAAATTACTTACCGACTGACCATGGATGGGCCTGATTAGGAAAATAACTGATCACTGGCGGCGGTGGTCGTGGCTGGACATTGGTGACCATCACCACTATCAAAACCAAAACAGTCAAAAGATGCATGCCG